>JADRCH010000009.1:19305593-19319636 GCA_019843965.1 Rhynchomys soricoides
CTGGGAGCCTAAGATGTACATGCATGGGCCAGGCACTGTGGCACATGCCTGTAATCTCATCACTTTGGATGCTGAAGCAGGAAGATCTTGAGTTCTACACCAACCTGAGCTACATAACAACACCCCATCCACACAAAATACTAGAGGAGTGGTTGGTCAGAATCTTGAGAGAGGGATGAATAATTAAGAGACTTAATCAAATTTAAAATGCCCCTTAAGGGGCTGAAGAGAAAGAACATTGACTGTTCTTCCAGAGACACAAGTTTCTTTCCCAGCACCACGTACAGGTTCTCAACCATCTGTAACTCCAGTTCCAGGCACTTTCAAATCAAATGGCACTTTCTGGCTCTACTAGTACCAAGTACATATGTGGTATATGTGGTATACTTACAAATAAGCACCCATACATAAAAAGTAAAATAATAAAAAATATAAATGCACATTGAAAACAATAGAAGCCATGGTTTTTTATGCTTGAAGAAGGGGGTCACAAATATGAAAGAAGACAAAATTGTAATAAATCTTATAATATTAGATTAGAATTGCATGTGCTGGTCTAAAGTATGTTTTTCAATTGCACTGACTGATGTACAAGTAAATATACATGTAGACATTTAATTATGTAGCTTCTTCACACATATGAACACATGCTCTACATTTCCATGCAAGGAGAGAACCTGAGAGCAGCCCATTTGAAAGCAGTGGGCACACTTACACCAGATCCTTGTTTCAGAATTTTAGTCTTCAGCAAAAGCAGGCAGAATCACTCAGAGAGATAGACGCAGCAAAGAAAGTAGACAAACATTCTGAAATATTAAGCCAGAAACTAAAAAAGATTTAAACAAAATTAGAACAATGATCAACAGAGTTACACTGACCAAATCTGTGTTACTTTTATCATGAAAATGCACAACAGAGTAAACTATAAACTATTAAAGAGAAAGGGGAGGCAAGAAACAATACGAACATAAATTAGCAAATAATAAAGAATAAGAAAGCTCTTTGCAATAGCACGCTAACAAATGTAGAAAAAAACAACATAGCAAGAAAAAAATCGTAGAATAGAAACTGTCATAGCAAGAGACAATTTAGCTGCTAATTAAATATTAATGCCTGCTAAAGTAATGGTAAAACCAGGGACTACATACAAAGTGTCAAATGCCACAGAAATCCATATTAACCATAAAGAATGAAAAAGACTCTCTGTGGTGGATCAGTCTGACAAATTCTTCCATGAAAAGATTAAAGGTAACATCGCCAGCCCAGGAGCAAATAGAATTTGTGTCACACCTGGCAGAGAGCAGTACAAAGAACACAGAATCACTTCAGTAATATCCCTATCCCAAATACATAGAGTAAATATTTTATAAAGAAACGTCAGATAATTCCAGATGAAGAAATCTTGAAAAACAAACTGTATGTAATCTTCAATGCACAAAGCTTGGGGACAGAACAGGGATTCCAGATGAAAGAAGATGAGGAGACGGACAGACGGACAGTGACTTGCAGTGTGAATCTAATCTAGATCACTTGTGCTAAAGGTCATTGTTGGGACACATGGCAAAACCCTGAAAACGGTTAGGGGATGCAATGGGTAATCTGCCCGTGTCCTCTCTCTGACTTTGATGGTGATGGTATTTTGAGAATATCTGTTTCCCAGGGATGTTTATGGGATAGAGAAGATTCATTTTACTTAGAAAGAATCTGGGGGTAGGGGGGGTTCCCTAGTTGTTTGCAATTTTTCACATAAGTTTGAAAATAGTATAAATTTCTTTTCAACAAGTGACAGAGAATATAATCAGAGAAATAACATGCATAGAATTAAGATCGAAGAGAATTAGAATAAGCTAAAAATTGACTGAAGACAATGAGCCTTCTTCCAATGGCTTTGTGAGAATGAAGGGGCTTCTGAGCTTGTTGTCTAACACAACATAGTCTACAAAAGGAAGATTGGGAGAAGCAAGCACCAGGGGAAAGGCTTATGGCTCTTACACAATGCATGTCAGTATTACTTTATACAATTCTAATGGACTTACGCAGCGCTATGTATTGGGCATACAAAGTATACAGTTATATCTTTAAATCCAGAATATTAAAACTCCTGGATTAATGACTGAAAGCATCACCGCTGTCCTTTAGCCACTAGAAACAAAATCAGTTAAAAGTGATTTTTAATGGCTCTCATCCCTTTAGCCAAATAAAGGCAACATGACTGCGCACATCAGATTTAATTATCTCTTCACCGACACTAGGAATACCAAACTGACTTCTGCTTACCCATAGATCCTTTATATCTGAAGACTCCTTAATTACACACCCAGCTTAAGCAAAGCAAAACCCAGCACAGTCTCACATCTATTACCAAAGGAACAACTTTGAATTACTTTCCATGGCTGAATAGAGAAACTGTCTGAAAATGCTGACCTGAAACTTTTTCCTTTCTAATGGTAAAGAAATTGAAACTGATTCAGTAGAGTTGTCAAGAAGAAAGGAAACTAAATTAGCAAAGTGTTACGTGGTGGTCACGAGCATGAAGTCTGGAGCCAGACCTCATGCCTACAAACCCTTATTCTACCATGGTCAAGCTGTGTGATCTTATGGAGTTATTTAACATCTCTGTGCTTCAAACTTCTCATTTGTTAGATGGTATTAATGTGTACTCCTCTCCACAGAATTGTCACAGGGTGTAATAGATTATTTTATGCTAAATGCTCAAAACAATAGCTGGACCATTTGAAGGTACCAATAAATGTCAGCTATTATTTATCGCCAAGGTGTAGGGATGCACACATGTACAACCATACTACTCAGGAGGCTGAGGCAAGAGGATCATAGGTTCAAGCCCATCCTGGGGTTTATAACAAGACTCTATCTCAAAAGAAATAATTAAAGGAACAAAAATGAATTCTATTGATTTGCTACTTTTACATTTGCTATTCCAGTTAACTCCAGAGACCTGAGATGAGTTCATCACAGACATCAAATGCAACTTTAACTTTCCATACTTCGCATTCCAATATATTTTTGTTGTTGTTCATCTTTTAAAAATGCTGTAGCTGGCTGAAGCAAATGTATTCTTTTCTACGCAAATGCTAAAAGCTCTATCTTGGGGTAATGCAAGGGAAACTAATGCCTACATGTTCTAAGTTTAGAGCAGAAAATCCACTTGAGTGATGAGAGCAGAAGATTTGAATGAGATACTTTTATGCACTTTATAAAGAGAGTTGCACATGGAGGTACATTTAATCCCAGCATTTGGGAGGCTGAACTGAGGCTAGCCGGTGTGTTTAGCTTTGATTGTCAACTTGACACAATCTAGAGTCACCTGAGCAAAGAGTCTCAGTAAGGGATTGACTACACTAACATGCTTTATGGACATGTCTGTGGGGAACTGTTTAGACTACTTTAACGGATGTGGGAAGACCAGCCCTAAATGTGGGCAGAACCTTCTGTTACAGGCTAAGACAAAAGAACATGCTTTGGGGGTATTGTTTTTTTCTCACTTGGCTTTCACTGTTTCTGATGGGTTCATCTCCTCTGGTGATGCTTGGAAGGAGTTCTTCACTGATGACAGAACCAGCTTCTTTACGTTTCCAATACTGACTGAAGACCAGTGTCCCTCCAGGAATACTCCGTGTCCTTGGGGCCAAATCTAGCCTCTGGTGGCTGAGCCATTACGGGAGTTCTTCGGCTCTTCAGTATGAGCTGGCCATCGTTGAATTTTTTTAGACATTTATTTTATGTATGTGAGTACACTGTCACTATCTTCAGACACACCAGAAGAGTATATCAGATCCCATTTACAGATGGTTGTGAGCCACCATGTGGGATTGCTGGGAATTGAACTCAGGACCTCCAGTAGAGCAGTCAGTGCTCTTAACTACTGAGCCATCTCTCCAGCCCCAAACTGGAAATTTTTAATAGTAAAATCTAGTGCCTGTGTATGACATTTAAGTGGAAGTATGAACTGCTATATAAATTCATGTAATTGATTAGGAAATAGTAATTAGTATTATAAATATATACCTCCAGACTTCATCTATAAGAATTGAATAATCAGTGAGTTGAGAATTAGGTAAGAAAGGAGCTTCCTTTTCTGGAATAAATTATTAAAACCTCGTGTCTTTGAGGCACACACACTTAGAACAATATAACCTAAATCTCGAAGTTACACATGGGTATTGAGGTTTTACCAGAGTTTCATCCCTTCTGTTCTTCCTCTCCAACTGGTGTCCCCTTGCCTCTTCCAGGTTCTAGAAGTCACCAGCTGCTTAATTCTCATGCTAATTAGTCCTCTGTCAACTTGATACAAGCTGAAGACATTTGGGGAGAGGAACTCTCAATTGAGAAAATACCTCCCTCTGTAAGACCAGCTATAGGCAAGTATGTCAAGCGTTTTCTTGATTAATGATTGGTGTGGGAAGACCCTGCCCACCATGGGTACCAGTCCTCAGCAAGTGATCTTGAGTGTTTAAGAAAGCAGGCTGAGCCAGGCACTGGTGGCACACTCCTTTAATCCTAGCATTCTGAAGGCAGAGGCAGGTGCATCTCTCTGAGTTCAAGGCCAGCTTGGTCTACAGAGCAAGTTACAGGGCAACTGGTGTTATACAGAGAAACCCTACCCCTTCTATGAACTACTGGAGCATGAAGAGGCAGGTCCTGTAGAACCAAAGCTGCAGGGTCTCCATGACAAGGGCAATAACAGGATATCTAAGAAGAGTCCTGGTGAAGATCCAGTACTAATGCTATAGCAGAAGCCAGAGGCCTCAAACCAGACCAATGTCTCACTACAATGATCATTTGCAAGTAAAGCTGTTTTCTTTTCCTCTGGGTTTTGTTTGTTTGTTTGTGTGTGTGTGTGTTTGTTTTTTGGATTTCTTTGGGTGGGGTAGTAGGTTGAAGGGCAGAGGGTGGATATGGAGGGATGGGGAGATGAATGAGATTGAGGTGCATAATGTGAAAGTCACAAAGAATCAATAAAAAGTTAATAAAAAAGAAATATCACTTAGGTTTCTGTGAATAATATTGTGCCCAATATCTTGTTGTTTTAATAAGCTTTATAATAAAGTAACATTAAGAGAAAGTAAATACATAAATCTTGAACTTTTATATTTCATAAAAGATTTTTAAAAGATGCCTTTCTATTGATTTTTGAAATGGAAACAGCTCCCCGGTTAATTAATCTTTTTCACATATGAACACATTCAGTCCTGAACATGTCTCATTCCACCTTCCCTGGACATTACTAAATTAATATCTCCTAGAATGGACCTCAGCATGCACTGGGACACTGTCACTTGAGCCTGTTCTGCACTGGTAATAGTGAAATAGGCTTGCCCAGAGTCCCTCTGCATAACATCACCATGTTGTCCTATACACAAGAAATATTTTATAATTACTTTTGAAATTGCTTCCTGGAACAGCTTTCTTATTATCTCTTTCAATAACAGAAGTCTAGAGACCCTGGAAGAATGAGTATTCTGAGACCAGCCTTGTGAGTGAACAGAGAAATGGTTTGAATGAGGAGCCACTGTCGGTCACCCAGTCACTTAAGCGGGACCTTTGCATAGCTTTTCTGACCCTCACCCAAGTGTTTCTCTGTTTTTGTCTATAAAACTGTGTCGGTCACATGCATGCACCAGCTTTAAAGAGAACTAATGACACAGATTGTCAGGACTCTCCGGTCTTCAGCTGAGGTAGGTAGTCAGAAACTGATTGTCCTTGGGGAAAGAAAAAAAAAAGTTTTAACCTCCAGGTCATAGTCAACGTCCAAGAGCAACTAGTGGGACTACAGATAAGCATTATGGACTGATGGGGTTACCCTGGAAATTCCTATGTTGAAATCCTAACCCATTGGGGCTGGAAAGATGGCTCAGTGGTTAAGAGCCATCTTTCCAGCTGGCTCCCCTGTTCTTCTAAAGGTCAAAAGTTCAATTCCCAGCTCACAACTGTCTATAATGTGACTTAATACCCACTTCTAGTGTATGGGTATACATTCAGACAAAGCACTCATATGCATAAAATACATAAACAGATAAACCTTAAAAGCAAGGAAAGAAAGGGGTGAGGAAGGGCAGAAGGAAGACAGGAAGGAAGAAAGGAAGGAAGGAAATCCTAACCTACAATATTACTTTATGAAGAACTTGAGGAGAAATTAATAATCAATGTGTTCTTAAATAGAGCCCTATAATACAACACGTATGATAGGAAACCAAAAGGCACTAAACTAGAGTGAGGGAGGGACTAGCAAGAGGGACGAAGAGTGAGGTCAGCAAAGCAAGTACGAGAAGTCAATGATGAAACTCACTATTTGTATGCTGATTTTCAAACCGTAAAAATTAATAAAAGGAATCCTAAAAAATTGCTTTGTCTCTTTGACCATGAACAATTATTATCAGTAAAGTAGATGCCTGCAAACCAGAAAGTGAGCCACCACCAAACAAAGAATCTGCTGGCAGCTTGGCCTTGTACTCCTAGGAGAAAAATTGTTTTATAAAGACCTTTTGTCTAGGCAATTATTGTTGCATCAGCTCAAACTGATTAAGACCATGACGTATAATTCACAATCACTAGTAGAAAGTTAATGGCAAACTAAATAACGTAATGGTTGCTATGGGGCAAACAAATGGACAATAGGGTTTTTCTGGTGTTTTGGGTTTGGGGGTTTTGGGGTTTTTTTTATTTTCATCTCACATTTCATATGCTGTTCCCCCACCAAGTCCCTCTCTCAGAGTCCCTTACCCCTTCCCCCCCCTTCTTCTCTGAGAGGGTGCCCTCCCCCAAGTATCATCACCCCCTGGCACATCAAGTCTCTGCCAAATTTCAAACATCCTCTCCCAATGAGGCCAGACAAGGCAGCGATGAAGACTGAGATGCTTGTCTGCTACATATGTGCTCGGGGCTCCAGCCCATGTATCTTCTTTGGTTGGTGGTTACATCTCTGAGAGCTCCCAGGGGTCCAGCTTAGTTGACTGTGTTGGTCTTCCTATGGAATTGCTCTCCCCTTCATGGCCTTCAATCCATACCCCAACTCTTCCATAAGTGTACCCAACCTCTGACCAATGTTTGACTGAGGGTATCTCTATTTGTTTCAGTCCACTGCTGGGTAGAGCCTCTCAGAGGTCAATTATGCTAGGCTCTCATCTGCAAGCACAACAGAATATCATTAATCTCAGGGATTGGTGCTTGCCCATCGGATGGGTTTCAAGTTGAGCTGGTTATCAGTTGGCCTTTTCTGCAGTCTCTGTTTCACTCCTGCATTTCTTTGGACAGGACAAATTTAGGGTCAAAAGTTTTGTGGATGGTCTGGTGTCCTTATCTCTCCACTGAGGTTCCTGGCTACAGGAGGTGGCCTCTTCAGGTTCCATGTCACCACTGTTAAGCATCTTGACTAAGATCACCCTCATTGACTCCTGGAAGCCTCCCTTATCCCAGGTCTCTGGAACTTTCTAGAGATTCTCCCAGACCCCCCTAGACCCTCCCCCAATCCCTGCAGCTGCAGATTTCCATTCTGGCCCTCTGGACCTCTCTCCTGTCACTCCCTACACCTGATCCTGCCTCAGCATTTTCCTTTCTCTCCCACCCAGTTCCCCCCCTCCCTTCCTCTGCCTCCTATGGTTATTTTCTTTCCCCTTCTAGGTGTGATTCTAGGTGTCCTTGCTTAGACTTTCCTTCTTGTTTAACTTCTTTGAGTCTGTGGGGTGTACCAGGGGTATTCTGCACTTTTTGGCTAATATGCACTTATCAGTGAGTACATACCATGCTTGTCCTTTTGGGTCTGGGTTACCTCACTCAGGATGATATTTTCTAGTTCCATCTATTCGCCTGCAAAACTCATGATGTCCTCCTGACCAAACTAAGGAAGTGAGTCACTGTCCATGTATCACATATCCATTTAGAGTTGCTCTAAACCCACCTTTGCCCATCTGTAACTCAAGCTTTGTTCATTGTTGACCTTGACTGTTGGTCATTAGTCACTTGGCAAGCTTTACTACCCACCAATATTATTCTCAAATGAACCTAATTACACTACGCTCTTTCTTCATTCTTGCTGCTGCCAAAAATTATCTGTAGTGTCATTGGTTATTTCCATGTCTCCAGGATGGTTTTAGAGTGTCCTTCCTGGCATGTAATGGCATTGTTAGAAGGCATATTTACTTACAACTTAGCCTGTTATCATTAGGTATGTTAGGCACAGGAATGTGTAACAAGCAATAGTACCTATGGGCAAAGGTCTTTCAGGGAAGCTAGCCACCTGGCCTGCTGACACTGTCCTTGGTTCTTAGAGCCTGTCTATTTCTTCTCAGGTTCTTTTGAGCGTCATAGCCAGCTGCATGCATTGCTGTCTGCCATTCTTAGAACTCTGGCTGCAATGTTTTATACCTAACACTCCCTTTTAAACTATGACATTCAGTCCCACCATAACACATTGAAGCAACTTCTAGTTTTAAGTATGTTTTTTTTTTCTTTTACTGCCTACTGTGAGCTAGCCTCCTGCTCCAGATGAATAGCATTCTGAAGGTTTTAGTCCTCTACACAAACCAAAGAGGGTTACAGCACATGTTCTGGCACATTTGCCAGCATCTAGCTGATATCTCACACAAGTAAGCGTTATCATGTGTCCACGGGTTTCTCTCAGCACCTCCATCACACCAGAAAACAGAAGGCTTCCCTCAGAAAAATTCAATTAGGTGAGTTTGTGTAAACGAATGAAATAAAAGACACGTGAGAGCAAAATGACTGAGAGTTTCTGCAAAGCAAGAGTGATGAGCTGTCGGATGTTAGCCCCAAAGGAAATGTGATAAAAGAAATTCTACCAGTGTTCGCCTTCTCAAAATGGCTGTAAAATTGCACATCCTGTCTACTTATCAACGTGACTTGCAGTGCCCTGTGGCATATATGTGTGAAGAGTGATTGGCGGCCTGTGAGCAGTGGGTGACGGTGGTGGTGATGGGTGCAGTAGAGTTCACTTGCTCTGCTTTCATTTTCACCTTAGACCAAAAGCTGGACTTTTACAATGCCCTTATATCACCCCTCACATTATTAAAAGGATAGATTTGGGCTATCACATGTATTCTGATAGCAAGACCTGTTTTGCGACATAAGAATTTATGATCAAGGTTTTTGTTTTTTTTTTTTAATTCTGAAAAAAAATCATTTCATAGAGAATGAAATATGTAAATAAAAGGCTACAGAGAAAAAGCCCTTTAGAAATTGGTCAAATGACTAGTATGTACAAAATCAAAATACAAACTAGGATACTACATGGTTTTTCCTGACTGAGACCAAAGAAACAATTACACTCAAGTCTGGCTTACGGAAGCAATGAATGCACTGGACTACACATAGACACAAAAGCATGAGCAACTTAGGTAGCTATGTCATCAAAAAGCCTACCTCAGAATGAGACCAGCTCAGGAAGCTGAGTCACTAAGTTGCTTGCAGGCATCAGCATCACTGAGGAGTCTCTTTTCTCTCATCAATGGTTATGTTATGTAACATCGGGGAGTATGGTCTTAAATCTTGTAAATTTCTTGGTCAGCCTGAGTTTTATAAGTTTCTTCTGAGTCTCACAGACCTTGTAGTCCTCCCTGCTCCGTCTGGGAGGAAACCTTCCCGTCTGAAACACAGTAGAGGATGGAGTGAACTTGTCTCACCATGCTTTGTCTGGGATTTTACTTTCCCTTACAGATCTTTTGCTTATACACTATGGTTTCTGATTTTGGTGTTATTGGGTTTCTGTGTGTGTGAATATGTATGTCTCAGCCTCTGTAAGTGTTTCTTGTACTCGGCCTTTGTCTATATTTTTCTGCATGGTCTTTGTTTGTTTTGTCCTTGTCTTGGTCAGTGTTCTGTTGTTGTGAAGAGACACCAAGATTATAGTGACTCTTATAAAGGAAAGTATTTAATTGGGGCTGACCGTTTCAGGGTTTAGTCCATTCTCATCATGGCAGGGAGTACGCGAAGCACGGAGGCACACAAGCAGACATGGTGCTGCAGAAGTAGCTGAGAGTGTTTCGTCTGGATCTCCAGGCAGTAGGAAGTGACTGGATGTGGCATGAGCATCCAAGACCTCAAAGCCCACCCCCAGTGACACACTTCCTCCAACAAACCTTGCCTACTCTAACAAGGCCACACCTCCTAATCCTTCTGAAATAGTGCCATTCTCTAATGACTAAGCATTCAAACAGAGGAGCCTGTGAAGGCTGTTCTTATTCAAACCAGTACAATCATATTCTGGCTTGTTTGTTTGTTTTTATCTTATTTTATTTTATTATTATATTTAGATTCTTGTTTATATTTTCATGAGGAAGAGAAAAACATTTTTCAATGAAAAATGTACTTTTAAAAAATTTAGTAAAAAAAAAAAATGGAAGAACAAAAAGAGAGCTGCATCTTAGGAAAATGGCATTCATGGAACTGCATTGCTGAGATCAGGGGTGGGAGGTTGTCAGGGGAATGTGTCCCAGGCAAGAGCCAGTTGTGTAGTTCAACTTTCTGGTTTTGCAACAAGCACTTGTGGCAACATACCTTAAAGGGAGAGATGTTCATTTGGGTACATAGCTTTGAAGTTTCGGCTCATGGTTGGTGGTTCCCATTTTGGGGATTGTGGTTAACTGTTCTGAGGTGGTACCTTATGGTAAAAGAATGTAGAAGAAGAAGCTTCTTACCTGGTGGCACACAGGAAGGAGAGAGAAGGGTATCTTGGCATGCTGTAGACCCTTTTGACAGCATACTCCAATAACCTAAAGGCTTCAGTTAGGCCCAGCTCTTAAAGATTCTACCTTCTTTTACCACTCTACACCAAGGATCAATACTGTAACTTATGGGCTTCTATATACTATTCCAGATCTAACTTATAGCATCACTCAAGCCTCGCTCCATTTCTCCACACAGATACATTCGTCTTAACTGAATGCTGCTTTCTTCACATGCTAGCAGTGCCTAGCACAAGTCCTAGGACTATTGTATGGTAAAAACAAAATCAAATTTCATCCAAAATTTTGTTTACTGATCATTAAATCATTTTTTGCTTTTCATAAAATTATTAAAATATTCTTAAAATGTATAATGATAGAGTAATTTTTAAAAGACTCAAGATCTCTTAGGAGAGAATAAATAATATACTATCATTTATATAATACAAGCAAAGGCACCATTGAGTGAACCAGGGTGCTTTGGCCAATACAGTGACATAGTCTTGGTGGTAACAACAGTATGCCTAGCTGATACATGCTAACTTGCAGCTTGCAAAACTCATTTAGCCTTCTCGGTGTGCGTGATTTCTGTGTTGTAAACAAGGAAAGCATTAAGTGATCCACAAAGCTGCGAGAGAAACCCATCATCCTTCTGCCTTCTGTTCATGTCATCTTCTGAAACACCACTTAGCAAGACTTCATGACTACTCTCGACACTGTTTTTCCATAATTAATGAAAAGTTCTCAAGAGAAATGAAAAAGAGTAAGAGGGATGGTGTAGAAATAGGAGCCTGTATACCCTCCTGATGGGGATGTCAAATGGTACCCGCTGTGGGAAAATACAGCTGTGGTTCCTCAAAAATCACAACCTAAAAACAGAAGGAACTAAGGCCTGGCCAGCAGCCCTGTGTCTGAGGACACACTCAGTTAATTAAAAGTAGCACCTACTGTGGTGCACATGGAAGCTGGAGGACCACCTATGGGACTTGGTTCTCGCTTTTTACCAGGTGAGTTCAAGAGATGGAACTCAGGTTGTCAGGCTTGGTGTCAAGTGCCTTTTATCTGCTCACCAGCCCCCCCAAAATCACTACTTTCAACTGATTCTGTTGCTTGTTGTACTAAGTTACACATGTGACAAAACTGCACACACACACACACACACACACACACACACACGATATAAATGCATAACCTGTGAAATCTGGAGAAATTCCATAGACTGCTCCATTGTTGCATTGTGATGTTTAATGGAGTCCTTGAGTTATGAAAAATATTGGCATCATAGATCTGCAAAGGGCTACTGGGACTTCTTTGTATTTTTTTTATATTCTTTCATTAATATAAAATTATTTCAAATTAAAAACACTAATGAAACATTTTTGGTTTGAAAATTTGAATACAAAAGACCTCACAGAACAACACTAGGACATATTCTGAAGGAATTCCTCACTCAATAGTTTATTCTGAAGACAACTCATCATCAGTCACAGCACCTGTTATTCCTGCATCCAGGAGGCAGAGGCAGAAGAACTGCCATGAGTTTAAAGGTCACCTAGACTACACAAAAACAAATATTGAAAGAGTAAATATTAAAAGTACTTCTCAAGACATAAATAAAAACAGACATGTCTCTTTTCTTATTCACTTTAAAGTCAATGTATTGTCCATTTAATTTTTCCCATAGCTTATTTCCCAAACAAATAAATGCCTACATAAGGAATAAAGAAATAAAATTATCAGGAGACAACGTTCCACCTATAAAGACTGATCACAGGTTTGTGAAATGTAGCTACACGAAAATCATAAAGCCAAATGTACATTATAGTCATCCTTCTCATACAAATAATATGATTCTATTATTTTGACAGTTTAAGGGAAATAAGCACTGGGATTAGGACTCCCACAGACCACTCCACCAGCAGACATTTTTATTGACTAGGTTGGTGCCCTTTCAATACCAAAGTGACGAGCGATTATGGAAGACACTCTCATTAAGCTAGTTTGCATATTTATGAAGACCCTGTAGCTTCATAAAGTGATATAGGGTAATGAAAGTTTATGAAGATCACTAGAAATGTCAGAATAGTCCTCTAAAGGCCAAATAAAACATCATAATTCAAATTTAACTCCCAAACCATCTAAAATGAAAACCAACATTCTTTTATTAACTCTATCACATAATTAAATCAAACCTTCGAGTATAGTTTCCAGTTTACCTAGGATTTAGTTGACTACATTGAAACCTTGCCATGGTCTTAGTACACACAATAAATTTACAGGATTTAGGTTTGATTTCATGAAACTTGACTTCTACTCTCTTCAACTATAAATATAAAAGTTGATGGATACTTAGACACAGAAAAAGAGCATGGTACCTAAGATAATAAACAATATCCCACACCAATAGCATTCTTCAATAGTGTACTGGCTGGTTTTGTGTGTCAACTTGACATAAGCTGAAGTTATCACAGAGAAAGGAGCTTCAGTTGAGAAAATGCCTCCATGAGATCCAGTGGTAAGGCATTTTCTCAATTAGTGATCAAGGGCTGAGGGCCCCTTGTGAGTGGCACCATCTGTGGGCTGGTAGTCTTAGGTTCTATAAGAAAGCAGGCTGAGCAAGCCAGGAGAAGCAAGCAAGCCAGTAAGCAGCATTCTTCCATGGCCTCGGCATCAGCTCCTGCTCCTTGACCTGGTTGAGTTCCAGTCCTGACTTCCTTTTGTGATGAACAGCAGCATGGAAGTGTAAGCCGAATAAACCCTTTCCTCCCCAACTTGCATCTTGGTCATGATGTTTGTGCAGGAATAGAAGCCCTCACTAAGACAAATAGCATTCTCACTAAATCTAAAATATTATAGTTTCATATTGCAGTTTCATACTAGATAATGAACTATATCCTATTGTTTTGTGAAGATAATTTATCAGCTTAGAATATATATCAATAGTGGTGACTATGTTTGACCAAAGATTATAGTTAACATTTTATACATAATTTTAACTAAAAGCAACTGATACAATAATATAAGCCTTTAAAAGCAGGATTCTGTCCATTACTTTTGGTTTCTGGTTTTATTCCTCTAGTTTCATTTCTGATAGTTGCCATCACCATTTGTCCCACATTCCTGAGTCTACTGGAACACCGTGGATCCTTTTTTATGGCTAAGAAAGTATGAGGAAGATTGGAAAAGATAAATATTAAAAGTAACACTATATGGCTGAAGAGATAGCTCAATAGTTAAGAGCACTTACTGCTCTTGCAGAGGGTCTAAATTTGGTTCCCAGCACCCAGATGGCTACTTAGAACCCTCCGTCTATATAACCCTCCGTCTATATAACCCTCCGTCTATA
>JADRCH010000009.1:19319646-19372945 GCA_019843965.1 Rhynchomys soricoides
TCTATAACTCCAGTTCCACAGACCCTGATACCCTTTTCTGGTCTCTACAGGCACAAGGCACATATTTACTACATATACATACATTCATGCAAACACACTCAGAAAATAAAAATCAATAAAGCAGTACTATAATCTGAACCACTGCAGCATATATAGTTAATAAAATAATTTCTCCTAAAAATCAAAGAAAAAGATGTTACCAAAATTAATTTATTTCCCCTTAGAGGATTCACAAACAAGGATAAAAGTTTCCCTAAAGAAACACTTAATGGAATGACTATCTCTGCCTAGACAAATCTAAGAGGGTCACTGCAAAGGATTTTCCCCAACCTTTCAATGTGCAGCCAGCAAAAACTGCTCTTGCTTGTGATCCAAACTGTCACAATCACAGCTAATACCATTTTACTCAGTAACTAAAACCTAAGAGAAAAAAACAGGTTCTAAACCTAGTCAGAGGCACATTTGGTACTAGAGTTATGCTTTTGATTTTAGCGACAAATTTAAGTGATTTTTGAGAGGGCTCAGCTGACAATTCCTATTAGACACTCTTCTTTTTCATGGCAAGCTTTCTTCAGCAAATACACTGTCTAGCCCGTCTGTTGCCTCAGCTACAGAGACCTCTGTGGTTCATTTTTGTTTGGTTGGTTGGTTGGTTTATTTTGTTGCTAAGAACAGATTTTACTTTTTTCAATCATTCAAATTAAGAAAATCGATAACAGTTAGATTTATAAAATAGTACTTTGTACTTAAATTCTATTTAAAACAATTAGGCCTTTTGACTTCATTATATCCTTTTCAAATAAATATTGTGACACCTTTATAATTCTACAGATACAATTCCATCATCTACACATCCTAGACAGAGAAACCAAGGCACGTAGAAACTGATTTCATAAAGTAACTCATTAATAAGTGATTTAAAATAAAAGCTTAGTTTACAGTTCTCTCCATTCATGGACACCCACTCAGCTTGCTAACATACAGTTAAATAAAGTTCATTATAACTTAAATGAAGTACCTGTAAAATAGAGAAGGCAACGGCAAGTATCTTTTATATCTCGTTTAAACTTCAGTTTGATAGCCCCATTGGGTGTTATTTGTTAGTAAGTGCATTATACACTTAAATTTATCCTTTCTTTAAATAATTCAAAGTAGGAAACCTTTTAAAAGACACCTTTTTAATGACTTTAATTGATTCCAAGCCAATTATGCCTTATTTTTAGTCTCCCACAGAGCCAGATTCTTAATAACCATCTTTTTGTGCAACTTAACTATTTGGATGAACCCTCTCTGACTTCTTAGAGACTGGATAGGTATAGCCCATGAAGGAAGTTTGGACATGTAGCCTCAGGGGAGCTCACACTTACAGGCAACATATAAAAACACCAACAGAACTGTGTTGACTAAGAAATTCCCCAGAGATGGCAGACAAGTGACTCCTTTCAGCAAAGTCATAATGACAGGACAATTTTCTAACTGATGACCATAAATGCACCATGAGAAGGATAGCTTATCTTTCACTACCTACAAATATTACCAAGAGATTAGCAGTGACCCTATAGAAATCAAAATCTATAGAATCTTTAACCAATCAAAATTAAATAAAAAAATTTTAATAGATAATGATTAGAGACCTTAATACCAGAAGTAAAATAGGCAACAGGTATAAATAAAAAAGAGTAACTCTAGTTTTAAAATGTTATTTTCAAGGTAAAAGAAATGAAAACTGTAAGTGATCAACACACACCCTCATACATACATACACATTATTTTAAAGTGCCTGGAAAATATTCAACATCATATTTAAAGAATGTTTGCAATTTATGGTAAAGAGGCATAAAGTCAATACTGATGGTAAGACAGACAGTTCATTTGAAAGGAACATGCAAACGCATAATAAAGAAGGGAAGGTATGTGTGGCATTTAGACTTATCTTTCTACTTCTGAGACTCTATCCTAGTTGTAGAAGACACTGAGTTTATTGACTCATCCCCAACACAACTCTTTTCTCCAGAACCATCATCTGGCCAGATGCAGCCTCCATCACAGCTCTGATCAAGGAGAAAAAAATTCAGTTCACTGAGTGCATCGTCTACTTTTCCTTCTTACTACATCAAATGGGAAAGTAGGAGCTATAACTACAGAAGCCCATTTTCTAGATGCAAAAGAGAAACCAACAACACTCTAAAGACACTGGTCTTGAATCAGTGAACTGTCAAATGAACGCCAATATCAAGCACACAATCTCCAAGCAATGGATGGGAAACAAACTCTGCTTATATCAGCCACTTAATGATCCTCAAAAGAATAAGTGCAATGCGGTTGGGGAAACTAGTGTTGGTGCATAAAACTCAAACTGATCAATCTGAAGATCTCCTATGTGTTAGATTAGATTGTGTTCATGACCCTCACTGTTTTTATACTTTTCCCTGTATTCTCACTGTGCCATGACAATTTGCTCTTCTTCTTGGCAAAGACATGAGTCTATTTCTCTCTTCCTTGACTCTAAGTCCAGTAATAGGGCTTTTCTTAGGCAAAGGAACACCATTGAGCATAACAAAAGTAGTGGGAAAATGATTTCTACAAATTTATAGTCCTCTTTGAGTATAAATAGGCTAGCCTGTAGGACCTATGGTGTGAGATTTGTCAGATAGAGCTAACTCTTCCCAGTTTGACTGATGGGAAACTATTCTAGACCATCTGTCAACTTGAGAGCTCCTCCAAGATCAGAAGAGTTGCCTTGCTGGTCCACAGTTAACACAAGGCCAAAGGTTGTTTCTGTTCTCACCTTTGCATAACATAACCTCTGAAACAAAAATGTTTGTATATCAGTAGCATGCTCAGGATGGAGTAATGAATATAAATGAAAGACTGGGGAGAAATGAATAAAAATAGTGGGGTAGAACTGGGTAAGAATGCATTAGGATGGCTAATCAGTCCTTTGGAGTATGAAGAATCTGTGACATGTTTGAATGCTCATACCAAAAAAAAAAAAGGAAAGTGTGATATAAACAACTCAGCAAGAAGAGGCAGGAGGGACTAGAGAAAGATAGAGAACACTGACTGCTCTTTCAGAGGTCCTGAGTTCAATTCCTAGCAACCACATGGTAGCTGACAACTCTCTATAATGACATCTGGCACCCTCTTCTGGCCTGCAGACATATATGCAGGCAGAACATTGTATATAATAAATCCATCTTTTCTTAAAAAGAGCTAATAAAATCTCAAAGAAAGAAGGAGGAGGAGGAAGAGAAAGATGAAGAGGAGGAGGCAAGAGAAGATGAGTGCCAAACAGGCACTTAGCTATAAAAGAGACAGGAAGAATGGGTGGGCAGTGTGTGTGTTTAGCATAGAAAGACTGGAGGGTAGTTAACTATTGCCTAACCATCTCTTCTAAGCCCCAACACATCAAAATTATCTGCTAAGAATAAAGAAAGTGAAGTGAAGACAGAACAACAACCAGAGAATCTGAAAGATAGATTAGACAAGAGGAAGATAATTGTGGACAGCCACAATGGTTTCTGAATGTGATGGATTGTTACCATCTGTCCCACACAAGAGAAAAGCTATGCTTGGGGAAAACTTTGAGAAGTGACTTGAAGTGACAAAATGGAGGAACCCATACAAAAATAGTACCCTCATTGTTATCATGATGATTACTATTTCTGAAGAGCTTCATTCCTTTTTAATGTATTTAGGGTTTTAGCCTAGATTCAATTGGACATGGAATAATGAAGTAAGATATAAACCAAAAATGCCCAGATGAGAAAAAAATTAAGTTATCTTCATCCATTCAATTTACAATTATAACTTTAATTAGAACATCTTAACCTCTATTACTTGATGTGGATTCTTTTCCTAATTCTATTTTTACTACCATAATAGTTTCAACTCCAAACTGCATTAAAAGATTCTATAGTTGTAAATTCTTCAGTATCACTTTGGGAATAAAACAACCAAAGAATGGATCTAACTAGAAATATATACGTAAGAAATAATGACATTTTGGGTCAACACTATGGTTTAAGTTCCCCAGACATGTGCTACCATATTGTCTGCAAAAGTACACAAGGGTTTTTGATTTTAGCATACTGGGAAAGAAATTGATGGAAAATGATTTAGGTGCTATTTTAACCTTGACAATCATGAAATCCAAAAGTCTTAACTTTTTGCAGAAATAAGATTAAAAGTGTCTGACATGTGTGTTCTCTTTGACTCCATGAGGGAAACCATGACGAGTCACCAAGATAAATTCATGTATGTTCACGTAGAGCTGTAGTCTCCAAAAATGATACTTTTATATTGACAAACTGATTTCTTAATAGATATTTCTAATATAGCAGTATCCCTGACCGCCCCACCCAGTTCTCATTCCTGCAGTGCTATAAGTCATTGCAGGAAGTTTACAGTGTCCCCAAAGTCCATTCCAAGGCCTTTATTGAGTCTCTTTTAGACGTTGAGTTCAAAGGTTTTAAGACAACAACCAATCCTGAGCCAGACAAGCTATAAAGACTTTTGTCTAACTGCTGTATCAGCCTAACCTAGACTAACAGCTTTGTGTCGTTGAGTTGAAAATGTAATTTCGATTAAAAATCCAAGATACAATCAATATCTGATAAAATGAAGAAACTACAGTGAAAGTGGTGAAAACTGGAACCAGCAGTCATCTAGGTTAAAAACTATTTAAAGAGGGGGCAGATCAAGAGAAGCATTTATACTGTGAACAAAAACACAATCTTGCCTCCAACTATCTATCCAATATGTTCCTTCACCTTACATCTGGTAAACAGTAATCAGGTACCTCAGTGGACAGGTGCTTCAGTGGACAGGTGCCTCAGTGGTGCATGGATGTATGATTTTCACTCTCTATATCAAATAGTAGCATAAAGTTAAGCTGACTCCTACCTGGGAAATGCAGGGAGTCAGAGAAGTTAAGTGATTCTGGAGAGATCAAGAAGACCATTCACTACTGGCTTGCACTCCCAAAAGTTATCCGAGGGAAGGACATGAAAGAGAGGTGAATAGACACAGTGTGGCCAGTGTGAGGTTAGCACCAGTCAGGATCAGTAACCAAGACAAAAACAAAAGACTGAAGGTATTTTTCACAAATCCTAAAGCAAGATGATATCCCAAGAACCCACTGAAATCGATCAGTGGCTCTCCTTCTTCTTCCCAGTGATGTGAATAGGAACTAGAAACTGGTCAGGTAGAGCTGGGACCCCAAAGCAGCAGCAGTTCTGAGAATGACCTTGCTGGAGCCCAGAAATGCCAGATGAGCATTCTGACTCCTGGTCCTTCGTTATCTCTTACGTTTGTCTGGAAGTTATCTATACAAAAGAACAGGGCCAAAACTGTGAGGTGCCACCTGGGCATCTCATAGATGAGCCAGTCACACCGACCATCTCATCCTCCTCCAGGCCCACCTCAGTTTGTACCATAGCTCCTTTTAAAAGCTTCCAAACTAGCAGCTTAACAGCACCAATTTCCAAAGACCTGCCCCTGCCTTACAGGAGCTCTGCCAAACCCCACCCCTTTCTCTTCCTCCCACGTAAGAATCGACAGTAAACTTTTTTCTAAAACTCCCCTTCTGTGATCCACAGACCTCACTGTTCAAGTGTGAATGATGAGAACCAAAAAGACACTGCCACAAGGCAGCATTGATAACTACTCTCTAAGATCCTAGTCCCCATCCTCAGGTTAAACTCAGCAAACAGAAACCTCCACCAAACACAAAGACATCCTAAGTTTCTCAATTACCAAGGCCACTGGAAATGAGGAATTCCTAGTATTGGGGATCACAGAAGAAGCTGCTGGAAATTTTTGGAAGCCCCACCTGAGTTGCCCCGTTTACTGGGGAGATTGGAGTCCTTTCTCACGGCTCTTACTGTCATTAATAAAAGAGTTTAAGAACAGACTCAGAAGAAATCTCAAGGGCAATTTTATCAGACAGGATTTCAAAGAAGAACTCCAGGTCAGACAAGCAGTTAAATCTCAGAAGATGCCAGAGAAGAAAGAGGAAGAGGAAAAGAGAAAGCCATGCCTTCTGAGTTACACAAGGAGCTCACATGGGGGATAAGCCTCAGCATGGTAAAGGGGTGGGGCTTCCGAGGAATAGTGAGGAAGCCCTGTCAAGAAAAGCATGCTTAGGAAAAATTTTAAAACAACAACAATAACAATAACAGCAACAATAACAACAAACTATATGACTATACTGCATAAGCAACTGTATGGAAGACAGGGATCCTGGAGAGAAAGATACATTGTCTCATTAAAGAAATAATTATTCCTCTTATCTCTTTAGTATGGTTAAAGTGAATCAGCCTTCCTCTTAGCCAGGGGACTGACCAACCCAAGTGGATTAGGTTATTTGTCAAGGTCTGATCATTTCTTTGTTAGTCATAGACTTATTTTTGACTGGACTCAGAAGTAGAAACTCTCATTAAGGATGGCCAGTTTGTTACCCCTTGGCTTCTTCAATTCTCTTGACCCAAGGTTTCAGAATCTCCTGCAGCCCCCTCCTTGTTTTTCTCAGGGCATTTCTTTCCTTCAGAACAACATGTTGGCATTTGTGTTGCAGGACCTATAGAGTGGACAAGACACTGAATCTTGGGTGCTTTGGTCCTGGGCTTCTTACCTTCACCTTCTTTGTTTATGGGCTTGCCAACAAACATGGTGGTGAACATCCTCTTTTTTGTTGTTGCTATTATTCTATTTATTTACATTTCAAATGTTATTCCAGTTTCCCCTCCAAAAACTCTCTATCACATCCCCTCCCCCTGCTTCTATGAGGGAGCTCCCCCCACCCACCCACCCACTCCTGCCTCACCACCCTAGCTGAATATCAAGTCTCCACAGGACCAATCCCCTCCCATTGATGCTGGATTAGGCAATCCTCTGCTACATAAGCAACTGGAGCCACGGGTGCCTCCATGTGTACTATTTGGTTGGTGGTTTAGTCCCTGGTAGCTCGGGGGGGCGCGGGGGGGAGAGCAGTGCTCTGGTTGGTTGATATTGTTGTTCTTCCTATGAGGTTGCAAACCCCTTCAGCTCCTTCAGTCCTTTCTCTAACTCCTCCATTGGGGTCCTGGTGCTCAGTTTGATATTTGGCTTCCAGCATCCTCATCTGTATTGGTCAGGCTCTGGCAGAGCCTCTCAGGGGACAGCCATACCAGGCTCCTGTCAGCAAGCACTTCTTGACATCAACAATAGTGTCTGGGTTTGGTGTTAGCAGATGGGATGGATCCTAGGTGGGGCAGTCTCTGGATGGACTTTCCTTCAGTCTCTGCTCCACTCTTTGTCCCTGCATTTCCTTTAGACAGGAACAATTCTATGTTAATATTTGTGAGATGGATGGGTAGCCCCATCCCTCAACTGGAGCCTCTGACTAACCTCTGGACATGGTCTCTACAGGTTCTTTCTCCCCGTGATTGGGTATTTCCACTAACGGCATCCTTATTGGATCCTGGGAGTCTCTTGCTTTCCGGACATCTGGGACTTTCTAGTGTCTACTGCAGTTCTGCATCACCCACTGCTACTCACTTCCATTCAATTTCCTGACCCTCTGCACTGCTCCGCACCCCCTCCTTCCACAACTGATCCTGTACCTTTTCCCTCCCCTTCCCACTCCCTCCCAGGTCTCTCCCTTCCTCTACCTCCCATGATTATTTTGTTCTTCCTTCTAAGTAGGACTGAAGCATCCACACTTTGGTCTTCCTTCTTTTTGAGCTTCATATGGTCTATGAGTTGTATCATGGGCATTCAGAGATTTTTTTCCTAATATCCACTTATCAGTGAGTACATACCATGTGTGTTCTTTTGTGACTGAGTTACTTCACTCAGGATGATATTTTCTAATTCCATCCATTTGCTTGAGACTTTCATGAAGTCATTGTTTTTTAATATCTGAGTAGTACTCTATTGTGTAAATGTACCACATTTTCTGTATCCATTCCTCTGTTGAGAGACATCTGGGTTCTTTCCAGCTTCTGGCTATTATAAATAAGGCTGCTATGAACATAGTGGAGCATGTGTCCTTATTATATGTTGGAGAATCTTTTGCGTATATGCCCAGGAGTGGTTTAGCCGGGTCCTCAGGTAGTACTATGTCCAATTTTCTGAGGAACTGCCAGACTGATTTCCAGAGTGGTTGTACCAGCTTGCAATCCCACCAGCAATGGGGAGTGTTCCTCTTTCTCCAGATCCTCTCCAGCATCTGCTATCACCTGAGTTTTTGTTGTTGCTGTTGTTTGTTTGTTTGTTTTGTGGTTTGTTTTTTTATTTTATTTTAAGACTTTGTTTACATTTCAAATCTTTTCCCCTTCCCAGGTCTCCCCTTTGGAAACCCCCTATCCCATACCCCCAACCCCTGCCTCTATGAGGGTATTCCCCCCATCCACCCACCCACTCCTGTCTTCCCTCCCTGGCATTCTCCTATACTGGGGCATCTAACACTCTCAGACCCAAGGGCATCTCCTCCCACTGATGGCCAACAAGGCCCTCCTCTGCCGCATATGTGGCCAGCACCATGGGTCACTCCATATGCATTCTTTGGTTGGTGGTCCAGTCTCCGGGAGCACCAGGGAGCCTGACCAGTTGACACTGCTGCTCCTTCCATGGGGTTGCAAACTCCCTCAGCTCCTTCAGTCCCTTCTCCAACTCCTCTATCTGGGACCCCACACTCAGTTCAACAGTTGCTGTAAATTGAATCATGGGTGTTCCAAACTTTTGGGCTAATATCTGCTTATCAATGAGTACATACCATGTTTGTTCTTTTGTGACTGAGTTACCTCACTCAGGATGATATTTTCAAGTTCCATCCATTTGCCTAAGAATTTCATGAAGTCATTGATTTTAATAGCTTAGTAGTATTTCATTGTGTTAATGTACCACATTTTCTGTCATCTGAGTTTTTTACCTTAGCCATTCTGACTGGTGTGAGATAGAATCTCAGGGTCGTTTTGATTTGTATTTCCCTGATAACTAAGGATGTTGAACATTTCTTTAGGTGCTTCTTGGCCATGTGAAATTATTCAGATGAGAATTCTTTGTTTAGCTCTGTACCCCATTTTTAAATAGCGTTATTTGGTTCTCTGGAATTTAACTTCTTGAGCTGTGTGTATGTGTGTGTGTGTGTGTGTGTGTGTGTGTGTCCTCTATCGGATGTAGGGTTGGTAAAGATCTTTTCCCAATCTGTAGGTTGTCATTTTGTCCTGTAGACAGTGTCCTTTGCCTTACAGAAGCTTTTCAATTTTAAGATTCCATTTTTCTATAGTTTATCTTAGACCCTGAGCCATTGGTGTTCTATTCAGGAAATTTTTCCCTATGCAGGACTATCATCTTCTTTGGAGAGATTAAAAAGCTTTCTGATTCTGCTAGCTCCTTTGGAACCCAACTCATTGGGTCACAGTAGTATCTGACAGTCCAGGAATGCCCGTCTGTCAATTTTGTACAATAAACAAGTTAGGAACCCTCAGACTGGCACCCACAATGCATCTGTGAACAGATTTGTCCTTCCTCTGTCCAGTTCTCCTTAGTCTATAACAAGAATGCCCCTTACTCAACTAAGCAGGCACACTCTGCCGTGGGTCAAGACATCTTGTTCATGGGAAACCTTGTTTGTCCTTCCCACCACTGATTTGAACCATGAAGCCCTTCCATTCTTTATCCACAGCATCAGCAGCTACTTCTGTGGCTATGTGCTTCTCAGAGAAAGCACAGAGCTTGAGTTTTTCATCCATTTCAGTGAATTTCTGACAGATGTTGGCGAGGAAGGAGATATTCACCTTCATGTTGACATGGCTGGCCACCTAGGAGGTGCCACAAAATAAGAACTGGACAAGATAAACTCATAGGAGAGGAGAGAATGGAGCCCCTCTACCCACAGGTATATTTCTCCCCTGCCCCTAGGAAGAAATAACTTTCCTTAAAAGGCCTCAGCAGATCCTTGGCTTTGATGCTACATTAAGATATTTCCTCAGAAGTAATAATTCTAAAATAATTTAGGAAACGGATTGAAATCGGTGCATGTGTATAACCCATTTTCATCGCAAAAATCTAGAGATCTAGCTCCAAAGAGGAAGCATGAAGACTAGAGTCCCATCCTCACAGGTAGCTTCTAAGCAGACACTTAGAAAGAGTTAGAGAACCATAGTTCCCCCTTGCCATTCCTGGCTAGGAGACTAAGGATGAACTTGGAACTGCTGCTTTTGGGTCTCTGCCATGAGCTGCCTGTCCAGTTTCCATCTCCTGGTTTCACCTCTAGACTGAACCTGAACTGTCTACCTGAGATAGCCCACAACAGGACTTAAGCAAGAACTGCATTACACCTCCTTCCCCCCTCAGCTCTCTTCTCTCTTGTCCCCTGCATATCAAATCTACCAAGGAACAGTGAGTTGAGGGGAAGAGGGTGGGGGTTTGAAAACAGAATTTAAAAATAAGTACCTTCCACAGTAAGGGATGTGGGAGAAAAAATGATGAATCAGATTGACTGAAGACAAAATTCTTTTATTATTATTATTATTATTATTATTATTATTATTATTATTATTATTTCTCTGTGGAGACCTGTCTGTTCTGGAAATCACTCTGTAGACAAACTAGACTCACTCAGAATCTGCATGCCTCTGACCCCTGAGTGCTGGTCTTAAAGGCATGGGCCACCAACACACTACCACACCCAATGACAAATCTCTAAACTGACCATGTCTATCACTTAAATTCTAGGCATATGTTTTATTTAAATATAAACAGAAAAGTCCATCAAATGTGTCCATGTTTTTATCCCACAACTGAAGAAATGCACCTATCACTAAATGAAATTTCAGGAGTTCCAAGGAGAGAAAAGAAAAACTCGTTTTAATCACAGCTCTCAAATAACTTGTTCCACCTGCATTATGAAGTCATGAGGATTTAACAGTATTTAAAGGCTGACATCTTGACATGTGTGTGTAATACGACCAGGGAATGAACGTTTTAGCTAACAAAAATACTTTTTGCTTTTTTCAGTTGAGTTTAGGTAAAATGTTCACCTTCCACTTCAGCCTCAGATGGCTTACAGTCTCACCTTGCTTCAGGGGTACTTATTTCTGCCCTTGCCTCATAGATCAGGGAAATTTGAATTTACAGGAGGAAAGAAGAAGGCCTTGTAGTATAGATTCCAGAAATGGAATCTATTTGGATTCAAGCATCTAAGTCAGAATCTTGACACCAGCATGTGCTGGTCTTGTTGAAACAGAGAGAAACAGGAGACTGGGTTAATGAAGGTTTTTTTCTCTTACTTCAGGCAGACTTTAGCGCTGGAGTTAGGGAGCATGAAGCTCAAAGTCACAAAACATTTTCACTGAGTTCAGTGGCTCTGGCTTCTTGTCTGACCAACTTAAAGAATGAAGACACAGACCACTCAGGGTGAGCTTTAGAAGGACATTTTCTAAAGGAAAGAATGCAGTGCTCCTGTACAACAGGGATGATCCCAAGGAAATGGAGTACCAGGGAATGACCAGTCTTATGGTTTTTATAAGGTTAATGGTGGAAACATCCTTACATACAAATTTTCCAGGCCAGAGGACTTACTTAAGAGAAGAAAGAAAACATGGAGGCTGACCTCCCTTCTATGTCCCCAGCCTCTGGACAGGGCAGAACCAAGAGCATTTTGACTTAAACACTTCTGGCATCCTTGGCCTCCAGCACAGATAGACATGTTAGCAGGACACAGTGCATGTATGGCTTTCAGTCAGGAAAAAGTACTTTTTCAGGGGTCTCTGCCCTAACACAGCCTGATTAATTTCCATCTCATGTTATCATAATAATAACATGATCAATCATATAATAGTTCTAAAGCTCAGAAAAATTCAGAGTGTAAACTGTATCAAAAGTCTATTTTACCAAGTGACTTAAAAATTAACTAAGATTCTTGGCGCAAGGCACCTAGTACAGAGCAGTCACCGGGTAAACGTTAGCTCCCTCTCTCCCTTCCTTTGGTTTTCCTGTTGTGAAGTTCATTAGGTGAGAAAATAGAGTTGGATAAATAACCATGCATTGCATCTACTGCTGGCTCTTCTTTTAGATGTTTAGAAGCCTTCAACAAAATTACATTAAGGGAAAATTCTACCTAATTACAAATAATAACCAAAAATTGAGTTGGCCTCAATTAAAACAATTTCATCCAAGACTCTTTAAAATGTTAAAGTTAAAATATGTGGCAACAGTATAATTAAAAAGTCAAAAGTCTTATAATTGCCTTGTTTTGCAGTGAGTGAAGGTAAGCCCATGGAGTTTTCTAATTCTCTCCAAAGGACTGTATTTACCTTTCATTTGGCCTCATCAATTTTTATTTGCTTTTTACTGTCATATTATGGCCCTTTTCAATGACTACTTCAATAACCAGCGTTTCAGGGTGATTAAGCTTTTGTCTTTGAATGTGTAGTTTTAATGACTGGCTTTTCATGTTCTGATTGGCATTGACAACTCATCAAGTGAAGAGTTGCAATACTTTGTTGACAGAACAGATTCAAATGATGCCGTGTGTACACCTGACTAGACTAAGAATTAAAGACAGTGAGAACATTTCAGAAAGAGGTGGAACCCAAGAAGTTACCTAGTCTAGCCCTTCAGCCTATGTATGAACTACCTCAATCTCATCCTACCTCACATTAGAAGCCGCCAATAAAAAGAAACTCACCATGATCATGAGCATCTAATGAGATTCTCAGAAAAGGGCAAATTTTATACAGTATTTCCTTATATCGGGGTGAAATCAATGGATTCATTAGCAGAGTCCCTTCCAATCTCTGCTGCCTAGGATGTGTTTAGAGAGACACAGATATTTTATCTGCTCAGAGGTGAGATTTCAAAAGGTAGGGTGTGTGTGTGTGTGTGTGTGTGTGTGTGTGTGTGTGTGTGCGTGTAGTGGAGAGAAATGGTGAGAACACTGTATCCATGTGGAGGTCAAAGGACAGCCTTGGAGAATGGTCCTCTCCTTTTACAGAGGTGTCAGGGCTAAAGCTCAGATCTTTAGTCTTTGTGCAGCAATGACCTTTACTCACTAAGTGATCTGTATCAGTTGCTTTAATGTTGTGGTAAAACACCATGACCAAGGCAATATACAGAAGAGAACTGAATGGAGCTTCCAGTTCCAGAAAGGCAGGAGTCCATCATGGAGGGCAAGGATGGCAATGAACAATAGGCATGGAGGCAGGAACAGGAAACACATCTTGATTTGCAAGGAGGAAGCAGAGAGAACAAATTGGAAGTAGCTGGAGGATTTAAATTGCAAAACCCACCCCTAGTGATATCCTTCCTCTGGCAAAGCTACACTTCCTACAACTTCCCAAGCCATGATACCAGCAGGAGATCAGGTTTTCAAAATGCCTGTGATTGTGGAAGATGTTTCTCATGTAAACCTTCACACTACCTTGTTGAGGTAAACATTATTTGGGGGCTCCTACCCCACCTTAGATCATTTAGTTCTGAAATAAAAGATACACAAACCTTTCAAATTATGATAAGCCTGAAAGCACTAGAGCTGGGCAGATATCCCAACCCTCTATGTTATTTTGTCTACTTCCCTGTCAATAATTCTGAGATATCACTTGCCATGTTCCACCTGGGCTGCTTGTCCTCCAGTAGGTCAGCCCTCATGGCCAGCACTCACAATTCATCTACCCCATGGTTCTTTTCCTCCTCCTCTTCCTCTTCCTCTTCCTTCTCCTCTTCCTTCTCCTACTTCTCCTTCTTCTCCTCTTTCTCCTCTTCTTCCTCTTCCTCCTTCTCCTCCTTCTCCCCCTCCTCCTTCTTCCCTTGTGGTCTCTCCTGAGACCTCAAGCGGGGGGAACCTTTGTTACATACCTTCTCTTCTGCCCAACACAGGTTATAGATATCTTTATTAACCAATCTGGGATAAGTTGGGGGAGAGGCAAAGTTTACACAACAAAAGCTGGCATACATACTGAACATCTGCTTGGTCTTAGAGCAACCAGATCTTGGGGTACCAGAACTTAGCATTTAAATACAAGCAGTACCAGAACAACTCTCTACACCACCTCACCAGCCTTAGTAAGGAGGATTTTATTTGTTTCACTGGGTAGATCAAATCTCTCTTCTTGTTTTGATTCTAACCACTCAAAAAGGAATACAGACAAGTAGCTTTCTTCAGAAATGTTTCTCACCATCTGAGTGAGAGAACAGCTAATGTGATGCATTAACAAGATGGACTTGCAGGTCTGACTAAGCATGTGACCACTTACAAGTCTCTCCAAGCATGGGCCACAGTGACATTCCTAATTAGAAAGGTTCATTGTAAGCTGTGGGTCCATCAAAGTTGCTCAGTGGCTCCATTTGATGGAGCATTCCCTGGAACCACAGAAGATGAATAATATTCTGCAATAATTGTCATTGCACACCAAGAATATCCCCTAATATCCACACAAAGTATGAAGTTGCATGAAAGAACAGACTACAGTGTGCATTGACCATGCTATAAAATCCTACACTGTCTAGCTACTCAATCAAAAAACTGCATGTAAGCTTTTCTAAGTTTAAGCCATAATTCCATAACCAACCTGAACTTACACATTTGTGCTTCAGACAGAACTATATTTACATTCCCATTGCAAAGGCTGATTTATGCTTTTCTCACAAGCAGAGAAAATGACTACTTCTGTCATTTGGAGTAGAGATCCTAGCCACACACAACCTGAATTTGCAGAGTAAAATTGGGTGTAAGGAACACATGCTGTTCAACCAAACAAAACATGAAGTATGTCAGCAACATAGTAATTATACATATCCACACTGAAAAACACTCATCAGCCCCCTACCAATTGTGTTCCTATATTTAATGCACTATGGGTCACTTTGATCCTGCTTGAGTGACTACTTGGATAACTCTAAATTATTATTGTTTGAATTTGAATTTATCCCACAACAATTTCACTCTGTCAGGTACTTCAGATCATTGCTGTGTATCCACTTTGAATGCTAACTCGCTCGTGTAGTATAAAAGAAAATCATAGAAAGAACATTTCTTTTGAAATACAATGTTCCTTAACAGCCTCTGATCAGACTGCTGAGACATATTTATTTTATCCAATAAAGCTATTTTATAAACATAAGTACATTTCTCTTTCATAGTGCATTATATTAGTTGGCAAACACATGCTACTTTCCTATAATCAGAGCTACTCAGGAGGCCAAGGAGGGAGAATCAAAAGTTCAAGACCTTCAAATGCTACAGAGTAAGTTTGAAGCCACACTTGTGTCTTAACAAGAGCTTGTACCCCCAAAAAGCTTTCAAGTGAAAAGAGGACTGGGAATGTAGGCCCAAGGTAGAGTGGCAGCAAGCATAAAGCCTTAGGTTCAATCTCCAGCACTTAAAATTGAAGTCAACTCTAGATTACATATAATAACTAATAAAACAAATTCTATACAGTTATGATTCCACATTAAGGACTAATGATAAGAAAGACATGCATATTGCAGACCAGATACTGTCTAGTCTCTCCAGACATGCTTGGCTGACATCATGAATAAGCCACACAGAGAACTGCTGCTGTTTCTTAGCTCCGCCAAGGTTTAGCTGTATGTTTCACTTTCAAATAGTATTTGAATTCACACTTTCAGAGGTCTTGTAAGTTTCTGCCATTCACTGGAAATATTCTAGGTGACAGTGCTCTCTTCTACCTGGCTCGAAGAATAAAAGAACAAGTGGAATAGACTAGAACCCACTTCCTGGATCCCAATCCAAACTAAGCACGAAAAGCTGAACATAACAAGGGAGCCTGTGAACACGTGCCTGGAAAACAAATGTCTACTTGTTGACCATAAAGTGTTTAGGGTTGTCTGTCACTGTAATAAAAAAGTGGATGAGTACTTAACTAGATGTTCCTGAAAGGTACATAAGAAGACCTTTATAAAGCCTACCCACATTGGGATTCTGACAGTCAAAGATTATTTTACAAAAAAATAAATAAATAAAAAAGTAATAATTTAAAAAAAGTTCATTGGAAGTTCAAAAGGCCATTTTGACTCTTTAATAAAACTTCATTTTTCTTGTCTGTCTGATTATTCTTGGTAAAGCTAAAGGTCCTGAACCTGTTGCCTATGTCTGAACATTTGCATAGGAGTGTGATAGCTATATTTAAAAGTTCAGAAATCTCTCCATAAAATGTAGTGAGCTGTGCCCTGAATAAAAATGTGCACCTCCTGGTTTTGAGTTTTTAGTTTTAGTTTTTAGTTTTGACTATGGGGTGAGCTCCTTCCATTTCAGGTCACTTCTAAGTTTCTCTCACCCTGATTCAATTCGAGTGTGATATTCCTACTTTCTGTTACAGGCATCGTTGAGGATAGAGGCCTTGTCATAGTCATCTCTGTATGAATTTCCTGAGTGTTCAACAGTACCAAGTACAGAATAGTGGAGAGGGAGACATGGAAGAATTAAAGTTGAGAGATAGAGAAGGAGAGAGGGGGAATGGGAAAAGGAGAGGGTGAGGGAGAGGAGAAAGACTAGCTAACCTAGCCAGTGATAGGGACTTTAGCTTCTTCAGAAGAACCTACTTTACTGGATCCTCTCACCAAAGGCACTCCAGATGCTTCAGTCCACTCTACTCTGTATTCTCTAAGTCTGCCGACCTCTTTCCAGAATTTAAAACACTAACGTAGACCCTCTTCTGGAAATGGCTTTCTTCACATTCTCACATGGAAGTACTTAGTGGTTCTCTCTAAGACACAGCTTACTGCCAACTCCTTTCTCTCCCACAAAGCTGCCAGTTCCCATGCAGGGAAAACTACATTTTCCTCCTTCAAGGTTGTATCCAAAGCATCTAGCACTAGCACAATGTTTAGTGTAAGGCAGTTTCCCAATACATACTTAATGAGTATGTAGATTAATTAGTGTACAAAGCTTCCCCAATGCAAACAAGTTGTTCTCAATCCCTCCTCTGTCCTATTCTAATTAATAAGTGTGTCTCACTTAGAAAGCTACAAGATGGCTGTCTGTGCCAGCACACGGTCAAAGGAAAGAGAACAACAAACATGCAGATGTAAGGAGTTTTATGGCGGGGGGGGGGGGGGAGAGAATCAGGATTGACAAATCGGTGAGCTCAGGTAATCCACCCTGATCAGGTTCCGTATCTCAAAATTGTGTTTTGTTTTTCAAATTCAGTCCCAGCTGAGAGAGACACTCTGGTGCTTTTCACTAAGTATTTCCCTCTGCTCATCACACATATTGACTGTTTTCTCTTGGTGCCTTGCTCGTGACAGCATTTTCAAGGGCACTCTCAATTGTTCTGTATGTAGGTATGAGACTCCACTCTGAGATTCAGATTGCTCACTGACTTCTGAAGCATGCGTGGTCTCCCAAGTAATTATTAATGCAATTTTGGTACCAGTTTCTAGGCTGAAAATCTCCCTAGAACACTGTAGCCCAGGACTCTCTGGCTGCCATTGTCAATCATCTGAAATGTTCTGAAGTCAGTTATCTAACCTTAGATTCCCCAATCCTTGTTTTTTGTAAGTGAAGCAATCACCTATTGATGAATAAATTTCTTTCCTATTCCAACATCTGTCAAAGCTTTGTCCCAAACTCAAGGAGAAAATAAATAAATAAATAAGCAATAATGTTACATTTGAGTTTCATGGATATAAAAACTACCTCTTATTGACAATTCTTTTTGCTTTTTCATTGTTTGTTGTAGTATAGTTTTGCATGTTTGCCAATTTGGGAAGGTATATATGTGTATGTATGTGAGTACATGTGTATGTTTATGCTGGGGTATGCACCTATACTCACATGTGGAGACCAGAGGAAAACATGGGCATCCTGCTCCATCACTCTACACCTAATTCCCTTGAACCAAAGTTTCTCACAGTAGCTGGACCTAGACTCTAGCAACCAACAAGCCATAGTGATTCTCCTGCCTCCACACTCCAATTCCTACAGCTTTGGGGTTTCAGGCATGCATAATCATGCCCTTGTTTTTAATATGGGTTTTAGGATGCACTTGAACTCGGAACCTCATGCTTGCACAGCGGGTGTTCTTATCTGCTGAGCCACCTCCCTGGAGCACTCATTGGCCATTCTTGTCCAGTAATTTTCCTATAAAACTATTTTCCATCACTTTCTGATTCATAAAATTCCACCACTTGATACCTTGCTGCGCTTATATGAAAAGTCAGACAGCTGGAACACAGTGCACGGAAGGAATCTCAGTTGTTTATCACTCACTTCTGTGAATACAAGTTTTAGTCCAACAGAGCCAAGAAGCCAACAAGAGAGCTAAAGTGTGAAGGTTTGGGACATCTAAGGAATGAAAGAGAAGGTTCGGAAACCAAATGAACTATTCAGAAAGGAAAAATAAGAGTGAACTGGATTAAAGCTTGGGAGTCTTGTGTGCAGACAGACTAAAGAAGCCTTGTAAGTTAATAAGAAAGCCACAAATGGCCAGACATGGGGCACAGGCCTTTAATCAGCACCTAGGAGGCAGTGACAGGTGGATTTCTACTAGTTCCAGGCCAGCCAGGTCTTCGCACAGTGAGCTTTAAGCCAGTTGAGGGCTGTATAGCAAGACGTTGTCTCAAATAAAAGAAAGAGAGAGAGAGAGAAAAGAACAGATGATACAATAAAATTGAGCAAAACAAACAACCAAAAAGCATCAACAGGCACGTCACAGAAAAGGATATGCAAAAGGAAAATCACCAAAGCCAATCAGATGCTCAGATCTGAAAGACAACCAATTCAAACAGAAGGAGTGGTTTCCTAGTTAAAATGCCAAGGAACAAAAACAGACATGAAAGAGTTCACAGCTTCATGAACCCATTTACATAAAGCTTGGGTCCATGTGAAATTAATCTGTGGTAATAAATGAGGGCGGTGGGTGGAGTTATCTGACCGGAAGAAGACATAAGGGAACTTTCTGTGTAGTAAATGTTCCACATTGTGGAAAATTTACAAGCATGAGGAGCTGTCTTAGATCCCCAGCACCCACATTAAAAAATAAAAACTAAATAAATAAAAGCCAGAGTGTGCTTGTAACTCAAGCACTGGAGAGACAAAAACAGGCAGAGCCTTGGAGCTCAGTGGTCAGCCAGCTTACCGTACTTGTTGAACTACAAACCAATGAAAGAACCTGTCTCAGAAAACCAAAGTAGATAGCACATGCAGAAGAAAATCTGAGTTGAAACTCCAGGTACACACACACTCTCAACATACACACACAGAATACACATACAGACACCAAAGAAAACGTTAAAAAGCTCTACATGGACTATCTGTGTGCTTTTCCTATCAGTACATCACATTGCAATACGTATTTTTTAGCTCAGAAGCCTTGATTAGGATGTGAGTATGCTAGGATGACCATGGGGGACCACATACCACACACTGTTGAGCATGAGGGCCTCGAATTCATCTTTCTCAAGAGAATCTGGTGAGATGATTACCAACATCTTTGTAGGCTCAGATGAGAGCAATGATAATGGTTCCTCTCTTTGCCCTTGATTCACTCATGGCTCAACTTCTGATTTCCCTGTAGAGTTCCTTAGTCTTCTCTTCCACATCAATCCATGGTCTCAGAAACAAGATTTAGGGTCCCACAAGGTAATACTCAATTGTGAAAATGTTGTTCTTGGATTTTTTTTATTTAATATTTTTTCTCTTTCTGGGGCTGAACCTTTTGAAATAAATTGCTCGCCTAGTACTCTTTGGTGTAGTTAATAAGAACATCAATCAACCAACTTTCTGAATTAAGTGCTTTCTCAATTCCTCCAATAATAGCCATGGTGTTTAGGTCTTTGGCAACCCCAGAGACATAGACAGAAGGAGTGGAATAACCATTGCGTTCACTTAGCTGATTCTCCAATTCAATTGTGACTTCCTTGAAGACAAGAAATTATCTCATTCATCTTAGTGTCCCTGGCATCAGGCCTGGTGCCTGGTACATAGTAGGTGCTCGTTAATTTCTCTTGAATTAAAATAAATGAGTAAGACCTTTGAAAAACCTTTTGCCAGAAGCAATTTTAACTTGCATTCAACATCCAAGGAGAGCGGCCATGCTGCTTTGGTGAGATCTGTGACATTGAATAATCTGGATGTTACAAATTTCTTGGTGCTCATTTATTCTCAGGGGAGAAACAGGAAATCCAAAGAGGACAGTGTTTGCAGGGCAAGCAGACGCATCTCATAGTCATCATCCAGAAAGACAGATCAGATGAGGCAGCAACAGGACCAAGGCCACATGCACTGCTCCTGTCTTCCAACTGCTGATGTTACCTTAATCACTGAGCCGAAGCAATTTCCTACTGCTAACCCTCGCTATGGTCCACTGGGAGGTCCCATTTGTCACTGTCATTACCTTTCAGATCAGCAAAACATCCGTCTTGAGGTGGGCCCTCATTCAGTGCTTCTTTCAGGTCTATAACTAACACATTGTGTGTGGCAATCAAAGACAGCGGCCCTGGGGGACTACATATGAAGGTGAAGTCGCGTACTTTGATATAGTTGCTCTATTTTGGAGATACTGAAGAGTGAATCACAGCCTCATTTCAGAATAGTAACACTTCTCTATCGTCTATAAGTCACAGTGTACTATATTTACATGTTCAATGGGGAAACCTTGATTAAAGCACAGTTCCCGTTCCCCCAACACCACCATCTCTGATCCTACACTGAGCTCAAGCCTGCCCTGGCTTTACCCCCACATCTCCATAGAAACCCAACAGCTGAAAATATCATGTATACCTGCTGGTGAGATTGAGTCTCATCCACATACAAAATACAATCTCTATCATATTTGGATCAATATATCTGGCTTTCTTTTTTATGGAAAAAAAAAACACCTATTTAGCACATATTATGTGTCAAACACAGTTCTAAGAGTTTTGCAAATGTAAACTCATTTTATAAATAAATAGTACTAAAACTATTTCACAGATGAAGACCCTGAGGGAACAGACACCAATAGGTCTCGCCCTTACTACATAAGATCTAAGTAAATGTAACCCATAACTTAAGGTTCCTGACTCTGTGCTCTTAATGACCACAGTCAGTTGAGATGGTTCCTCGGAACTAACCATCAGGCCAAAGTTTCCAGTAGCGTCCAGATCTTAGTTTTTTCATGTATTTCTTCTTTGGGCTCCATACGAAAACAAAAAGAAAGCCAAGAACGGTAGAGTAAGCAAGCAGTTCACAAAACTCTTCCATCGACCATTCTTTCTTATTTTTAAATCTCGGTGTCCCCTGTTGGTCTCCAGAAGCAGATGTAAAAACAAATACATCACTGTGAGAGGACAAGAGCAAATTTAGCTTAGGCAGAGAATGATGCTGAGCAGCAATAAGGTCCGAAAGGCAGAGGCCAACCGGCAAAGCGCAATGGCCTGAGTGTTGTGCGTCTGAGTGACCTCCAAAGATCATAATGGCCAGATCTTTATACTGAGATTGCTGAGCTGCTGGAATTAGGCTTCTGTTGGAAGGACATAGCCTCAAGAGAGGCAGCCCTGCAGTTGTGGTAGGAACTCAAAGAATAAACAAGTGGAGCCTGTGTGTCAAGAACAATCCCACGGTAGGATATCTACTTTCTCCTTGAAGAGATGAGGGTGCATATTACATACCCACAAACTCAGGGTAAAAACTCAAGTCTCAAAAGCCCAAAAGTCCTACACAGTCCAGACCCTGATTACCTTTTAGACATCACCCCACTTCCCGTGACCTTGTCCATGTTGCTGCCATAGACTACCTGGCCTCTGTGCTAGACAGGCTCCTCCATCAGGAATACTGTCTTTATGTTCATTGTGTTCTCCCGCCTACTCCACAGCTTGACCTGGACGTTATGCTCTCACTGAAGCCTTCTCTGAGCCTCCTTCTTCCCACTCTCAGACCCTCTCTCTGCTTCATTTTTCTTCTCCAAAAGTATTTGTCATCCTCTAAGGATGCTACATAACCAAAAACCTTCCAGCTTTTTCATTTCTTTTCTTGCTCTCTGTGAAAATAAAGAGGCTTTTCTTCATCTATGTTGCTTGGTGGTTCATCCTCCGTGCTAAGTACAGAGCCTAGTGTGCATTAACCCCAAATAGATCAATAAATATGCAAGGAACAGAAAACTGAGAGTCCAATATGCCAAGCATCTTCCTCAAGCTAAAGATAAGTGAGATGTTTCCTCAGGGGAAGGTCATGAAATGCTAATCTCTTATGTGATCTCTGCTAGACTCAATGAGATTCTTATATTTCAAACAACAATAAATGTTTTTATCCTGGTTACTAAAACAATCAAGTACTCTTTTTAAATGATCCACTAAAATAACTTAGAGATCAGTGGTTCTCAACCTGTGGTCAGCAACCCCTTTAGAGGGCCTAATGACCCTTTCATGGGTATTGCATATCATATATCCTGCATATCAGATAGTTACATTATGATTCAGAACCATGGCAAAAGAATAATAATTGTATGGTTGGTGGGGTCACCACAACAAAAAGAATTGTATTAAGGGGTCACAACACCAGGAGGATCGAGAACCACTGTTGTAGACTAAACTGGTCAGAGTACCCTAGGTTTGGGATTGTAGGTCTCATCCTCAGTTTTATATGATTTCTTGTCCTCTGCTGAGAAATCATGCTTTCCCTCTGGCAGTGCTAGCCTTGAGAACAGGTTATAGCTAGTTCCCGTCCCATACTGCTAGATTTTAAATAGCCAGACTTTTAAATAATCACGTGCCACTCTGATGCCTAAGAGTGTGTGTGATTTCTAGACTCAATAAGGAAGGTCCATGGTTCCCTACCTCCAAGCTGTGTCTGGTCACATATTGCTTGACCACTCTATGATTCAATCCACTTAAGTGACAGGTATCCCTCAGGATGCCTCACAGCCATAAAGCCCTATACAAGGCACAATGCGAATACCCAAGAACAGTAGTCAGGCTTACTCCGTCATGTCCAGCATCCTTCATTCCCACTTCTATTGCACACAGTACGTTGCTTTCAGGTTTGCCCTCTCCAAATGCCCTTTCAAGCTTTACAACATTTTTAACCTCTAGTCTACTCACTCCACTTTAAAAGCTCTTTGTAAGAGGGTTTACACTATAGTGAGTATTATATCCCAGGACTCGGAGTGACCTATTTGGTACAGGAGTGGGAGGTAAGAACATGTAGAACCTTCTCCCAGAACAGCAGCTTCTTTTCTTTAGTTGTAAATTTCTCACTGCAACTCAAGAGATCTGCCCAAGCCTTATGTCTCAGCAGAGGGAGAAAAATATGTGTCCTTCTGAAACACAACAACAAAATATAAAATAGGTCCTTGGTAGTAAAGCCTGTGTCGTTTTATCTGCCTTACAAAATGTGTGTTTAGGGCTTGCTAGGTTTGAGTTTCTCCTTCTAAGAGAAAAAAATAGGTAAGTAGAGACAGTCTGTGAGCCCCACCTAGTGGTGAGATCTCCCACTGCCTTGCTGGTTTGGACTTTTATCAACTTTCTTTAATCATCTTTTAATATGTTGACACTAAAGATAGAACATCAGCCAGGCAGTGGTGAAGCACGCCTTTAATCTCAGCACTTGGGAGGCAGAGACAGGTGGATTTCTGAGTTCGAGGCCAGCCTGGTCTACAGAATGAGTTCCAGGACAGCCAGGGCTATACAGAGAAACCCTGTCTCGAAAAACAAAGAAAAACAAAATAAAAATAAAAAATAAAAAATAAAAATAAAGATAGAACATCAAACAGTAAAAGAAAAAGAGAAAGTACAAAGAAAACACACACACACACACACATACACACACACACACACACACACACACACACACACACACCATAATGACACAGAATTGCAAACCATTATAGATAAGCAAAAGGCAAGTAAGGTAGAACATGCCCAAACAAAGCACTATGTGACAAAATAATCTCCAAAATTACCATTGAGTTCACTTTGTGTATGCCATCTACTACTGGTCATGGGGTCTGCCCTTAAGTGTGGTCTGTGTACCTGCTGAGACTTCATTGGAGAAAACTAGTTTTTTCTTTGCCAGCAGTTGACACTTGAAGATAGCTTATAATAGGTTAGGGATGGGAACACATGTCCCCCGTCCCCTCAGTGTTGAGACTGGCTTGGACCTGGGCAGGCCCTGTGCTCACTGACACAGTCTCTGTAAGTTTTTCTGTGCACTAGTCCTGATGTATCTGGAAGGCACTGTTTTCTTGAAGTCCTCCAATCCCACTGGCTTTTACAATCTTTCTGTCTTCTCTTCCACAGAGTGTTGGGGGGGGGGGGAAATGTGATGAAGACACCCCACTGACAACTGAGGGTTCCAAGATCTCTCACCTCTCCACATTGTCCAGTTATACATCAGTTCACACCTACTGCAGAGGAGGCATCTCTGATGATGGCTGAGCAAGACACTGATCTATGAGTCCAACAGAATACTGTTGGGAATCGCTTTATTGATCCATTCCTTTAGTAGAACAATAGTATTTAGTTTTCCCCTAAGTTCATGACATATCCACTGCTAGATTCTTGGCCACCCAAGCAGTGACAGGCATGGGTTCCATCTCATGAAGAAGACCTTAAATCCAATCAGATATTGGTTGTTGACTACCACAGCTTTTGTGCCCCTATGGCACCAGTGTATCATGCAGACAGGTCACTGTTAGAGATTGAAGAGATCTAGGTTGGTGTTTACCTTTCTCCTCTGGTAGTATGAAGAGTACCCCGGTGCCATGAACACCAGTAACCAAGGGTGAAGGCTGTAGTTAGGCACTAGCATGACTTTTCTGTGTTCAATGAGATATGTAGATGTTTTCAGTAGAAAACAGTTTGTGGAGAGCAACCAATAACCTTGGCAATGCCCTAAGATGCTGGGGGAGGGGTTTCCTATGAATTCCCCCTTTAGCTAATAACTCAATTAGATATAAACCATTCCTGGGGGTTTTACTTGGTGGTAAAAGATGTCTAGATGGAGCTTTGTCTCTCTCACTATTTGGTGACTCTATTTGGATTTCTTTCATATATGTATGTATTTTAAGAAACTTCTTCCATAGTAGGTTTTCATATGATCCCCACATGTCTTTTAGAGTCAGCTGCCCATTTTCAAATTCTCTCCCTTACACCCCTTTTCTTAACCCCCTCCATATAACCCCCACTTCCAACAACACTCCTGCCACCATATATTCTATTCCCCTTCCCCTCCCCATAAGCCCCTTACTCTGTACACTGTGATTATATGAATTGTAGCATGCCTATAATAGTCTTAAAAGTTAGTACCCACACATAAGAAAATACAATGCGAACCATAATTAGTTTTTTGGATCAGGAATACCTCAGTCAATATGGCTTATATTTTTAGTCCCATCCATTTACCTTTGAATTTCATGATTTGATTTTTTAACAGATGAACAATATTCCATCATACAAATGTACCTCATTTTCTTTATCTGCTCATTTGCTGGTAGAAATCTAGGTTGTTTCCAATCTCTGGCTATTGTGAATAGAGCAGCAATGAACATGGGTGAACAAATGTTTCTGTAGAAGTGTGTAGAGTCGTTCAGGTGTTAGTGCATCTTGAGGTAGATCAATTCCCAACTTCCTGAGGAACTACCACATTGATTTCCCCATCTACTGTACAAGTTTACACTCTCACCAGAAATAGATGAATATTCCCTTTACTTTATATCCTTGCCAGCTTGTGCTGGCATTTGTTTTATTGATCTTGGCCATTCTGACTGCTGTAAAATGGAATCTCAAAGTAGTTTTCATCTGCATTTTCCTGATGACATTTCCTTAAGTGTCTCCCAGCCATTTGAATTTCAGATCTTGATAATTCTGTTTAGTTCTGGGCTCCATTTTTTTCCTTTTATTGGATATTTTCTTTATTTACATTTCAAAGGTCATTCCCTTTCCAGGTCTCCCCTCCAGAAACTTCCCCCTTCCCCCTGCCTCTATGAGGGTGCTCCTCCATCCACCCACTTTCACCTTTCTGCCATGCCATTCCTCTACACTGGGGCATTGAACCCTCCCAAGGCCAAGGGCTACTCCTCCCACTAATGTCCAAAAAAGCCATCCTCTGACACATATGCGGCTAGAGCCCTGGGTCCCTCCATGTGTATTCTTTGGTTGGGGGTCCAGTCCCCAGGAGCTCCAGGGGGTCTGGTCAGTTGACACTGTTGCTCCCCCCATGGTCTGGGCCCCATTTTTAATTGGGTTGTTTGTTTTCTCGATGGGCATTTTGTTTTCTTTCTTAATATATTTTATGTATTAGTCCTCTATCGAATGTGTAATTGATAATTCCCATTCTATAGGCTGCTGCTTTATCCAACTAATGGTGTCCTTTGCTTGGTACAGAAACTTCTCAGATTCATGAGGCCCCAGTTATTAATTATTATTCTTAATGCCTGTGTTCTGATCAGAAAGACTTTTACTGTGCCATTCTCTCTTCTATCAGATTCAGTGTAACCAGCCTTATGTTGAGGTCTTGGGTCCATTTGAAGTTGAGTTTATGCAAGGAAATGAGTATAAATCTTCTACCTGCAGCCATCCAGTTTGACCAGCACCATATGTTGAGAATATAATCTTTTTTCATAGTTTGTGTTTCTGGCTTTTTTCTCAAAATTAAGGTGTTCATCGGTGTGTGGTCTTATGTCTTGGTCTTCAGTTTGATTATATTGATCCATGTGCCTATTTTTATGTCAAGACCATGGTGTTTTTATTATTACAGCTCTGTAGTACAATTTATGTTTGGGGATGGTGATACCAGTGCATTTATTTTATTATTCAGGATTGTTTTAGCTATCTTGGGGTGTGTGTGTGTGTGTGTGTGTGTGTGTGTGTGTATCGTATATTTCCATATGAAGCTGAAAACTGTCTTCAATTTCTGTGTCAAACTGTGTTAGAATTTTGGTAGGGTTTGCATTGAAAGTGTAGTTTTCTTTATGGTCATTTTTCATGAGCATGGGAGATCTTTTCATCTTCTGATATCTTCAGTTCCTTTCATTACTGTTGCAAATGTTTTACTATACATTTTCTCATGTCATTAGTTAAAGTTACCCCCAAGACAATTTTTGAGGCTGTTGCAGAAGTTGTTGTTTCCTCAAGTTTCTTTCTCGGTAATTTGTTATATGTATATATGAAGGCTACTAATTTTTGTGTTAATTTTTTATCCTGCTACTTTGCTGAAAGTGTTTATCTACTGTAGAAGTTTCTTGGTGGAATTTTTAGGAGGTTTTGTGTGTAAATTTATATCTTTTACAAACAAATATACTTTGACTTCTTTCTTTCCCATTTGTATTTCCTTGATCTACTTCAGTTGTTTTTTGCACTAGCTAAGAGTTCAAACACTATATTGAGCAGGTATAGAAAGAGTTTATATTCTTTTCTTGTTTCTGTTTTTAGAGGAAACACTTTGAATTTCTCCCTGTTTAAGTTAATGGTGGCTATGTGCTTGCTGTAAATTGTCTTTATTATATTGAGATATGTCCCTTGTACCCTTAGTCTCTCCAGAACTTTTACCATGAAGGGATGTGAGGATTTTGTCAATGATTTTTTTTCTGCATCAGATAAGATAATCATATTGATTTATATGTATTATATTATCACTGCATCTCTGGGATGAAGTTTACTTGATCAGTATGGATGATCTTTTTGATGTGTTCTTTGATTCAGTTTGGAAGTATTTTGTGGAGAAATTTTACATCTATGTTTATAAGAGAAACTGGTCTGTAATTTACTTTATTATTATATCTTTCTGTGGTTTAGATATCAAGATAATTGCTACCTCCTAAAAAGAATTAGGCAATGTTCCTCTGTTTCTATTATGGAGAGTAATTTGAAGAGCATTGGCATTTATTTTCTTTGGCAGTCTGATAAAATTCTGCACTGACTCCAGCTGGCCCTGAGTGGTGGCAGCAGCATCTGTTATTGTTGTTGTGAAACTTTTAAATACTTCTTTTATTTTGGTAGGAGTTATATGTCTGCTTAAGTTACTTATCAGATCTTGTTTTAGTTGCCAGTTTTTTTTCTAAAGAGAGAGGAAGAAAGAATTATGGAGTTGTATGGGTGGGATATGGAGAAGATATGGGAAAAGATAAAAGAGGGGGCACTGTGATCCAAATAGATTGTGTGGGAAAAAATAGTTTCAGTAAAAAAAGAAGGAACAGTTGGAAATGCTTGGCTCCATGAAATCCACTTTCTGAGATAAGATAGAAAATAAGAAAGTGCATAGGTGAGGCATGTACCATATACAGAGTGAAGGGATGGCTCAGAGCATGGTGTTTGCAGCTGAAAATTGTAAGGTCCAAGAAGGATTCGCTGAAAACATTGTATCTGAGTAAGGGTTTAAATGAGAGGAAAGGACAGGCATGTGATTCTCTGGGGACATCTACAGGATGACTGTGTCACTATTCTTGGCATACCTATGAACTACATGGTAATTGCAAAGGTTGAACGTTTAATAGTTAAAAGATATTAACCAATATTTAACTCTTCATATTGTTCCAATTTGTATTTGCATAAGTCCAAAAAGAAAATCCACAGTAAATCTATGTTCTAAAGTATTAATTTTAGAGATCATGGAATGATAATATAAGCAAACATGGGTTTTTATGATAAAATTTAACTATATTGCAACTTCTGTATAACAGTAATAATGCATTTATCTAGCCCCAGTTAGAATATTTGAATGTAATACATAGATTCCCAGTTCATTTCTAAATTTTATTACAAATTCAACTAAGTAAAATTTTTCCAAGTTGATATAACTTTTAGGAAACACAATGATGCAAGAAAAATTATTAACTTGACAAAATTGTCAATAGAAAGTAAGCTTTGAAAAATTACATCTCTGGGGAAATATATAATTCTTGAATTAATATCTTTATCTTATTATTCATCCAATCCTAGCATGCCCATGTAAGAATTAATTCACTCAGTTTACCTATCTTGTTTACTTTAAATTATGTTAATAAAACCATAGCTTTCAATATATTTTTCAATAAAATGTCACATACTCCAGAGAAGTAAGTCATACTTTACGGAACCATTTGTTACCTTCATTTATGTTTTAAATAATAGTGTGTAGTCTGTTGGGCCAATTTTCTTTAGATGTTAAGGGAATCCAGTTAGAAAGCTATTTCCAAAAGCTTGGAATACCCAAGATACAATTCACAGACCATAAGAAGCTCAAGGAGAAAGAAAATCAAAGTGTGTATGCTTCAGTTCTTCTTAAAAAGGGGAACAAAATACTCAAGGGAAGAAATATAAAGACAATGTATGGAGCAGAGACTGAAGGAAAGGCCATCCAGAGGCTGCCCCACCTGGGGATCTATCCCATATACAGACACCAAACCCAGACACTATTACAGATGCCAAGAAGTGCTTGCTGACAGGAGCTGAGAGACCCTGCCAGAGCCTGACTAATACAGATTTGGATGCTTGCAGCCAAACATCAAACTGAGCATGGGGTTCCCACTGGAGGAGTTAGAGAAACAACTGAAGGAGCCAAAGAGGTTTGCAACCCCATAGGAAGAAAAACAGTATCAACCAACTAGGACCCCCCAGAACTCCCAGGAACTAAACCACCAACCAAAGAGTACACATGGAGGGACCCATGGCTCCTGCTCCATGTGTAACAGAGGATGGCCTTGTCTGGCATCAATGGAGGAGAGGCCCTTGATCCTGTGAAGGCTCAATGCCCCAGTGTAGGGGAATGCCAGGGCAGTGAGGCAGGAATGGGTGGGTGAGTAGGAGAGCACCCTCACAGAAGCAGGTTGAGAGAGGATAGGGGGATTCCAGAGGGAGGGAAAAGGGATAGCATGTGAAATGTAAATAAATAAAATATCCAATAAAAAAATAAAAAGAAGGCTGTTTTGATATACTAGGTTATAAACTATGATACTTTGACAGGAATTGTGGCAGTGAAGATGTGAAAAAGTCATCCAACTCTGGATAGACCCTGAAGCATTAAGTGTACTTAAGTAAAAATAAAAATTTCAAGTGATACAAGGTTTCTATTATGGACAAATGGCAGCAGTTGTCATTGTTTGAGTTGAAGGGTATGAGAATCCCAGAAACTTGACATGGCTCTGCTAAATTTAAGTTTCATTCATAGCAATCTAAGTAGCTTGGTGTTCAGGGTTGACCTTCAGGAACAGCTATTAGTAGTCACTAAGGTAGGAGTGGAGCAGATGATGAAGCTAAATCCTTAGGATAGAAGGCGATCCATGCTCAAGTTTGTTTAATAAGACAGCACACGTGATGTATTGAAAGAAGGGAACACCCGTACCATTTTTCTGCCTTCACAGTATGAAGTATCACAAAGATACTTCCAAAGCAATCTCCATTAGCCAGAAATTGCTTTGGTTTTGATACCTTGTAAAATGTTCATAGCTACCATCAATCCTATAGAGTAGCTCCGAGTGTTTTAGATTTCCTATAAAATGTCCGTCATGAGCAGTTGTAAGACACTGTCAGGTACTGTAAAACTTACATGTGAATTGCTTCCTTGCTGCCCCTCTGCCTGGTTGTCTTCATATCTAATACCTCGATGTGTGTGTGTGTGTGTGTGTGTGTGTGTGTGTGTGTGTTACTATTATTCTATCTTCCTCTGCTAGTTGGTTCACAGCTTCCTCAAACTCAGTGTTAGACATGATATAAAGAAAGGGAAAAGGGACTAGAGAGATGGAACTCCTGTTCCAGGGGATCTAATGCCTTCTTCTGTCTTTTGCAGATACCAGACACATACATGCAGGTAAATCACTGATACACACAAAATAAAATGACATAAATTTAAGAAAAAAAATCTTGGGAGTCAAAATACAAGAGATAAAACTCTAAGTTCCTGAACCATGTCGTTATCTAGTACCAGAATTAGGGAAGAAAGATTTTAAATGAGGTGTAACTTATTTAAAATACTTGTCTGCAACTAATGCAACATTTCCAAAATTAGCATCCTGTCTTAGTCAGGGTTTCTATTGCTGAAAGAAACACCATGACTGAGAAGCAAGTTGAGGAGAAAAGGGTTTTTTCAGCTTACCCTTCCACATGACTGTTCATCACCAAAGGAAGTCAAGACAGGATCTCAAACAGGGCAGGATCCTGGAGGCAGGAACTGATGCAGAGGCCATGAAGGGCTGCTGCTTACTGGATTGCTTCCCCTGGTTTGCTCAGCATGCCTTCTTATAGAACCCAGGACCAGCAGCCCAGGGATGGCACCACCCACAAGGGGCTCTCCCCCCTTGATCACTAATTGAGAAAATGCCTTACAGCTATATCTCATGGAGGCATTTTCTCAACTGAAGCTCCTTTCTCTGTGATAACTCCAGCTTGTGTCAAGTTGACACATAAAACCAGCCAGTACACATCCTAAAGAAAATTGTACATGGAATGAATTCAAAATCAGCAATAAACTCAGGATCACTGAGTAAAACAAAATTAAGTCTATTTATTTTCTATACAAATGCCAAAGACTACATTAATGGACTTTATGAACCTCTACTATAAATAGATAGATCATGCTACTTCCAACATTTGTTTAACATGGAAGCTACTTTTCTCTAGTGATTCACAATAACATCCAGAAATGGCACTCTTCCGAACTGTTTGGGAAATGCTCTGTTAATATACATATGGATGAGACTCCCAAAACCTAATGCCTGCCCAAGTTGGCAGAACATGACCAGAAAATTCCCCGGCACCCATTTCCTGACTTGGCACTCGAAGATGTGCTAATCTGTATAGCTATACCTCTATAAAACCAAATTCCATTTGGATTCAATAAATTTTACTTTCTAAAAAGGAGCGAAACTACTGAACTATCCAATATTCAGTTATTAAACATTCACTGTGCAAATGAATTTTACCCCCACCTGCTCCCAAAACATTAACTGAATAACTGGAATTAATATTATAGAGATGGTGATAATGATGCCAAAGAACGTATCAGAATTAAATGTTCTATCATGAAGAAAGGGCAGAAATTTTGATCAATTCTAATTTAATCTTGTTCTTGAGTCTATTGGGGACATTCAATTCTATGCACAGTAATTGGATGAACTGTTAATTGAGTGACAACTTTATTAACTTTCCTTTCCACATTTAATCGTAGTCTACATAATATAGGTTTATGTGGAAACCCTTACACATGGATAAATTTTATAGATATTTTGCCAACTCTTTGCCACACTGCCTGTGTATTTTTCTGAATTAAAGTGAAAGGAGAATGCCTGTGTTATATTGAAAACCAGCCTTTCCAAGAAAATCAGGGACTTTGAGAAAGAGCTGTCATCATGATATGTCAGCTGTTGGCCTCATAGTCACACAGAATGGAATGACATGTCATTAAATGAGATGAAGTATTTAGAAGGACATTGTCTTAGTTGCTGCTCTGTTACTGTGAAGAGACACCATGACCGACATAGCTCTTAGCAAGTATTTAATTTGGAGCTCATGCATGGTTCCAGAGAATAGTAGAGTCCATGACCATCACAGTGGGAAGCAGACAGGCATGATGCTGGAGCAATGGCTGAGAGCTCTATATCCTGATCCACAAGCAAAAAGCAAATCAAGAGAGTGGCTGGACCTGGTATGAGCTTTGAAATATCAAAGCCCACTCCTAGTAACAAACTTCCTCCAACAAAGCCACTCCTACTCCAACAAGGCCACACCCCCTAATCCTTTCAAACCGTTCTACACCTGTAACCAAACATTCAAATACATATGAACCTATGGGTGTCATTCTTATTCAAACCACCACATAATTACTTATCAATCATAAGTCTCATTCATAGTTCAGAATGTTGCCATTATTAGTTTCTTAAATGGCATCAGTAATGCCATTAAATGCTAAATGAAAAATGTTAGCTACAAACTTAGTATACATATTCTCAAATACATATAAACATTTCAGTGGAGATGCTTTGAACTATGAATAGTTGACTCTATGTTGTACTTTTTTTTTTAAATGCTTCGATATTGTATCTATAATCATGAAAAAAAGCCAAAGTTTTTAAGAGCCTTACTGAAAGTTAATAGAACAAATCAAAAGTGTTATGTCCAAAACCCAAATTTATGGTGACTTTCCAAGAGTTTCCTCTGGGTACAGAAGGAACCCACTAAAGATGCTGTCATCCTCAGGGCCAACATACAACCCGTTCCAGTCCTTTGACACTTCCAGCCACACTTGATCTCCTGCACTCAATTTCAGAATGAGGAGGAGAGAAGCCTGATCTACTTGCTGACCATAGAGCGTCTCTCTGGACTTGAACTGCTTCCTGTTACGGGCCACGAGGCTGATTCGAGCTGGTCGACCCCTGACAGTGACATGATAGGAAAAAATATATGTCCCAGGAACACTACAGTTAAATTTCCCAGTGACGGGGCTATAATCGCCTTGGTCATTGGAGAGAATCTTGTCAAATTTGATGGGAATGTTGGGGGGAGGGAAAGGCTTGGATAAAAGAGCACTGAAAGCCGACTGTGGGACTTGAGTGGTCTCACCTTTGGAACCCTTGACACCCCGGGAGCCCTTCTTCCCGGTAGGCCCTCGAACGCCTTTACTTCCAAGCTCACCCTTTGGCCCGGCAGGTCCAGGGAAACCAGGAGAACCTATCTCCCCTTTTTCTCCTTTAGGGCCAGGATCACCTCTGCGACCTGGTAGACCATCTGAACCCCTTTTGCCTTCTGCCCCAACATCTCCTCTGCTGCCTTTCTCGCCTTCCTTCCCTTTCTCGCCTTTCTGCCCCTTTTCCCCCCTCTGCCCGGAATCCCCACGGTAGCCTTTCTCCCCGACAGCACCCTTCTCCCCCTTGGCCCCAGGTTCCCCCAGGAAGCCATGGGCCCCAGAGGCCCCAGGGTCCCCTTTCTCTCCTTTGGTGCCATTTCCACACAGGTCCCCCTTGGAGCCTTTTTGTCCTTTTGTTCCTGCCAGGCCGATGTCTCCTTTATCTCCCTTGGGACCAAGTGCTCCTGAAATAAAAAGGAAAATAACGCTTGAGAATCATATAAGCTATGGCATACGCTATTACCACAGACCTAAAATAACAAAATAATATCAATTAATAGGACTTTGTAAATCTGGTGTTTGCCTCGGCAAAGTCTGTTTTTAGTAGCCATTAAATGCAGTGAGTAATATTTCCATGTTGTGCTCTCAGAAGTAAAATAACTAAGGCTCCCAAGAAACAATAATGCTTCATTTTTTTTTTTTACTTTTAAGATAGCACAGAATCATTTTTATTCCACTAGCTTTTGCATTTGGCACAGCCCAAGTAACCACCTCAATCTCTGTCTTACCATCAGGCTCAACGTCTCACAGGCACAGAAACAGAAACAAAGAGATTCCTTGTTCTGATGGCAGCTCAAGAAAAGGAGTAGAACGCGGACATATCTGCCTAAGGTCTCAGTTCCTAGACTCTCCTCATCCAACGACCACACTGAGTTATTAAACTGATGTGACTCTGAATACAAGTCTTGCAAACTCTTGCTTTTACAAACGGAAAGAGACGGGGCTTTCCAGTAGTCAGGTCCTCCCTCAGCTGATTGGACTTTACCTTGCTCTCCTGGCTTTCCTGGGTACCCTGGAACTCCACCTGCTCCTTGGTCCCCACGGTCCCCCTTTATTCCTAAAATAGAACAAGGATTAATATTGACACAACTATGTCATTTGGGGTAAAGCTAACATGGAGTTCAGATCTGCACCACATTCCAATGTTTCTTAACAAAATAAATTGCTTAAAGAGAAAACAGTATAGGAAAACAGTGTGTTGAGGGACATCAGGCGTGTTGAGCTCTGGTTAATGGCAAGCCACTTAAAGGAGATTAGAGCTTATCCCTTCAAGCACAACTCCTTTCTCAAGGATTTCACAGGATTCTTCAAACTCCTCATGAAATTCCTAATATCCTCCAAATACTGTGGATGCATGTGCTGCTGTTAATCCTATTGCAAATTTTGAATAACAGTTAAAATGTCTTCTTGGTTGGCCACCCACCATAAGTTTAAACGGAGAGAGCACAATAAAACCAAATATAGAAATTTAAACCATAGGATACAAGGGAAATATCTGGATGTATTCTGACAGGTTTGGATGTTGAATGGAAGTGATGGACTGAGCCTATTCCCCTCCTCCTGCTCAGGAATGGACACTAGCCATGTTCATCCAGTATTACTGGCCATGTTGGTGGTGGTGTTTATGGTGGTGGTGGTGGTGGTGTGGTGGTGGTGGTGGTAGTGGTGGTTTTGACCCAGTTTCACTATGTATCCCTGACTGGCCTGGAATTCACTAGGTAGATCAAGGGTGCCTTGAACTCAGAGAGTTCTGCCTACCTCTGCCTCCCAAGTCCTGGGATTAAAGGTGTGTGCCCAGCATTACTGGCAGTCTTGAGATTATTTAAGAAATTGATTAATTGCCTACATTGAAATCATTTAGTTAGATGGTGACTGATCAGCATGCAGCCTTTCAAGCAAGGTTTGGGATTTTTTTTTTTTTTTTTTTTTACTTTCAGTCTTAACCAAGAGTCCACACTAAGTCTAGAAGTAAAAGAAGAGTGGAGTTGCCGCTTTATAGAGACTGGCTGAATGAAATTCTGCTTTGATCATTCATCAAAGCATCTTCTTAAGAACCACATCTTACAGTGCCTCCCTGGATATTCTCCTACTTCCAGAAGTCTAGCTTCCGAAATCTATGAAGTGTCACGGAGGTTCGTCACTCATTCACAGGTGCCCTGCTATTATAATTCAGCCACAAAAGGATTAAATGTTTCCAAGAATGAAAATCACATAACTGACAAGTGTGAAGGAGCTCTCTCCTACCTTAGCATATTTTTTGAGTAATTACTTGACTGGCTGTTCTAGTAGGAATGAGTTAGGCAGTTCCTGAGCCATGCAGAGGGTGATGCATACATGATATTAGGCCTTCTGACATGTAACACTGAAGCTGAACCATTGAGCTGGATGGATAGGTGGTATTTCTACAGGGTACCAGTATTCACTGGGGAATTTCTACATATCCCAGTGAATCTGTAACTTTATAGTACTTTAAAGTGCCCAAAGAACCAGGCATTTCTGGGGCAGAAAGCATCTATGCTGATGCATTCACAGAATTATAGACTTCATGGGCAGGAAGAGATCAATGGAAGTGCTCATCACTACAAATCTTCGATAAACAGGTTGTAAGTAAATAGAAGCCAGCTCATTTCTCTCAGGTTCCAGGCAATGTAAAACCATTACTATATTTTATTTATGTTTTCTGAGGTTTCTTCTTTGAGATTATAATATTTAATTTATTCAGTTTCCCATCTTTGATACTGCCTCTGATTTCAGAGTAAACCAAAGACAGTTTCAAATTCTCCTTAACAGACAGATTTCTACCTGAGCTAAATATTTTATAGGATTACTTAGTTTAGTGCTATTTAGTATTAAATTAGTTGCATCATTTAAAAAAATATCCACAAAGAACTGTGTATGTATAGCTGAATGAAAGAGCCCTTACTAGCATGCACAGTCTCACTACCCAGTACTAGAGGGAGAAAAAGAAAAAACTGAAAGATCTCACACAAAGACAGCACCCTTCCCCCACAGACTATACTGTGTGACTTCTAGTCTCTGGGTCATACTGGTGGCCAGGAACCTATGGGAAGGTTGTTTAAATGTCTCTCTTGGCTTCTTTTTCTTAGGATTTGTTGGTTGGTTGGTTTTGCTGGTTTATTTTGCTTTTTGTTCTTTGTTTTGGTTTGGGGAAGCACATTGAGGGGCAGGAAGAGCATGAAGTTGGGTGGGTAAGGAAATGGTGGGATCTGAGAGGAATTGGGAGAGGGAAAAACAGCAAAAACACCTGTCTGAATAATTTTTTAAAAAAATAACTAAAAAAAAGTCACTCCCTCTATTTCTCCATTTCCTGCTGGTGTGATGTGTGTGTGTGTGTGTTTGTGTGTGTGTTTGTGTGTGTGTGTGTGTGTGCATGATATTCTCATATACTTAAAGTTTTTCAGTTAGCCATGCATAAAATTAATATTTTATGTCACATTAATACATGAGATGATTTATCAAGTGTTTACACTTTAAAAAGTCCACTTTCAATAATCTAGCTTTTTTTTAAGCAAACTGTTTTTCTTTAAAATGATGCAGAATCTTCCTGAGTTTGATCAGAAATGGAATAGTTACCTACCTTTCTCTCCTTTCTGGCCTTTGGGGCCTTGGGGTCCAGTGGTTCCTGGGGGTCCTGGGCTGCCAGTGTCACCAGTCTCTCCTTTAGGACCTAGAAATGATGTTTTAGAATCATCACATTAGAAAAATTACATTTTGAAATTCATTAGTTTGGGGACAGGGCAGTTATTTTATTGAATCCCAAAACTATCAACTTCCTAATGATAAAATCTAGTGAGAATAAGCCATTGCAAAGTTCTAAGGGCAATAATTTTGCCTGATTTGCAATTTTTTACTACCTGAATAGATAAATTGAGCCCATTAGTACTTGTCACTATATTCATGGCAGTGACCAAATGATTCAGGGAAGCCGCATTTTATCAAATGGCAAAAACAAAATCATTATCTGACACTTAACCTCATACAGACCACACTTTTAAATTTGAAGTAAAAATGCAATACAAAACACTTTGAGATTCCCATTCATCCACTGATTCATTGATTAGAAACCATATGTGAGGTTTCCTGTATACTAAAGTATCATGCTAGATGCTATAAATGTGGCCATCAATGAGCCAAGGATTTTTACACACACACACATACACACACAGAGGGGGGTGGAGAATCTGTGCGAGTTAAACATTAAACAGATGAGCATAAAGAGACTAGAAATGGCCCTACTATAGTTAATATAAAGTAAAGGCAGAAGGTTACCTTGTAAGTTACAGTTAAAAATAAAATGAGTTAAGTTCATGAGGTCAGAAGAGAATTCTCTGAGAAAATAACATTAAGCAAAAACTCCATGAAGGAATAAAAATTTCCTGAAGTATCTTTTTAAAAGACAGTATCTTTAAATAACTTAAAAAGAAAATCATGGTGCATTTAAGTAGTGACCAAGGATGGGGTCTGGAAGCTGAGAAGCAAGCAGAGGGGAGATCATGCAAGTCTGACATCACTGTCTATTTGATTGCTATGAAGACACTCGATGAGCAAGACAACCCTCAGAAAAGAAAGCGTTTATTTGGGACTCAAGATCCCAGAGGGTAGTAAAGAACATGACCATCACAATGAGAAGCAAATAGGCATGGCACTGAAGCAATACCTGAGAGCTTTACACCCAGATTCCCAGACAGCAGGCAAAGAAGGGAGACAGACTGAGCCTGGGCCTTTTAAACCTCAAAGCCCCTGATATGCCTCCTCCAATATGGCTACCTTTCTTAATCCTTCTTTACTAGTTCACCAACTGGGAACTAAGCATGCAAATATAAGAGCCTATGGGGGGCTTTCTCATTCAAACCACCACAGATACACTTATTCATCCAGGCAGACCTCTTACCTAGAACTCACCTAAATCTAAATTAATTATTCTTTCTGAAAGTTCAGTCCTATTTGCAGAGTAAAAAATTGCTTTTTACTTGGAATAATTCAAAGCTAATTTCCTCAAAAGTTTACCATATAGATAATCATGCTCAACGAAATCACAAAATTACATTTTAATTTTAATTAAAGCTAATGGGATAGAGTGAAATCGAAATGAACAAACACCAAAAAAAAATCTATGGAATGAAAAATAATATTCAGTAGAATTCTTATTGAAAGAAAACTGTAAATGTTTAAAAGAAAGCCTTTAATGAATCACTTGCCATAGAGCTGAGGGCTGAAGGCCAGCTCCTCCATTTGAAGAAGAATCTCATGGGGGAGAGGAATAGAGACAGACTGAGCAAAGGAAGACAAAGTATACTAGAAAACCAATCTCAGTTTGCCATTAGCTATGCAGTGTCTCCTCCGAAGATATGGTTCTGTTGAAAGAAACAACAAAGCACATGCCGGAGCTAGCCCAACGCATCCTGTGACTGCACCACACTGGGCCAGGAGAGTGACTGTAACAGGAGCACCCTACAACTGCACAGGGGCCCAGAGGGAGAGTGACTGCTCTCCCCTCTCCATGGGATGTCTTCCTCATGGGATGTATTCCTCCAAGCAATTTAAGATTGAGCTTAAGATGGAAAGCTGGGTTTTCCCAAGAAAAAGTTGATTTTGCCTCCACTTTCTGCTCTGGCAGGTGCTGCAGCTTCTAAGTTAACCAAATGGTCACTAAACCAGGAGCACATCTCCAGGTACAATGTAAAAATATCTTCAGTATTTTTTTAAAAGATTGAGAAATGATATAAAACTCCCCATTCTTCTTAACATGGGATGCCAACAGAAACTGCACTAAAAACAGAAGAGATGAATGTTGCCTTCTGGCCATTAAATATATCTAAATATTTTCATGATTTTTTTCATCCATAAATTGAATTGAACTAGACTTTTAAAAGTAAACCACTCACCATGCGATGCCTGCAATGTGTGTGTTCCCATGACCAAAGACTGAGAATTAAGGAGAGATCAAAATTAAGGAAAAAAAAAGTTGAAATGCTTGGATTTGAGTAGGTTTATTCTTTTCCTTCTCTTTTGTGCAGCGCTGCTCTTAGATTGGATTTCTAATGAAAGAAACACAAAACAGGCAGGAAGAATCACAGAGCAGGTCTACTTAGGCATTTAGGAAATGTATGTGTACATAAACACATACACACACACACATACACACACAAGAACAACAATTAAAGAAAAAAAAAAACGGGCCATGAATTCAAAAGAGAACAAAGGATGGGAAAGAGAGCATGGGATCATGGGAAGGTTTGGAGGGAGAAAGGGTGAGGGGCAAATGATGGATTTGTATTATAATCTCAAAAACTAAAAACTGATTTTAAGAAACTGGGAAAGCTAGAATAAACTGTCTGAATCTGAAAAATCAGGGTATGGTCGTGTCAGGTCCAGAGAATTCATAAGATAGAACCACATTCCCTCCACATTAACTGAGTCATAAAAGCAGTCTATTGAGCATTTATTCCATGTCAGGCCACGCACATCATTCATATTGATTACGGTATCATTTAACCTTGTTTCCCATGGCTGAACCTGAGGCTTAAGGGCATAATGAAACCTTCGTAGGAAAAGGACTGTGATGGATTCAACCTCCCGAGTTTGAGGTCAGCCTGTTAATTTGGGTCTGTAATTGCAACTACTCGGAAGGCTGAGGTAGGAGCTGATCAAGATCATAATCTCCCTGGGCTTCAGGGTGATCAGCAGGCCAACATGGGCAACTTTGTGGGATAGCTAAAAATTAGAATTAGTAGAGCAATAGCCTAGCATGCACAAAGCCCCGTGTTCAATCCACAGCATAAACATTCTGATCCAGATGACATAACCAGTAAAATTATGAGATATGAGCTACCCAGACAACCTAGAAACTCCGCACATCTCCAAAATAGGTCACTAAGATGAGAAAAGAGACTGCTGCCCAAGCACAGCCCAGTTCAATCCACCACCAAGAGCCCTTATGCTCTAGATCTCACAGTCTTCTTAGATGGTTGTGTCATGACCTACTGCGTCAGGCTGGCCCTGACTTTGGGCCTTCCATCCTTAAGCAGCTTGCCAGACATATAAGTCACGAAGTATTCTCATAATTGTGATTTCTTCAGCCTCATTACATTTCTAATAGTGAGTCATCAACCAGGAAACCTTGGGGTCTAATCTCATCCTCTTTACCCTTTGATCCAGGTCAGCGTAAACAGCCCATCTCTCTAAAACCCCCTACCTGAAAAGGAAATCAATCAAGAGCTCCGTGGGGATACGTAATGACTGAGTTTACAGCTTTCTATTCTTCAGGCTAGATGCAGCAAACATTACATGACTTTTTTTTTTCAAGGAATAGTGAATTTAAATTTGACATTCTGACCTTGATTTTATATGAAGTTGTCTATACTACATAGCACATAAAAGGCACAATGCATTACAGTAAGGCTAGGAGCATATTCATTATGTGTATATTGAAGACATCTGAGATTTTGAAATAGTAACTACAGTGTTCAACAGAGAAAACTGCTGAGCCATGCCAGTGTGGCTTCTACATTTCAGTGAGGAACAAAGTGAATTCTGTTCTTCATTCTCCATTCATGGCCTCTACTCACTCCTAATCCTAGCTACAAATAGCACCCAAAAAGTTCTTCAGTCACTACACTTTCCTAACGTGCAATAGAATTTTCATTTACCATTTTTAAAAATCAGCTATTAAAAGTTCCACTAGATATCACCTGAGCTGCCTAGAAAAACTCAGCCTCTGGGCTGGAGTCGGGATTCCATGATTCAGTTCGAACCAGCACTGTTAAGACAGCAGTGGGTCTTACACAGTACAGTAGGCACTGGCCATTGTGTGGTTAATGAGAAGAGGCTCTGCCAGAGCCTGACCTACACAAATGAGGATGCTTGCAGCCAACCATCGGACTGAGCACGGGGACCCCAATGGAGGAGTTAGGGGAAGGCCTGAAGGAGCTGAGGGGTTTGCCACCCCATAGGAAAAACAATAGCAACCAACCAGACCCCACAGAGCTCCCAAAGACTAAACCACAAACCAAAGAGTACACATGGAGAGACCCAAGGCTCCAGCCGCATATGTAGCAGAGGATGGCCTTATCTGGCATTAATGGGAGGGGAGACCTTCGGTCATGTGAAGGTTCGATGCCCCAGCGTAGGGGAATGCTAGGGAGGTGAGCTGGGAGTGGGTGGGTGGGTGGGTGTGGAAGCTCCCTCATAGAAGCAAGGAGGAGAGGGGATGGGATTGGGGGTTTGCGGAGGAGAAACCAGGAAAGGAGAATAACATTTAAATTGTAAATAAGTAAAATAACCAAATTTTTAAAAAGAACTCTTGAAATACGGCTGTAATTGGGGCAGAAGGGATTGCTCAGTGGTTAAGAGTACAGGTTGCTCTTCCAAAGTGCCTGGATTCAATCCCCAACACCTAAGGTAGTTTACAGTCATCAATAACTCTAGTGCCAAAAGATATGACCCCTTCTTCTGACTTCTAAGGGCACCAGGCACACACGTGACCCACAGACATGCCTGTAGGCAAGATGCCTATACTCATACAATAAAAATAAACACATTTAAAAAAAAAAAGAAAGAAAGAAAGAAAGAAATAATGGCTGTGGTGAGTAAACTGCATTTTTATTTTAAATGTGTATCAATAACCACACTTCAATTTGCATTGGTCACATTCGTACACCTAGCCAGTCACTGCTGTTTTCTGGCAGTGCAGAAACCCTCAGAGCAATGGTGCACCCCAACCCTTCCTCTCTGGGGATGTTCCGTGGGCATTTTCAAGTACCTTGTTTTCCCGTCTTTCCGGGTCCTCCTTTCTGCCCAGTGACAAATGAACAACAATGGCAGCAATTCAAAACGAAATCAGCTGTGTCCAGAGAGAAGCTCTCAAAGGGAAGGAGACGGGTTGTGGTGGAGGCAGAGGGACCAGTGGTGGGGTCTGCCATTGCCGAGGCTGGGGAACCAGTGGTGGGCTCTGCCATGGCAGCCATTTCTGTATGGAGAGTTTCTTCTTCATCCAGAGAGAAGCCACTGGATGGCTTTAAGCCCTTCAGCGTCTCCTTTCCTTCAGATTTCTTCGTAAATTTGGTGTATGGTGTGGTCTTTGCTTCTGTGTCTACATCATCCATAGCCAAAATAATGAAAACAGCACAAAGCGAGGAAAATATCCACATATTCGAGGCTAGAAGGAAAGATTTTTTAAAAAATACACTAATTATATGTGTTCAAATAAAAGCACTAAGTAATACCATCTGTCTTTATACTGGAAGAAAAAACACATCTCTGAGGCATAAGAACAATCAGCATGTGTGATTTAGAATTGTATATTGCTGGTCCATTAGGTATGTAAGTGTATGTGTGAGTCACCATGGGGCATTTTATTTAAAGCATTCATTATAAGGAGCACTTTGCTTTCAGTTCTCCCTTCTGGTTGTTTCATGGTGTTACATGTTCTCAAACGCTGTTCTCAATCATTCAAATTATCTTGCCAAAGAGCAAACATGATCTATAATAAATGCAGCACGCCTTAATAGCTCATATACCCCGTGGAAAACAAATGCGTTTGATTTCCTCCCTGACCTCACTCAGATTTATAGGAATCAAATATGTTTGCATTAGAGGGAATGAAAAATATTGAGCTGAATAGTTTATTCCAGAAAACTCAATTATTTCAGAAAAATACTGGTAAAATAGTCTTTAAATCTACTAGGGATAACGGCCCTGTAGTGAGAGCACTCTCGGAATCTATTATAATAAATGAGAGGAAACCATAAAAAAATCATAATTTTGAGTACACGCTATGCCCTAGGATTTTTCACATGCCCCTTAACTCTCAGACTCTTTGATTTGTATAATGGAGGGGTTTTTGTTTTTTTTTTTTTGAAAACTCACATTTATCTTTGGGTTATCTTAGTTAGGCAAGTGTGGTTATTCTTATTAGGTTTTTTTTTTTTTTTAACCAATGTCCAAAAAAACATAATATAACATTCTCAGAGAAGTGAAATTGTGTTAGCTCACCCTTCCATTCCCCGTCACCCAACTGCTAACAGACAGAATAGGACACACACTAATGTTGTCTGATATAAGCTGAAAAAGAAACAAAACAACAGAGACAAAAGTGAGAAAATTGAAATGAGGAGGGTGAAAAGCCCTACTATGTGATACACAACTGTTCAACATCACAAATGAGGAAACAGGCACAAAGAAGTTACATCCCTTGTCCAAAGTCATAAAAAATCAGTACATTTTAGATTTAGGGCTCAAGTGCAGTTCTGTTTAATTTCAAAACCTAAATGCATTTCCACAAATCATGTGGAATTTATAAGGATGAGATTAAAGAACAATAAATCCAAGTTTATCTCAGTGAAGTAGATAAATCTGAGGTTAGCTCAATGAAGTAGAGCTATGGGAAAGACAGACATAAATCAACATAGAGGAGAAGAGATAAAGATGGAATGCTTCATTTTTCAAAACTGTAAATTTCCAAAAATGCTAACTTTCCTTCTAGTTGTCTTTGTTGTTGTAGTCATTGACTCAACTACTACTGGCTGGCTGACACTGGTAATGTCACGGGACTGAGGAATTATTTTTAATGACACCAGACATAAGTCACGGTCCTGTCCTTAGGGAGCTATGTTTAGTAAGAAGAGATGAAAGACAATAGAAGTAAAGGAAATGTGAAAGGCAGTTAGCTCATCAAGAGCAAGCATCAGTGCAAATGTATACACCACGTCCCTACTCACACCTCCCATCCACAAGATGGACCATACACATATGGCTAGTAAACATCAGCCAGTCACACCCATCCCCCCATCCCCAGCATCTTAAACTGTGGCTCAGTGGACCCTATATGAAGCCACAGGTGATGAACATCATTAAAAGTATGGCAATAGTAGTGAAGTTTTTGAACAAAGGAGAACCAAAAATTAATTCAAAATCAAACTCCCAATGAATCTGAAGTTGCTCTGGTCCCGCTCATCTGTGTTGTGTCACATGACTTCACTGAAGCTTTGACTCTACCACACAATATGTAAACTTTGCACTGCCAGTGCCATCATGGCACACAATGCCAACTAAAACTGCCTGAAACAGGTCAGTGCCAGTTCCAGATGACTGTGTGTTGTGAATTGCATTGTTTTTTTCTGTATACACTGCACTTACAGAAACATAATTGCTTAATTATGGAAAACAAAGACAATTGTTTCCTACTGTCATGTTAATCATCGAATTAGTGTTTCTTTGGATTGGATTGTGTTAGAATGCTTGATTTGTTTTTTAAAAAATGCCATTTGAGTTGCTGTCTTGAGTTTCGTTTTTAAAAATTCAATAAAATTTGGCTTGGTAGTAAGACAGAATCTCCATCAATTTCTTTTTTAAAAAGATTCATTTATTTATTTATTTTATATATGTGAGTACACTGTACTGTCTTCAGACATACCAGAAGAGGGCACTGGATCCCATTACAGATGGTTGTGAGCCACCATGTGGGGGCTGAGAATTGAACTCAGGACCTCTGGAAGAGCAGTCAGTATTCTTAACCACTGAGCCATCTCTCCAGCCCTCCATCAATTTCTGTACCAGCCTTAAATACACTTCTTCCATTTTGTACCTTGTATTTGAATAAAACAGCATCAAGAGCCTCTACGTGCATCAGTAGCAAACATTCAGCCAAGTTTTAGCTCTCAATGTTTATGCAAAAATAAATGTACCCTGCTCATTAGCACCCTCATTGTTTCGTTTATCATAAATGTTTAAAGACATGTATAAAGCAAATAGTTATTTTTAAAGAAATTTTGTTATGATTTATTATCAGTGGATGTTTGGTCTGGGTACCTGTTGTACATTCCCACATGTTAAGCATACATAAGAATTTCTCAGGAAAAAAGAGGTCAAAAGTGGAAAAAGTTTAAGAGGCCTCTGTATTTAACAAGATTTATTTTTTAAGGCAGAGTTTCATTGTTTAGCAGCCATGGTTGTCCTGGAACTTGATTTGTAGATAGGCTGGCCTCAAACTCACAGAGTTTGCCACCTGCCTCTGCCTCCCTGGTGCTGGAATTAAAGGTATAAACTACCACGCCCAGCTTAACACAAGGTATTACTGACTATAACTAAATATAACTAAACCTTCAGTATTTGTACAATTGCAGTCTATAAAACCATCCTTTGTTCAACCACCATTTATTTAAAATATCTAAAAAAAAAAAAAAAAACCCTGTGAAAGTTACTCAAGTAGAGAAATACCATAGTCTCACAGTGCTGGGGAAGCTGAGGCAGGAGGATTGTAAGTTTGAGGCCAAGACTTTGTCTCAAAAAGAAAAGAAAGGGAAGAAGGAAAGGGGGACGGAGAAGGGGTGAACTTGTATGTCTATGACATTATTTTTCTATTTGAATTTTAATTTCTTACAATGTTTCATTTAGGCAAGTATCTTGGCACCTTTATTGTCATGGTTTTCTCTCTATGCCTCTTCCTCCCTCCCTCCCTCCCTCATCCCTCCCCCTCCCCCTCCTCTCCTCCTTTCTTCTTTCCTTATTTCTTTTATTCAGTCCACATAGTCACGAAAAATCTTCTCTTCCAGATATTATATCACACCCAGGAGTCACAGGACAAAACTTTGTAGAGATTCTATTAGAGTAGGCATAACAAATATCAGATAGTGAGCATTTCAGGTATAGATGCTATGTAGGGGTATTCTGTGAAAAGTGGCAAGGATAGCCTGCCTGAGGAAGTAGCACTTAGCTTATAGGAAAGGCCTGAGGAAGGTCAGGGATGGACCAGCATCAGGAAGACCAGGGAAAGGAGCCTGGGACTTTTCAAACAGTGGGAGCCAGATTGTCTTCCCAAGAGAAGAAAATGAGTCCAGCACACTCTGCCTGTAAGGGGTGAGAAGAAGAGAGGGCAATGTGGCCATCCAAGACACATTGGTGACCACCATAGGGCTCGGCATTCATTCCACAAGCAATAAGAAATCATTAAAATCAAAGTCAGGAGAAACTTGGTATGACACCTAGCTTTGACCCCACTTGTGAAAGCTTGGCAAGCATAGACTCAGGGGATGCAAAGCAAAACAAGCAAAGTGATGTGAAGGCTATTGTGCTAGGCCTGATGGGGGAGTGGCTTGTGTGTGCTAGGCCAGGTAAAGTGGGTGGCTTGTGTATGCTAGGCCTGGTTAGGAGGGTGGCTTGTGTGTGCTAGGCCAGGCAAGAGGGAATGGTGGCTTAAAACAACTGTTGACATGACAGCGTAGATTAAAAGATGAACTCATTCTCAAAACGTATCATCTTTCTATTCTCCATCTGAAGAAGTACAGCTGTGGCTTCATGAAGTTTAATTTTATTTTCACTCTAGAAGAATTCCAAGAATTGTGATTTTACTTGCTATCATCTTCAGTAACTGAGGATGGCAGGAAAACTCCCATTCTAATAAGTCTGTGTGTGGTGAATTTACTGGGGAGAATGGCCTTTATTTATTTATTTATTTATTTATTTATTTATTTATTGAAAATGAAAGTTGATGTTTCGATAGTGGTTGAGTTTCATTTTAAAGCACAGAATGAACCAGAGACAATTGGAGTAAGTAGGACAATAGAGACACGGCAGTGTTTGCATAGAAATTATACTGCTGCTGAAAGCATCCAACACCAGCGACTGCAGATTCTCTGTGTGAGTTTGGGGAGTTCAGTAACACCTGATAAAGCAGCTGGACTGAGAAGAGCCTGGCTGGACTGAAGAGCGTGCCTCTGTGTTAACAAATGGAAGGGAAAGGAAAGCATTAGACATCTGAGCCCCAGTGGGGAAATGAGATGACGTAGCACTTGTGCTGAGGATGCTAGCAGGCTTCTGTGATTTCCTCATTCAAATAATTAATCGACAGTGATGTGAGCAGCTGCCACTAGGAGCATTAAATCATTAAGCTCACATTCATTTCAGGCATGTGGATCCCAAGGGAGAAGGCCCCACAAGAACAAGACCATAGGCCACGAGAAGGGAGACAAAGAGAAATAATTACAACTACTCCTTATATTTTAGTGTGTGTGTGTGTGTGTGTGTGTGTACATAGATGTGTGCCCACACAGGCCAGAAGGGGGAAGCAGATTCCCAGGAGCTGCAGCTTGCAGTTGTGAGCCACCCGTGTGCTTACAACAGGAGCTAGGAACTGAACCTGGGTCCTCTGGAAGAGCAATAAGCACTCTTATCTGCTGAGCTATGTCTCCAGGCCCTGCCACCTTCATCTCCTGCCTCCTAGGAGCTATGGTCATCACTCAGTCCTCTTTGCTTCTTGGGATGCCTGGCACTGTGCCCTCAGGTCTTTGGAAATACAAATGTATCTAATTGGCTGTTTCCTCTTGCCTCGATTCTTTTAGTACAGGGAGGTTTTTAAGCCTCAGATCTTGAGTTCATTCTCAAATGGTGGATCAAAAAGGAGACTGTGTCAGCACAGATTTCCATTTCCTGTTTTACTTTTTAAAGGGAAATTCCAGAGTGATCACAATCATCTCTGACAGGCTCTGCACATCCCTTAGTGTTGTTGACAGTGACAGCAGAAGCACTATAATTTCTATTGTCCAGTGGGAGCCTGTTTCTTCCAGTATCTAAATAAATGAATCCATTACAAATTTATTAAGCACGCGGAATGTGGCATTACATTCTATCAAGGTAAATGCTTTTTGTGCCTCATAAGTATGCAGTAATTCGGAAACATCTTCTCAGCATTTTTCTGTAAGATGGGAAGAGATTGGCTTTGGTTCAGAATATGACGTCACACAGAGTCCAAGTGCAGATGTGGGTACTTCTTCTCTCTATGCATGCTGCTTTCTCAGGTCCTCCTCTTCACTTCCTACACTGCTTTGAATCAAAATAGAAGTTCTGGACCAGAACATTACACTTGGCAGCCAAGACACACAAACCAGGACTGTGTAGAGAAAGAGCTGCCAAGGGTAGGACCAAGAGGTGGCTGATTGAGGGAGAAATGAAGTCGCCTATATGGATCGTACAGTGATAAAAATGTAGAATAAACTTAGGCAGAAAAAATAAATCCTGGCTCCAGATCTCCAAAACTGAAAAAGAAAAACTTCTCAAAAGAAAAACTTTTCAAAAGAAAGAACAAAATTATTACTACTTGATTTCATGAGTTTTCACTCGCAGTGATCCTGGCCACGTCTGCTGTAGCTGTTTTATTTTTCCATTAGTTCAAGCAGAAAGAGGTTGGGGAAAGGGACAGTATGAACTTGTATTGTACAGCTAGATAATGAGACAGAAGTAAAATTTCCTGGCAGATAATTCCCAGGTTGTAAAAGCTAAGGGTGAGGGTGGAGGGTGTGTGGGAACTCTTTGTTCTTCCTGAGTCTTCTGTGGTCTGTTCTAAAACACAAAGCTCAGTGATTTCAAAAAACGACGAAGTGACAGAACTGGAGCACCCCAGCTGCTATGTTTCTTTGTTTGTCTGTCAGTTGATCCAAGTATCTGTTAGTAATCTGTCAAAGTTGTTATAGCGTCCCTAAATTTATCATCCATGATATATTTGTATTGAGTTTGGCATACTAAGAGAAAAATATATGATAACATAAGACAGCCCTCTGCATGGGGAACTTACGTGAAGTCGGTTTCATCCTTTTCATGTGCAAAGTTGACACACCCTTTTCTGTGTCTTTGATCAGAAATATTCAAGTACTCATTAAAGTGAGTCTGGCCACATCTAAGCAGATGACTTCCCTTTCTGGAGAGCCTACAGAATGCCTGTTGTGTGGTACTCCTCACTGGGAAGCTATGGGAAAGGCTGAAGGTTTGCTAGTTGTGGATGCTTGAGGATGCAGAAATTAGAAAATAAATATACTTTTTTTGGTTAGCTTTGTCTGAAGCAGAAGAAGATGCTGGGGCATGGTACTAGGTTTGGCTTTTGACCACTAGAGGCTTGCTAGCCTAGCTTCTGTGTGAGCTGTGTTGATTTCTTCTATACACTTACCACAAGCCCGTGTGTAAGGAAATCAAACGTGAAGTATAACCACTAGAGAGACAACATGCAATAATTTGTTCTTCGATATTCCAGTTACCAGAGTGGAGAGGGGGAGAGAAGACACACACATAGAGAGAGAAACACATACTTCTATATTTTTTAAGTCCAGAGTAAAACAAGTCTAGTCCTCAGAAACATAAGCACTGGGCTAAACAGAAGTTTATTACCGGGAGTGTATGAGTGTTCATAATATGTAAAAATAGTATATATCCCAAACTCTATCAGCTTCCTTCTTACCCACTGGAACCTGGCAGACACTTCATGGCCTCTTTCTACAGCGGAAGGTAACATGTATAAACACATGACTAAGACGTTGAGAGGTTCATCTGGGCTTGGAAGCAGCAGAGTGGCGCTTCCTGGCTCTGGGTCTCAAGATGCTCTTTCGAAGCCTCTAATCATAAAACTATCCATACAACTCATAAAGCTATTTATCTCCCTGACCCACTCTATTGTGTAGGTTGAACTCTTGGAAGACCCACTCGGCAATCCTCTGCACTTCCCTAGCACACTCGTCCTCACACTTGCGTCTTTGCTTTACTCCATGACTGGTGATTGTAAGATCTCAGAGGGAATATGCATTCTTCATGGATCCCTGAGCCTGGGTCACCACGTGACTCATGAACCTGACATTCATTGCTACTCTCCAAGTCTGGGTGACTTACTAAAAACAAAAAGTTGGAACTAGATGAGCTAGCTCCGGGCCTTTTCTAATTCTAGAGAACTAAGATACTTTCCCCAGTAAGTCCTGGCTAATCTCACATGGTGCTGGTGAATTAAACACTCTCTATACTCATGTTTTATCACTTCACCTAGGGCTTGTTCCATGACCTCAGAATCAACTTATAGAAAACTCTGTTTGTGGCACTGGCTTGAGAAGTCCTGTAGAGGTCAAGGGCTCTCCTGGAGGAGTTGACAATTCCGGACTACCAGATACCTGATAAGTATCAGATCTGGTATCAGCCCAGAGGAGAACAGAAGGGAGCCTGTCCCTGAAAAGCTACCAAGAGGCTAATGCATCACATGAAAAACAGCATCTCTTCCTCTTCAGGACAGCTGTGCTATTTAATACCCCCAAAGACCAAGGACAAAGGATGGCATTGTATAAGCACTGTAACTCAAGCAATTAGCCAGGTAATGGTCTGTGGGGTTCATTATAGCAGAATGTCAATTAAAACACTTGGAAGGAGATTATCCGAAGCACTTAGATTTCAAATCTTATAAGCTACCCTAGTAGGCCTAAATTATAATAAATGTCACACTATTACCATAGGTAAATGAAAATAAAGTTTCTTCTCTAATATGGACCTCTGCCTAATGTTTCATAAATCCCAGAAATTGAAAAGAGCAGCCAACTGTCTAGACTTTATTCCACAATAAAGAAAATGGGATAAATTGTGTTGAGTATCTTTTTCCTTCCCTTTAGCCTAATTAATTAATACCTGTATATTTCTATCTAATTGTTTTTTAAACATTCTAAAATATACATGTTAGTTTTATCTCGGACTTCTGCCAAGAGACTTGAATAATAAGAGGTAATTATGGATAAAATATGAATTTTAGGGAAAAAATTTTCTTAGGAAAACTTTTAGGTGAGGGTTCTTCTGTTAACAACTTTCTGGATTAATTCTCAGGGATGTAGATTGTGACCTCTGTCAGTACAAACCCTAATTAGAAAAACTTACCTTGTCAAACTATAAAATAAACAACAGGGTCTTTTACAAACTTTCAAAATGCAAAGAGATGTGAGCATCCAAGAAAGACCCTAACAATCTTCTCTGAATAATGGAAGGTAGGAAGAACATGATATATAAAAATTGGTTTCTGTCTTATCAATATTCAAACAGTTAATTTCTATTCATGACTTATAAACGTTTTGCAAGATAGAGTGAAAATAAATGACCAATATATCTAAAAGTATAACCCACTAATTTTATCATAGATAACAATGCATATTAAGGTTTTGGAATTATTCATAAGTTTTCTGTAAAACACCACAAGCATAACATATTTTAATGCAAAATATTTTTCCTCATCAAATAATTGTTATGAAGGGAACCTCACTTTTAACACAACTACATATCGATCTATGTCACTTTAAATGAAGCTGATCTGAACTATTATGACTTAACAAAACTTGATTCTTAAGATCTTCATTGCACACGGTCTCTGAAAGAGAATTAATCATTGCATGCTAACAAGGCCACATGGCTCCATTGTTCTTCCTTTAGAATTTTCTTTGTCCACTTTCCTCACCGACATTTACAGATTCAGAAACTTTAGAATTACAAACGATTTTATACTCTAATGCACAGACTTCTGCATTTCAAAAAAATCAATACAAAAAAAATAGACTTAATACCAGAGAGGAAAGGTGCCTTTTTTAATTGCATACTTTTTACCATTTCTATTCATAGTTTTATTTCCTTGAGGCAAATAATATTAATGGGAACTTTTAAAACCTTAGATCCTATTGCAGAGGGCCTGATGAAAGATAAAATAAATCAATATTTGTAATCATCTCATACCTTATGGGTGTTCCCTTATCGCCAATCCTTCTCCTGGACAGCACTGACAGTTTCAATTTCATTTGTCATTAGACAAGGGTCTGATTTCTTTCTTCCCAGGTTTGCCCTTACCCAATGAGAGGTGAGTGCCTGGTGAGAAGGGGAGTGGTAACTTCCTCTGATTCTAGAGAAAGACTCTGAAATCTGGTAACAGGCAAATGCCTTGAGAATATTGGAATCTTATCTGATGATCACTCTTCTTGACTTACTATATGCTGTCTTTCATCCAAGAAACTCCATTTTGTAGGAAATGTGTATGTTATAACTTGTTATTTGTTAACTTGTGTGGCATATGGGTATTCTGAGGAGGAATCCTCTTCCACTGTTCAAGGGGATTCTATTTCAGGAGAGTAGCCATGTAGGAGACACTCCCCTGTGCTTGGTCAGCCCGTCACCAGCTGAAAATCAGCAATCCTTGGCCAAGTTCATTTCATTTTTTTATTAATGTATTTTTGACAATTTCATATATGTATATAATATATTGTGGTCACACTCTTCCCCTGCCTTCTCCAACAAGCTGCTACTCCCACCATGTCACAGTCTAACTCTTATATCCTTTGGTTTTGCTTTGTGACCCACCCCGGGCTTAGGCAGGGCTGCCCTCATAAGCATCAGTGTGGAGTTACCCACCAGTTCATGAATAACTTGGAAGTGGCTACATCATTAAAATCAGTGCCTTCTCCCTCAGTAGACTGAGAGTTCTAGTAGCTTCCCTTGGCCCCATGTACCCCTCCCTAATCTCTGGCTGAATGTTTGCTGGCTTAGTTTTGTGTAGACCCTATCCCAGCAACTGCAGCGTCTAAAGTTCATAATGCCACACCCATGTCATACCCATAAAAGAGTTCAACAAACGTCCCATCCATTGTCCAATGCTAACAATTTTTCCATTCCTTCTTCTACAGTGTTCCCTGAGTCTTGAAAGGGTGGTATTGGTGTGACATTTAAGATTGAGTACTTAACTGTCACTTGTTTTCAATACTTGGATCACTCATAAGTCTCTGAATTAGCTGCCATTATTGCAAAGAGAAGCATCTTTGGTAAAGGCTGTGGATGACTCCCGTCTATGAGAATAATCATAAATATTTGCTGGCTGACAACAGGTCAGTTTACCAAAACAAATGTAGTAGGTTCATCCCTGGTGCTAGTTCTACAACCAGCTTCCCACCACAGGGCATAAATTTCTTGCCTTCTGTGGAGTGGGACTCGAATTCA
>JADRCH010000009.1:19372955-19416181 GCA_019843965.1 Rhynchomys soricoides
TACCAGCAACCAGGGACAATGGTTGTAACTTGTATAGTCTGGCAGATGGGGCTCTGGTGTCTCTCTTGGCCAAATTCATTTCCAAACTCTTATCTTTGTCATGTTTGGGAGAAACTATGTGACGTTCCCAAGGACTTAGAAATTTTAAAAGTGTTATTGACCTCTGGTTCATTCCCTAATGCCTTTCTATATGCATTTGCTAGTGTTTATGGAGCCTCCCAAGTCCCAGAGCCTGTTCCAGCTGCTGATCACAGGGCAGAAGGAAAAATCCACATGATTTCTCTTTCCATCGAGTTTACATCCTTGTGGGAATCACAAACACTAATAATCATCAGGGACACACTAAAGTGAGCAGAGAATGAGTGACTTTTGTAGGTTGGCTGCTCAGGGGGAGCCTTTGTAAAAAGTTTATCTTTATACTTGTTATGGATTGTATATGCTCGGCTCAGGGAGTGGCACTATTAGGAGGTGTGGCCTTATTACAGTAGATATGTCACTGTGGGAGTGGGCTTTAAGACCCTCATCCTAGCTGCCTGGAAGTCAGTATCTGCTAGCAGCCTTCAGATGAAATGGTAGTATTCTCAGCTCCTCTTGTACCATGCCTGCCTGGATGCTGCCATTTTCCCACCTTGATGATAATGGACTGAACCTCTGAACCTGTAAGCCAGCCCCAATTAAATGTTGTCCTTATGAGAGTTGCCTTGGTCATGGTGTCTGTTCACGACAGTAAAACCCTAAGACAATACGACAATACTGTTATAGTCTAAATAACAAAGAATCATGGGGGAAGGGGGAAACGGACTTTGGGAACATCCCAACTGTAGAGACCCTGAAATGGCAATAAGCATTGTGTTGTAAGAGAGACACAGCATGGATCAAAGCAGAGATGCCAGGAAAAAGTAAATCCCAGACCTTTAAAATGATGTATGGTTGGATATATTAGCACATCTAATATTTGAACAAAAGAAGAGGTGAGGCAGTCATCAAAACACACAGAAAGAAAGCACAATGCACCAACTGAATGATGACCTATCCAGGCCGTCCCAAGATCCCTAAGCCAATGGGATTTAAACCCCTGGCCCCACAGGGAGGTGGACTCCTGATTATGAGATACATGCTGCCAGCTAGTTTAACCAGATGCCATGATCCATTTGCTTTATGTAAATTCTCTCCTTCTCAATCTCTACTCAAGAACACTTTCCAATTATGCCCTTTGAGAAATTGTGCCTATCAGACTTCCACTAATTTGATAGACTGATTACTAGCAGTGAGTTACAAAGTGTGTGTTCTAATTATCTTTTGGCTTCCCTGACAACTTATCCACTTGGAGGGAATTCTGAGACTACGCTGATCGAACTGCAGCATAGTCATTTGGTTCTAATACATTAGTGAAGATTGTGAATGCTGTCTATCTCCTTCCTGTGGTATTGTTGAGTTGAGCATTCATGCATAAGTAGACAAGCTCAAGATTAATCAAGCTACCCGGAACGGACTTGCCTAGTCCAGCTGGCTTTTTGTTTCCCTTGAGCACCCACTACCTCCTGGTGCTGAAGGTAAGAAAGGCTACTTTATTTAAAAACACCTGATCAGGTGCCTGGGAACAAGCAGTCAAGTCACCATTGAGTCTGAGACTCCTGCAGGTAAATATCTTCACCAATAAATAGGGTAGACTTGAGCTAGGTCTTTCCCCGTTTTATACAGGTAATAGAAATTTATTTTCTCTGTAAACACATAAATATTACAAGAGTGTCTCAATCACCCTCTCCTGCCCCCACTCGGAATTACCAGTTATCACATGTGAGTCGTTCCAACCCCTTTTGATGTATTTATACTCTGTCTACATGCCCACATCTACCCATTAGAAATAGGTACTGATGCTCACCATGTGTTTAATGAATAATTCGCTGGCTTTCTTGTTCTGCAACTTCCTTTCACTAAGCTACATGTCCTAGAGACTTTTCCACAGCAGAACATTAAGCCTTGGAAAATGTAAATAGAACATCTGCCTTCGTCTCTTTAATTGTTGCGTAGAATTCTATTAAATGAATGTGTTATATTTTTCTTGGCTGTCCATCAAGTGAGGCTATTTAGACTCTTTCCAATTTTTAAACTCAGTAAAATGTTGACATGACTATTTTTCTGCATTCATTACTGTGCACACAAAGAGCTTCTCTGGATCGGCTTTGAGCTAGCTGTCTGGCTTCAAGCTCACATGTAATCCTGTAGTGAGATCGCTTACATGGGAATCACAGAAAGGTTCGGTAGAAAGGGCAGGGGGCTGGAGAGATGTTCTGCATCCAGGAGTATTCCTTGCTTTTGCAAATGACCTTGGGTGGTTCCCTGCACTCACATGTAGAACCACAACAGTTTATCATTCCAGTAGCGGGGGTTTTGTTTTCTCTATTTGTTTCTTTGTTGGTTTGGGGGTTTTGTTTGTTTGTTTGGGCTTGTTTGTTTTTGTTTTAGATGTTGGAGATTTTGTTTTTGCCTCCTTGGGGGATCAGACACACAGTGCAACACATACATGTGCGAAAGCAAACACTCCCACACATAGAATAAAAATGAGTAAATCTTTTATTTAAGATAAAGAAGAACAGAAGAATTATAAAAAGAAAAGAAGGCAGCGCTGTTGGTCCTCACCTTGGAATCTGAGCCAGAATCCACAGATGTGGCTGCTCAAAGCTCCTATAGTGTTTTCCAGACTTAAAGTTATAGAACCACAGGGTACTGAGTGGCTGGCTCTGGGGTGACGTCACCTCTTAGAAATGTACTAATGTTTAAGACACTGCCCTGAGACCACACACGTGTTGCCTATGGGATTGTCGCTTCCGTAGTCCAGAACCAGAACCTGAGCAGGTCTATGATTCTGCCTGGATTCCAGAGTGAATTACGGTCTCACGCTTCTCAGGATGCTGGAGGCCAGCTCTCACTACCAGAAGAGTCAGTCTTCTCTTAACCAGACACCCCACCCTCTCACCCTCATCTGCTCTCTGCTGGGACCTGCTTCTGTTGAGCTGTCTGCCTAATGCATGCCGCCCCCTGCTGGAGGGAAATCTACCAGCGGCTCTGACCATTCTTTCCCTTCTGCTGCTGTATCTGCCTGGAACAGCCTTTGAGCTCAAAGAAATAAAAAGAGAAACTAAATGAGCAAAGGTAGACCCGAAAGGCTACATGGGACTATTAAATATAAACGCATTAATAACCACGTTCTATTAATAATGGCTTGTTAATGAAACCTTGTGAGGCAAGTCCCCACTTTATAAGCTAGCAGAACACAGACGTGGTTAATTTTCTTTTTTATTTTTTTTCTCAGGCCAACCTGTCAGGAAAGATTAGATCCAGCATCTAACACTCAAACTCGGATGTGGCGGGTCGCAAAGCCGAGCTCACATGGCTCCATTCTGTTTTCCCATGTGTCTGTGGTTTTTACCCTTTCCTTCTTTCTGAGTTCCCAGCCGCTGATACACTGGAAGTTTCATTCGAGGTGCTGTTGTGTTTAGACAGGGCTTCTAGGCAGATCCACATAACGAGGATACAGTTCCTGTGGGTGGGACTGATGCCCTAAAAGAAGACATAATCGAGAGATGACTGTGTGTGTCTCCGTCTCTCTCTCTCTCTCTCTCTCTCTCTCTCTCTCTCTCTCTCTCCTTTCTGTACAAATAACAACCTTGAGCAGAAGTTTAAAAGTGTGTAGCCCACAGAACTCTTCATCAATTCACTTGAGAGCACTCAGCAAGTGCCAGGCACTAGGCTGAGTCACATTAGGAATTCATGCCGGCCTGTAATTCTTTACACTTCTTGGCATGCTGGCACTGGATGGATTTATGTACCACTAAACTTAGATAGCTTAAAACACCTCATTGCCTGAGCCCTTGGTAATACTGATAAAATATATGTGGCTGTACTTATAAATCATTATCTTTACTTACATTTAATGAAATTGAAAATAATGTTTTCCAAGAAGTTGCTGGACAATTTCAACTCACTGTGTACTGGCGGTGCTCGGCGGTGCTTGGCCGTGCTTGCGTTTTACACCATGTATCTTCACATCGTGATCACCCTTGGTGAAATAGATTGCTTTGTTTAGGTCATTTTTATGTATTTCTTTTAAAGTGAAATTTTTAACACTTATAAACCTGTTCAAAGTTAGTTTGATAATGAACGTCCTTTCTGTGGGTTGGCTGTGTTCCCAACCATTCATACCCTGAAAGTTTCATCTGTGGTGTGGTTGGTGTTTAGAGAGAGCTTCTAGGCAGATCCACATATGCAGTTCCTGTGGGTGGGAGTAATGCTCCCAAAAGAAGAAATAATCGAGAGATGGCTGTGTGCGTCTCTGTCACTCTGTGTGTCTGTGTCTCTCAGTCTCTGTCTCTATCTCTGCCTCTCTCTGTCTCTCTCTCCCCCTCCCCCGCTCTCTCTTGGTGAGTGGCTTTATTAAGAAGACATTTGATTCAATACCACCAGCTTTCCAAGCCACTCGAGGTCTCAGACACTTTAACCCACCATCCCCACGTTGAGATTTGTAGTGAGGACCCCAGAACAAAAGTCAGCCTTAAGCTGTGCCTCAGCTGACTTATATTGTCCTTGTGATAAGCTATACTCTCTCTGTGATGGAAAATCTTAACCTAAATGCCGTCATCTTTGCAGTAATAATCTCCACATAGTTTATTTTCTCTAAGGGTCATGACCATGATTATGCAAGAGTCTTCCACATTTGGGACTTTGTTTCATTGGAGGGATTTGGTTTGTTTGGGGAGGTGGGTGTTGTTTTCCAAGCTAGTGAGTGAAACAAGAGCCAGGTGCGTGCTAAGCAGGTGCAAAATCTCTAAACTACACCTCCAGGCCTAAATGAATTAAATTTTTAAACAGAAAATGATTCAGGGGATGGAAAGATGGCTCAGTGGTCAAGAACCCATGTGTGAATTCAGTTCTCCGCAGTCAGAAGAAATGGCTCCCAGCACCTTTGACTCCAGTCCCAAGGATCTGAGAACCTCTCTGGTCTCCTCAAGCACCCAAGGACACATGCACAAATTCAAACTCACACAAAACACACGTATACACATAAACAAAAATAAAATTACTGTTTCCAAAAGACAAAATGTGTCAAGGCAAAACTAAATTTTCGGTCATACATATAATATATACATTTATTCCCAGAAGACCTTGTACACCGTCTTTCATTCCTCTTTGGGGTAGCATTTGTGCCCTATTCAGCATAATTAGAAGGGAAACAATGACAGCCTAGAATAAAGCTCTTTCAGAAATGGCTACATACCCAGGCAGATCATATTCCTGACCCTCAACCAAAGGAGCCTATCTGCTTTCTTTCCTTCTGAGCAACTCGGTCCTGCAGGGCTGTGGTCCAGTCTTTCAGCTCTGGTTCACTTTATCTTTCCATGACCTCCCCCACCCCCGGATGTGTATCTCATGTAACAGGTCTGCATGCCTGACCCTGGGTGCTTTGATCAAACTCAAAAGAGAAAGGAATTGGAGGAGGAGCCTTCCTTGCTCAGTGTACAACAGGCGATCTTTTGTCTTGAAGAACATGATTTTCTGTTATAATTACCTATTTAAAAGTTGGTAACATGGAGTTCTGGAACTGTTTGAAACTAGTTTTATTCTGGATCAGATTTTAATTGCTATGAAATTGTTTTATTCTCTGTTTTATTAGGAATCATACTGCAGTAATACTCCTGTGTTTCTGACTCTGAGAAACCTGTAAGGTGTATAGTAAACAATGTAGATGGTAACAAGTGTTCTCCTTATATTTTACAACTGAATGTGTAAATAAAGCCAATGTGTAGCAACTAGCCACGTCTGTGTACCTGTTCATCACTCAAGCTAACTGCCCAAAGAGAAGAAAGACTGTCTTTTGGGTTGCTTCAGGCCTTTGCTTAAAACCATTTAGGTCTATTCCCATTGATCCAAGCAATAAGAGACCCAATGTTCCTTGAACCACTTATATTTGAAAATGCTTTTTGCTTCCTGAAAATATTCAACTTTATAACAACAGCAAGGGTTTTATTTTCAATAAAGTAGAGTTCCAGGATGTAGGCAAATCTCCCACCAGGGACCTTTGAAATACTGCAATACAGTAGTGACTCAATTTAAACACTAAAAATAGTTTCTTTTGTACCATACGCTTTTCTAAAATCTAATAGATTTGGATAAATATATATCTATATAAATAAAGATTTCTATAAAATCAATGTTTGCTAATGTGCATCCCTCACTAATACATATTTATGTCTCAGTGTTTAAAATATATGGTAAAATCTTAATTAAACCTGAAGCCTTTTTCAGTTACTCAAATTCAGCCAGAGACTGACATCTTATGTATGGAAATGGTCCTATGGTGCTATAGTTCACTCTGGCTCAATAAAAAAAATCATATTGAGTCTGGGAAGATGACTCAGTGGTTAAGAGCACTGACATCTCTCCCAGAGGACTGGAGTTCAGTTCCCAGCTCCCACACTGGGCAGTTCAAAGCACTTATGTCATAGCTGCAGCTCCAGGGGATCTGATAGCCTCTCCTGGGCTTTGAGGGGATCTGTACACACATGGGCTACACTCATAAAAATAGGATAAATCTCTAAATAACATGGGATGGATCGATAGACTGATTTGATTTTTTTTTTCTGATTCACTTAAGTTTTGGTTTCTTTTACCTCTCTCCACAGGCTCTGTGTGGCCTACTGTGCTCCATCCCTGACCCCTCCCCAGGCCTCTTCCTTTACTTCTGTAGCAATAGAGGATGAGGTGTGTCTCATATGGTAAAGATGCATCTGTTCCTTGTTATTGAATCACCTGAAGAGATGTAAGTATAAAATCTTTGTTGTCTTGGTGTTGTAAAGAAATTTAAGCAAAAAAAAAAAAAACCAACTACTTTCAATTTCTCTCTCCTGTTCTGTGTGGAACTCAAACCTAAGATGAAAATAGCCAGGAGCCCATGGGATACATTAAACAATGCATCAGTGGGAACACGTTATATTAGAGGCAGCCTTTCTAGTAAGCAACTGCTCCTAGTACTTATGCTTCACAGTTTCATTTTCCTTAAGGCCATTTTCTGGTGGTGGGGCTCAGGACACAGTATCCTAAGATATGACAGAAGAGTGAAAACCATGCCCCTCCAATAGACCTAACCTGTATACATTATTTTAGGCTCAATGTTTTGAAAAGAAAACGCTATGGCTTGAAAATATCCCATTTTGATGTTAACATATACATATTCAGGGGGAAAACACCCAGCCGGTCAAGTGCTTCTCATCCAAGTACAAAGAACCAAGGTCAACTCCTAGAATTTCTCTAAATATGCCAGGAGTAGTGGTACACACCTACCAATACTGTGGAGGTGGAAACAGGAAGATCCCTGGGCCTCACTGGCCTGCAAGCTTGATTGACAAGTTCCAGGCCAATGAGAACCTCTGCCTCAAAAAAGATGAACCACACCTAAGAAGGGCCCAAGGCTGTCCTCTTGATAGAGTAGCAATAAAGACCCACTAGGAGAAAACTTCTGGTAAAAGAATAGAATTTCTGGCCTCTCTAGAGACCTAACATTCCAGCTGGGCCAGGGTAATAAACTGGCCAAGAGACCCCTACTGAGGAAGGCTCACCTTAGTCAAACAAAGGAAACAGAAGGACTGAGTTTTTACTTTAATGAGATATGCCAGCCCACTGTCTCTAAGCCCAGTACGTTTTAGCTGGTTCTGCCTGCCTTCCAAAGCCTGAATCAGAAGAGTGCAGTTTTTCCTCTTTCTCTTTCCTGTCTCTTTCTTTCGGGTGCTTGCCAGACCTGCATTTACTTTCCTGAGACTTTCCTGCTCTCAGTAATGCTCCCCTTCCCATCATGTGCTGTATGTCCACCATGTGTCTGACCTCCATCCTAGAGTAAACGTCTCCTCCACGTCTCCTCAGCACAACTGCTGGAGTTTATCGCTTTGCTTGCCCTGGGTTTCTTCTTTTACACTCTAATAAAAGTGTCCATTGGAGTTCATGCTTAGATTCTTTCATTAATGAGACCAAGAACCTGTACAGAGGCCAGAGAGTCTATTCTCTTACCTAGAAGAGTTTTCCCCCTAACTTCCCATGCATCACTCCAACCTCCACCTGCACACACAAATACATGTATCCCCAGACACAAGCATACACATACATGTGTGTGGCATGTGTGTGTGTGTGTGTGTGTGTGTGTGTGTGTTCCTTATGTGTTCTTCTGCCTTGGTCATGATATAACACAGCAATAAGGCCTTTACCAGATGTGAACCCATAAACCTTGGACTTCTAGAACCACGAGAAATATTAATAAATGTCTACAATGTATAACTTACACAGCCTGTGCTATTCTGTTGTAACAACACATCTGCTAAGGTGAAAATTGGTACCAAGAAGTGAGGCTGTTTATATTGCAAATGCCTGTGAATTGAAGGCAGCATTAGAACTTGGCCACAAGTAGAAGCTGGAGGAATTGGGGGAGGGGGGGAAGAGAGAGGGAAAGAGAGAGAGAGAGAGAGAGAGAGAGAGAGAGAGAGAGGAAGAAAAGGAGGAAGGAAGAAAGAAGGAAGGAAAGTAGATTGCTTAGAACCGAGGGTTAAGGACAATTCTCATAAGGACTCAAAAGTACAGAACTGCAGGAAATTTGTGAAGCATTTTAAGTGGTTACGACAAGAACGTTGGTGAAAACATGGATAGAAAGGTGAGTCTGATTAGATCTCAGACAGAACTGAGGAGCAAACCATTGTAAATAGAGTAAGGGCTGTTGTAAAGTGGTAAAGATCATGACTGAATTATATCTGAAACTGGCAGAAAAGTCGCTTTTCATTTGTTGTGTGTGCATGTGTATTGAAAGGACTGGTATCAACACCAGACACCCCAAGACTAAGTTCTTGGCACAAAGGAGATGTATTTGTCCCGGTGGGGGAAATGCAGAAAATAAGAGACACAGACAACTTAAAGACAAATTTAAAGCAAGCTTTAATTAAACACTGGCCAGGAAGGATGGACTCTAGTCAGGTCTGCCTCTGGCTCCCAGAAAATGACCATGAGTCACAGTTTGCAGGGGTTAAAAAGGCAAAGCCCACAAATCACCATGTCTCCCCATCAGGTTCAATCAGGACAAGCATAGATTCTGATAGATTTCCTGCCTAAGTATCTCCTGCCTAGATCCAATCAGGGGCAAGCATAGATTTGGTTGTATTTCTTGCCCATGTACCTCTCACTTACATCTAATCGGGGAAAAGCATCGATTCTGCTGCATTTCCTGCCCACATACCTGCTGCTCACACATGATCAAGCGTATCCTGTGCAGGTTGGTCATCAGACATAAGGCAAACAGACTGCAAACAGAACCCATAGCCTACAAGGTCTATTCTTCCTGTTCTGGTCTCCCTCTAACTTACAAGGTGTGTACTCTTGTTCTGTTTTGGTCTCACAGTACCCCAGACCCAGAAAGACAAATACCGTAGTATTTACTTATATGTGCATACTACCTGTTAAGTCAACGATAACCAAACTACAATCTATAGACTGACAGAAGTATAGACTAGAGGGGTGGGGCAGAGATAGATCTCCCTAGTAAAGAGAAAAAAGAATAAATAATCATGAATCAATATGAGAAAGGGACTGGAACAGGAGCAACATTTCTGAAATCTCATAAATGGAGGAATGGACCCTCTGTGTTATGAACTACATTTTCAAGAACGTTTATGTATGCAGCATTGGAAGACAAATAGTGTTTCCTCCAGACTAACAGGCAAGCTTGCCTACTAGTCAGTATAATAAAGAGGTTCCCTTCAGGCAAACTCCATGTAAGTTTACTCCCCAGCGTAGAAGCCTGGGAATCCTTAGCCGCAGGTCCCTGCACATTAAACCACCTAAGAAGTATCATTTACCCTTTGATGTCACACTGTAGGAACCAGTACTCGGGAAAGTGGCACAAATACTGACGCCCTGATTACTGCTGCTGCTCTGAGCAATAAATTGTGCTTTGTCTTTGACCCAGGAGTCTCATTTCTTCTACCAGAGCTCATTAGACTGTGGGAGGCTAATGTGTTGCTTTGCAAGTAGGTTAAGATCTCAGACCCTTTCCAGTTCTTGATTCTCCAGACGAGCTTTTATGTATAAAGTGCATAATCTCAGCAAAGCTTTAAAACTCAGAATAAATGAGCAAATATACTGAAAAAGGAAAACCAATAAAATCTAGTAAAAATTACGTTCTGTAGAAGAAAGCTGCAGTTTAGAGGTAAGATAAACAGCATCTTGCAGAGGGGAAGCTGTGTAAGAAGCATGATTCGTAATGAGATTGCAGGCCACAGCAAGCACAGGGCATGGTGGGTAGGGAAGAATAGAAATCAGAAAACAGCGGTCTTAACATCAGAAGAGATAACTTGAGTCTTCAGGAGAAGAAGTTGATCTAGAAGCTTCCAAAGACACTACCTGCTGTCCTGTATTCTTCCATAATCCTTTGGAAGAACAAACCACCAGTAAGAGAAGCTGCTCCTAAGAACACGGTGGGACAGGGGTCATCTTGGTGCACTTTGAATTCTGGGCAGATAGTGTGTACTTTCAAATTAAATGTATAAAATTAAAACCTGTAAGTGATTTTTGAATTAAGGAGATATTTTCTAATGTCTTTATAAAAGATTCAGTGAGGACGTCTTTTCTTTCAAGAGCGGCTGCAGTTTGGTTTTACAAAGGCAGAACTGTTCATACCTTTGGAAGTTGATTTTCTCTGTGAGGGAGATGCTTTCAAATAAGCTTTTTCACTCCAGGTATGTAAGATACCTTTCATCTGCTTTCAGGTGGAAGAATGAGGTTACCTTGAGTCAGATTCCTGCATTGTGTTCTTCTCAGTAATGTCGATTACATATGTATATTTTACTATGGGAAGAGCAGACAGAAATCTTTCTACAAGGCATTCAATCAAGATAATTAGCATTCTCTACTTGAGTTTGCTTCAAATAGAAGAGTAAGACTTGGGCATATTTTATTAGGAAAGTGTTTCAGTTGTACCTCAGAGAAACTGAAGGGTTTTAGTGTAGTCTGTCTTGGAGCCATTCCTGCAGGAGGCTTGGTGTGGGCACAAGTGTGGCTCACACTTGAACTCCTGAAGGGAGAGCTGCCATTGATCTGGATGGTTCCCACTGCATGGGCAGATATTGTCCTATAGATTTTTTTCCTGCAGATGAACATGACCATCCCCTGCCATCAAGGAGGACATAACCTTACTCCCACAGTCTGAGCAGTGAAGAACAGGGCAGGCATTCCTGAGTCTACCACAGTGGTAATGGGGTTTTGGCACTCCCAAGTAGCAAGAGGAGAGAGAGGGGGAGTCAGGAAATGCTAGGTTATTTAGAGCGTAGAAGGTTAAATGAAAGCAGGACTCTAAAATGCAGCTTCTAAGAAGTTATCACCTACGATGGGTGGGTAATGGTCTAACTGTTTTAGAGCCACCCATACTCCTATAAGTAAACCAAATAAACTCAGGCTTTCACTAACTTAGACTTGGGTGGACTCGTGTCTGGAGAAGAGCTTTCTTGCTATACCATCACATGGCCCAGGTAAAAGTTACAAAAGAGCACTAGAAAACATGGGAGTGGGGGCGTTGAGCTCACCTTGCTTCTCAACAAGCCACTCCTTGATAGCCATTTCTGTTATTTCTGTCTATAATGGTCCCCATGACCTTATCCTTTTTTTTTTTTTTTCACTTTTTTTTTATTGGATATTTTCTTTATTTACATTTCAAATGTTTTCCCCTTTCCAGGTCTCCCCTTCAGAACCTCCTATCCCACCCCCAACCCCTACCTGCCTCTATGAGGGTGCTCCCTCACCCACCCACTCACTGCTCCTCTTATGCCCTGGCATTCCCCTACACTGGGGCATCGAACCACCTCAGGCCCAAGGGCCTTTCAACCCAATGGTGTCCAAAAAGGCCATCCTTTGCTACATATGCAGCCAGCACCATGGTTCCCTCCATGTGTATAGTTTGTTTGGAATACTACTCAGCTATTAAAAACGATGACTTCATGAAATTCACAGGCAAATGGATGGAACTTAAAAATATCATCCTGAGTGAGGTAACTCAGTCACAAAGGAACACACATGGTATACACTCATTGGTTAGTGGATATTAATCCAAAAGTTTGGAATACCCAAGAGTCACTTCACAGACCATATGATGCCTAAGAAGGAAGAACAAACTGTAGATTCTTCAGTGCTTCTTAGAAGGGTGAACAAAATACTCACAGGAGGAAATATAGAGACAGAGTGTGGAGCAGAGACTGAAAGAAAGGCCATCCAGAGACTGCCCCACCTGAGGATACATCCCATATACAGTTATCAAACCCACAGGCTATTACGGATGTCGGGAAGTGCTTGCTGATGGAAGCCTGATATGGCTGTCTCCAGAGGCTCTGCCAGACTGTGGCAAACACAAAAGCAGATGCTGGAAGTCAACCATGGGACTGAGCGCGGATCCCTGATGGAGGAGTTGGAGAAGGGACTGAAGGAACAGAGGTGTTTGCAGCCCCATGGAAGGAGCAACAGTGTCAACAGAGCAACAGCTCCAGGGTACTGGACCACCAACCAGAGTAGACCTAATCACTTCTTAAAGGCTGTGCTTCGACCCTTCACTGCTGCTGTGAGGATTATGCTTCTAACATGTGAACTGAGGGAAACACATTCAAACAGCATTCTGATGCTGGTGCTAAAAGTCATGTCCTAGTTGCCTGTCTTGAGTCAGAGTTTGCTACCTCACTACAAAGACAATAGATAAAGGGCAAACAAGCTAAGATTACTGAAAAGCAAAGTGACCGCTGCGAGGCTCTTGAATATGAGTTGCCACACAGTAGTGTGGAGCAAGTCGGGGTGAACCTGGTTGGTTAATTTGAATGAATATAGGAATTCTGATTGGTTGATGGATCCAAGTGAAAGGACTCACAGGAAAACCGGGAGGTGGGAGGGAATCCCTCCCCTGCCATAGTAAAGTTCCACCGGAAGGAAAAACTAGAAACTAAAAGGAACAAAGTCTAGTAGTTACGTCTCTGAGTCAAGGCCTTCCTAGGATATAGTTCGTGAACTCATCTGTGTTTTCCAGTGATTACCAGCTTTATCAGGACACACATGTAGACACTCTGCTAGAATGCAGGGGATTTGTGTGGAAATTTTGCTTTCAAGGCCCCACACTAAGCCTGTCTGTGAGGGGCAGCTTGAGACCTCCAAATGCCTCGTTTCCATTGCCCCGAGGGCAGTCGCCCACTGTTGTCTGTCAGTATTAATCATCTTTCCTTTCCTAACTGCCATTTTCCTCTACACTTGGCCCAGCTGTGGAATTTTCAAATCTTCCTGTCCTTATGCTTCTCTTTGACTGGTAAATTCTGCTTTAAAAATAATCACGCCCTTAATTCAGGAGACAGAGGGTGCAGATATCTGAGTTTAAGGCCAGCCTGGGCTACAGAGTAAAACTCTGATATGAAACTTCACCCTTGTCACGAGCAAGAAGGTAGATACAGGTAGATGATATAGCAAAAGTTATATTTTATTATGTTGAGGGTCATCGCACAAGGTTCTCACTCTGAATTCCTAGGCCATTTTCCCCAAGGCTGCTCCTTGGGCGATGTATCTTAGCTAAATAAAGGTCAGGTCCAAACTCTAACAGAAGTCTCTGACTTGAAGGTCAGGATCCTGGGAGATACTCACCAGCTGCAGGGCAGATCAAGGTGCTGCCCTCCAGATGTGCAGAGCAGAGCATTGCTCTTGGTCTCTGCTTATATACTGTCTAGTGTGTGTCACAGGGTTCTAGGACTGTGTCTGATTATCTTGGGGAAGTTATGTCACTGAATTCTGGTTATCAGGGGCAGCCTTGGGAGGTAATAGGGGATCCTGACTAAGCTATTCTTACATGTCTAAAGTGCATTTTTATGGTGCTCACACACACACACACACACACACACACACACACACACGCACCCTCCAAAGAAAATAATTTCACTTTGCTCACATGATACCCCTGCACTGAATGGAATCCACATCTGGACACTGCTTGGGTAACCAAGAGCCTGAGAATAGATAGCCCAGGGATCTAGGGTAAATCCAAATAATACTGGTTTAAAAGTATTTTTAATATAGCAATAATATGACTCCTAGTGTCATTCTGCCATACTCATAGATCCGAGCCATCATCAGTGAAACTTCTTTCTACAGCGCATATATATATATATATATATATATATATATATATATATATATATATAAAACATACATATATATTTTGTGTATGTATATATACATGTACATGTATGCATATATATGATGTATATGATGTGTGTGTGTATTTCTTCTCTCTTTTTACCATACAGGCTTACTATGGCCTCCAGTTTAGTGTTTTTATGGGATTCCTGAGTATGAAAACAAGTGGGTCTCTGTTTCTTGGGCCAGCACTTGGGCTCTTATCTGTCTGTTTTGTCCTAGTCCAACATTAGTTTTTATTATACTTACTACGTTTTATTTATTATCCCTTAGAAGCCTGTTTGGTTTCGTAATGAGAGACAGGGAGGAGGATGGATCTAGAGGAGAAGCAGTGGATTGGAACTGGGAGGAGTAGAGAGAGAGGGGAGAAAATATAATCAGAATACATTGTGCGAGGAAAAGAAATCTATTTTCAAAATGGTAAAAATAGAAGATTTCAGAAATGTGAAGTATCAATGCAGAGTTGACGCCAAACATACAGTGTTCACAATGCACTAAATTCTGGTCAGGATTCCAAAATCTTCCTGCAAGCAGTTTTATTTGAGTACCCACTTTATTCCAGAGGTCATAGCAGCTGCCAACTCATTAAGGAAAATAATGTATGCTGAGGAATGTGTGTGTCATGGAAAGACAAGCATTTGCTACTTACTACTACAGTAGTTGACATCATAGACTGGATAGTTCTATTCCAACTTCACACAAACTAGAGTCATCTGAGAGAAGGGAACCTCAGTTAAGAAAATGCCTCCATAAGATCAGGCTGTAGACAGTAGGACATTTTCTTATTTAGTAGTTGATGTGGGAGGGCCTAGTCCACTGTGGCTGGTGTCATCCCTGGGCTGGTGGTCCTAGATTCTGTAAGAAAGCAGGCTGAGCAAACTATGAGGAGCAAGGCAGAAAGCCACACCCATCCATGGCCTCTGCATCAGATCCTGCCTCCAGGGACCTGCTCTGTTTGAGTTCTTATTCTCCAATGATGAACTATGACATGGAAGTGTAAGTCAAATAAATCCTTTCCTCCTCAACTTGTTTTTGGTCATAGGGCTTCATCACAACAACAGAAACCATAGCTAAGACCACCATCTTGTTCATTTTTACCACCAGCAAATGCTGTGTCAGCTCCCAATAACTGAAATATTCTCATATTACTCATTTTCTCATAACTGTATTCGTCTTTTACTGGTATAACTGTGTAGTTGAAGATTCAGTGCACCAAAGCTTCAGGCTCTGGTTTCCTTCACACAAAACAGACTAATTCTCTGCCTATGACCAGCTTCCTGGGGCTCTCTTAGGAAAAAGGAGAAACTGACTGGCTGAAATCCAAAAATGTTTAAAAAAAAAACCTCAGTTGTGAAATTAAATAATGCTTAACAACATTAAGAAATGATAAAATAAAGATTTCTCCGTTTGATTGCTTTCTAACTTAAAGTAAACTATTTTGCTTATGCAGATTTTGATATGGTATGTTGTATAATAAATTACTGGTAGTTAAATATTTTTTACCACTGTGCAATAAAATCTTCAGGATGAAGAAAACAACTACTCTGCAAATTCATATATAATGCATAAACACTTTATATAATACCAAGTTTTTAAAAGTACTTCAGGCAAAAGAATATAAATTTTTAATTCTCATTGTTTATTTTCTCTTGTTTTACACCTTTTGAAATATGTATTAACTGTACACTCTAAAGCATAGTATTTGAGGTGTTTGAATATGCAGATATATTCATAAAGCCAGCATCACAAACAAGAAGATGGATGTTCATCCCCAAAAGCTCTCAAATGCCTACCTATGACCATTTCCTCCTCCCAAACACCATATTAGTATCTTGTCAACCTACAGATACTTTTATAAAATTGTAATTAACTGAATTATACAGTATGTACTAATTCTGATTTTGCTTCTTTGAGTAGTATAACATTTCTATATATGTTGACACCTGTATCAACAATTTATTACTCTTTGGGCTTACTAGTATCCAACTGCATATGTTCCACGGCTTATTTCTCTTTTAGTTGCTTGGGTTTTAGTGAACAAGTCACAGCTCCAGGAGTCCCCACCAAGTATGCTGGGCCACCCATCTGCTATATACCAATTTAAGAGAGCACGGTGGTAAAAGAAAGAGAAAAGAGATTTAATGAACATAGCTATGTGAGAAAGAACTTATTAAAGAATTCAGTGTTGCCAAGACCTTCTATGGGGTGTTAACATAAGCTTTAAATTAAAATAGAAAAAGGGTCAGGACATAGGACAACAGGTGTGCATAGTTAAGCAATCATGTTCAAAATCTTGTTACCTGAGTTTTTAATCATAAAATCCTGGGCTCCAGCAGCCCCAAGAAACTAAGCTCAGCCACTGATCCCTGTAGACCCATTAAAGGGGTGAATATCAGTGGAAAAAAAATAAAGAACAGAGATTTATTCGATATGTCTACCTATCAAAGAGAAAGAAAGAAAGGAGTCCAGTGACTATGAGTCCATCCTTGGGGTACAGACATGGGTGGGGCTAGGTTTAAACAAGTCCAGTGAATATTGACAATTAAACAGCTCCATCAGAGTGACATATTACCCATCAACCAGCCACCACTGCCTCAGATCAAGTCCTGCAAGACAGTCCTGCAAAGTGGACTATAAGTTCTTAATCCAATGACCACTCTCATCAGTACACAGGATCAGTCTGATTTCCATGAGATCAATACCTGCGATTCAGAGTTCACACATCTTCAAAAATAATTGTCTTCTTCTAAGAGGAGGGGAGTCTATCTTGAAAGGATTTGTTCTCCCTGGAATCCAAGGAAATTCAGGAAGAAGGGTTAGGAGAGAAGATGTTGGATGACAGACTCTCTGGGTCATAAATTGTATAGTGTTGGGGGGAACAGTTCTAAGAAGTGAGTACATAAAACTCAATAACAACAACAACAAAGAGCCCAAGCCAGATCCAGTGACTAGCTCTTCCTGCTGCCTATGGGTCTAGATATGGAACTCTCAGCTACTTCTCCAGAACCATGTCTGCCAACGTGCCACCATGCCCCCATCCATGACCATGGACTAAACCTCTGAAACTGTAAGCAAGCCCCAATTAATTGCTCTCCTTTATAAAAGTTGCCATAGTCATGGCGGTGCCTGTTTCCAGCAATAGAATACTGACTAAGACAACCTGCCCCTGTGCCCTACCTTTATGGAGAGTGCAGAGAAGCACAGGATACCTATATTCTACCCTGTACCCATACCCACCTCCTTAAGAGCCTGTAAGAACCCACACAAGAGCAGCACATAGTACACAGGCTGTTCCTTTCCTTTCCTCGATTGATTATTTGCTTCAATGTGCAGGAACCCTTTTTATTTAAATGTGATCTCATTTAGGAAGTCTTACTTTTTTTAGACAGGTTTTTAAGGTTGAAATAAAAACTCTTTGTCCAAATAAATGCTCTGAGTCATTTTGTGTTTTCTGCTAGTTTCAGAGTTTAGAATCTTACAGCTGAGAGTTTGATCAATTTTGAGTTGAGTTTTTTGTCCTGAGAAATATAACGGTCTGGTTTCTTTATTCTCCACAGAGAACTGCTACCCACATTTCTCAACACCAGTTATTGAAGGCATTCTCCAATCTCTGTTGTATGTTGTTTCTGCCTTTATGGAAAACTGGTTAGCTATAAGTATGAGGATTTATTTCTCAATTTGTTCCACTTTTCAATGTGTGTTTTATACCAGTACCTGTTGCCATAACATCATAGTATATTTTAAATCAGATATTTTGTGGTCTCCAAATTAGTCCTTTTTATTCAAGATTGTTTTGACTAATTGAAGTCATTTATAACTCCATGTAAATTTCATTATTATTTTTCAATTATCTAAACAATGTTACTGTTGTTTTTGTAAGAAATATGCTGATTCTATATAGCTAACATTAATTCTTCCAATCTATAAACATAGGCTGTCTTCTTCCTTTTCTTGAAATTAATGTTTTTATAATTTTTCATGGTATAGGCTTTTTACATCCCTGATTCAATTTGTTAGAAATTTTTCTATTTTCTTTCTTTGTTTTTTAACTGCTACTGAGAATGAGATCACATTCTTGGTAATTTCATTACTGGTGCATAAAAAAAAATAAAAATTAAAAATTAAAAAGAAAAAATTTAAAAAACCTACGGAGTTTTGTACATTTGGTTTTGTAACCTGCAACTAATACTGAATATTTGTCAGTTCAAGTCATTCTTATCAGATTCTTTTGTTCCTCTCTCTGTGAAATCATGTCATCTGCAAATTAAGGATGTGACTCCTGTCTTCCTAGCTGTATGGCCTTTACTTTTCCTGGCTCTGAAAACTTTCAAGGGTATACTGAAAAGGGATGGCAAGAGGAGAAAACTTCTCTTCTTCTTTGTGCGGTGGCTTCAGATGTCCTCTACCCAGTGTTGATGTAGATTCTTCACAAACCTTTTCAAGTTTCTTTCACCAGAAGCTGCTGGACTATTTATTGAACTTTTTTCAATAGCTATTGAGATGATCATATGTCTATGTCTTTAATTCTTTTGGTGTGAGGTTTTATATTTATCAATCTATATAGGTTGAACTATACTATCTTACTGCTTCCTTCTACAAACTAATTTTACCTTAAAGGTATGTACTAATGGTGTATCTGTATTCCAGCCAGAGGATTAAAAGTATGTTATTCCAGCTAGATCACACAAACCTAGAAAATCTTTGGAGGCCATCCCTTGCCGGAGCAGACATATTGTCAGGTTAAAATTCCTCTACAGCCAGTCTTGCCCCCCCTGTTTCTCTCCCCCCACCTTTATTGTGTCTTGATCATCTATTAGAATGGATGTGTCCTCCACTATTTTTGTTTGTTTGACAGAAGTTTTCCTGTTAACTCATCTTTACTTATATTTATGTTCCTTAATGCCTTTTGGGTAGGGAGACAAGACTAACTACAGTAACCGATACATAACGGTTTGACCACAGTCTTACAGTCTTAGAATAACTTCCAGTAGGAGGCATATGAGCACTTAATTTGTGTCCTTGATAAGATTTCAAGATAATGGCTCTAGGGTACTGATTGGGGGGAAATGTGCCTTATAGTTTTTAGAGTCAATGTTTAGTAGAGAAATAAATGGTAGGAATAGTAGGAAAAAAAGATATAAAGTAAAAATGAGAAGGAAAGCGTACAGGATAGAAGCATGAGAAGTAGTAGAGAAAATGTTGTAGAGGTCTAGAGAAGTGACAGTCATAAAAGTAAGTCTTGTTACAACAAGATGCAAAATAAAATAAAACTAAATAATTAAGGCTTAAAATTGTCAATAGGAAAAATAGTTAACTTTGAAATTAATCAATAAAATAGAACAGAAAGTATTATGATCTTCGTCAGTGAGACTTCTCCTACTTTTGAACTGTCCTTTGTAGTAATCTCCTCAGGTGTGGGACAGAGGCAATGAGTATGCTCTTCACAATTACAGAGATTGTTATGATCCTAGTCTACTTTCTATAAGAATTCTCTATTTGAGATCACTTCTCAACCTGTCAGTTATAACTCCATCTCTGCTACATTGGGATCATTCTTTCTGAACTTGGGCCTTTCTGTGGCTGCAAGTCTGATGAAGTACAAAAAGCCCACCCTTTATCATTGAGGTCTGCAGAGCTCTTCCACAGCTATATCCAACAGCCAATTTCTGCAGCCCACCAACAGCAGCTCACTCAGACAATAAAAGAGAAGAGGACCTTATCTGGTAAATATCTCTGATTGACAATCTCAGTTTCAGACTTTGCTGCCACACCTATGCTTCTACATCCAGGACCTGCTCTTTTCTAGACATCTTTTCATCCAGACATTAATTATATATCCACAGCCCACATGGTCTTCCTCTGAATAAACAAACAAAAATTAAAATAGACAATGAAATTAGATTTAAAAAGTGCCACAACTTTATGACATCCAGAAGAACACTTCCTTGGTATGGTGACTACCATGACACTGGCCAGTCACATTGCATCAGGAATCAGGAAGTATAGAGAAAACAAGAAGTGAGACAAAGCGCCTAGAGCACTCCTAGCAGTGTCTTCCTCCAGTAAGTCTCCATTTCCTAAAGGGTCTACCGCCTTCCCGAGCAGCACCATCAGTTGGGGACAAAGGTTTCAAACACATGAACCTATGGGGACACTGCACAGTCAAACCACAACATGACTTAAACTGAAGATATTGTGAAATGCTAGCTGGAATGCTTACATAGTACAGGTTTTCATTTCCAGTGTGCTAAATCAAATCACAGGTATGCTGTGCCCATGAGTATATGGGAGTCATGTGATATGAGTCATGAGTATATGGGAGTTACCTTGATGGTGTACTAGAGTTAGACAGGTCGTGCTTATCACTGTCAGAGAATCACACAGAGGTTATGTCAACAGATGCAGGTAGTGCCCTTATCAGTGCCAAGAGCTTGAGAGTGACTTTGCTGGACCTCTTAGGGCTGACTTGCTAAAAGAGAACACTAGCTGTTTCCTGAGAGTGGCAAAATGGAACTTCTAATCTGTCTCTTGGGAACTCATTGGACCAAGGCACCTAAAAATAGCTCAATAACATAGTCACAGGAGATTGAAAGAACTGTCTATCTTCTTTCTGAAGAACATGGGGGCTAAAGCATCCAGAAAAGGTTGCTCAGATCTTCTTTTGAGACTTTGTGTTCCAAGTCACTAAAGATAAATGGGGAAAACCTTTGGGGTGTCTCTTGGAGCTGAGAGTGAATAAGGAAGTCATCAGGCTGATTCATAAGTCGAGTATAAATGTCTCTTTTATTCTCCAAATGTAAGTATTGTCTCAGAGACTTACTGCTAAATAAGCTCACCCTTTTCTGGTTCTTTCTGAACTATGGCTACCTGGTTCAACTCAGCTCTTCTGGCCCAAACTTCTCACCAACATGACTGATTCAATTTGACTTCTCTCAGCCTCTAATGAAATTGCTCTACTTGGCCTCAGACTAACTCTGGCAATCTGTTCTAATCTTCTGGCTCCTTCTCATTCTCTGGTTCGTTCTGTCTTCACCTGCAATCTGTCTCTGTAAAACTGTCCAAGTAAAATTGCCTCATCTCTCTTTTCCTCTCTCTATGCTACTCTCTTAAGTAACCTGTATATCCTGTCTGTTCTTATGAGAGTTGATATATCCTATCTCTGATTCATTCTGTCAAATCTCTCTCTGGTTCACCACTTTGTTTGCCCCTCAATTAGATTTCACTTTCAAACATGGCTGCTTCTTTCTATAATCTAACCTTACTTTCACTGTTTGGGATTAAAGGTGTTTTGTAAGGGTATGTCTGTATTCCAGCCAGATCATACTGCAATCCAGGATGTATCTGCAATCCAGCCAGACCACATAGACCTAGAAGGTCTTTGGATGAGATCCATTGCCAGAGCAGCCATGTTGCTTTTCTACAATCAGGAGAGCTCATAACTGCCCAGGTGTTTTCTGGAGTCCTTAAATGTGACACACATACTCCACCATGAGTATTTCTCAAGGCTCAGTAAGTGATGGGTCTTCTAGAATTTTGCATAGCTGGGTCAGCAGAACTGCTTTGTTGCTGCACAGAAACATTAATCCCATTTTTGGTTTTTAATGTATCCCCCAAAACACCATATTTGACTTGTATGATGCAATTTTTCTACAGCTAGTCTTGGGTTACTTAACTCTCCATTTTATGTCATGGGAACCAAAAGACTGTTCTACTCTAGAACATGGAAATACTATCTACTCCTTGTTCTTTGTGAGTTTCATCTACTGCTCTGCCTGATTCTTCTTGCTGGATAAATATTTGAGATACCAGCGGGAAAATCCTCTGTGTGCAGCTCTCTTCTTCCTGGTACTTTTCTCTTTTACTACAATGCACAGCCTCTGGCTCTGCTTCCACCTGTAAGGTGGAATGCCTCACTCTGTTTGGGTTCCCTTTTAAGGTACTGACTCCCCCCAACTCTGTGCCCTGTAAGTTTGAAACATTGTAAAACTCCTCTTATCTGTTCCTTGTTCTCAGAAGTATCCAGTGTCCTAAAACCATTGTTCCAAATAATTTTGTCTGATTATTTAGTTGCTTAAGATAAATATCTCTATCAACTGATAACCATAAAAAATGTAAGTTAATTATAATTTTAATACTTACATAAAATTAAATGTTAATTTAAGCTCATCATCACTCATGTGTGTTCCTACAACTTATGTAAATCAGATCATGTTTGTAAGTTACATGAACCACATTAATAAAAGATATCCTTAGGACAGCTTTTAACAAAATTGTGAATCTGTACAATTTTTTTAAATAGCTATTAAATAGCAAACTTTTCATCATGATATCCCTGAGAATGAGAAAGCTATTAAAATTACCATTACTATAGAATTGTATTTTAATTTAAAAAAATAAAAATTTTTAAATTACTGTTAGTTATAAAAAGGATATATAAAATATGCTTTACCCATTTACTATATTTAGCAAATACTCAAATTTACTTAAGCAGTTTCGATGTGCATTTGCCATCAAATTTGATAAGTAGACCTCTTTCAGAACAACTTGGATTTTAGGAAAGGATTTAAATATTTAACTGCCTTAAAAAGCAGAACAGCAGTTTCAGGATTATAAATCTAAAGCCCTTAGATGTTTGAAGTAAATAAATTCAAGGTGTACAAGTCTTTTTGGAACCATTAGTTAATTGCTTTAAAAACCTCTAACGACTTCTTCAGATTCTGATTAGAATGCCAATTCTGCCAAATGACACGTTCACAGTAATTTTGTCCTCCTCTATTTTAAAACTATTTCTACTTGTGATGAGATTGCTTTCCAGCAATTGAGCTAAAAATATCTTAAATATTCAACACTAGAACCTAAATTACATGAACAATGGCACTTCATCCATGAAATTCCATAAAAAAAACATTTTTAGAAATTAATAGAATAACCATAATTGTACTGGTGAAATAATAATACTCCTGAGAAGAAATCCTATTAAAATTCTGGGGCTGGCAGGGGTTCAGTGGATTAAGCATTTGTCATGCATGGTGAGGACCTGAATTTCAGGCATCCTAAAACACACATAAAACTAGACACAGCAGCACATGTCTGTAATCCCAGAACTCCCTATGGTAATATGGAAGATGGAAACAAGAGAATCGCCATAAGCCAGCAGGCTGGTATACACAGTGGCAAACAGCAAGATCCCCTCTCTAAAACAAAATGAAAGTCAAAGACCCAAATCCAAAGTTGTCCTTGGACCCTGTGGCATGTACGCATCCACACTCACATGAGTATACACACATATGTATACATACCATACATACATGTACATATAAAATATTATAAAGCTTTCACATTGAAGTGACAAAGACACTCAAATTTACATTCATGAGACATTCATTCTGATGTCAATGTAATAATTCTTCATATTCTTATTTTCTAAGGAGTACTTTTCACAGAATTAAACTTATCTCATGTTAAATATCCTTGAAACCAAAAAAGGTAAAAACATGTATATCTTCTTTTCCATTGAGTTCACAATCAAGTTGTAAAAGAAGGCAGAGAAACATAAAAAACCAAATGCCAGAATAGATATAATAAGCTATTTATAACATAGTACAAAATAATGTCATTTATTAAAAATCTACTGCCAAAAATTCTGTACATGTCTATTCCTATCAAAAATTATTTAGAATGGGAAAATTAAGATTTTTTGGTTTCAAGTGACATCTTTCCTTGGTCCCTCTCCTCTCTTCTTCCTCTGTTTCTCTCTCTCCCTCTCCCTCTCTCTCTCTCTCTCTTTTGTGCCCTTCCCCTTCCCCTTCTATCAGAACAGACTCATTCTTCTCAATTCAGTGATGAAAAAAAAAAAAAAAACCCTAACTCCAATGGAATCCATCTTGAGACTTCTGTGTTCAAGCTCTCATAATCTGAGAAGAAAAACAACAATTTTTTCCTTGCTTTTTTGTTTAACCTAGCCAGGAATGGTGGAGCATAGCTATAATGCCAACACTCAGAAGGCTGAAGCAGGAAGATTACCAACTAAAGACCAGACTATATTACATGGTAAGACCTGTCTGAAAACAAACACAAAACTCTTTAATTTCAAACTTCATAATCATAAGCCTCAGCTCAAGCATCTGCGTTGAAGAGGGAACTGTGGCTACCAGTATAAAGAACACCATGTGTTCCAATGAAAGGACTCTTTAACAAGAAGACTGGATAACAGACTAACCGCACTAAAAAATACTCTTATAATTAATAATACTTTAATCATTTTTTAAAAAACAATATTTTTCTCAAATTATAGATCTGCCAAGTTAACATGTGTTAGTCAGATTTCTGTCATCGTGACAAGATGCTTAAATAAGAGCAAGGAAGGTTCATCTAGCTTCATGGTTTCAGAGGTGTAGGTCCATGTTTGAACCCTGTCTCTCTGGGCCTGTGATGGTTGTTCCACCCATGTTTGGTGTAGAGGAACATTTTCACCTCGTGGAGGTGGAGAAGCTAAGAGCTGGCAGGAATCTGTGTCTCAATATCCACTTCAAGGGTATTTCCCCAATAACTTCCTTCCACTAAGCCCTACTTCGTACGGGTTCTACCACCTTCAAAAAAAGCACTGGCAATGAATGCTGTAACACAAGAAACTCGCAAGGGCATTCCAAACCCAAACTGTGGTGACATCTTTCTTAACCACCTCAGGTTCCCTACAAAATGATGGTAAGATGGCAAATAGGTTAACACAAACATGCTGCAGAGCTAGATCTGACCCACTCCCTGCTTTGTAAATGAGATTGAACTACGGCAAAGGCAAAACAATTAACAATTGCCTGGTTTTACATAATTCCTTTTTTTTTTTTTTTGGCCATTTTATTTTATTTTCATACTTTATTTACATTTCAAATGTTTCCCCCTTTCCAGATCTGCCCTTTGGAACCTCCCTATCCCCTCCCCCTCCCCTGCCACTATGGGGGTATTCCCCCACCCTCCCACCCACCTACTCGCATCATCACTCCTTGGCATTCTCCTATACTAGGGCATCTAACACCCTCAGGCCCAAGGGCCTCTGCTCCCCCTGATGTCTAACAAGACCCTCCTCTGCCTCGTATGTGGCCAGCACCATGGTCCCTCCATGTGTATTCTTTGGTTGGTGGATCAGTCTCCACATAATTCCTTTCATGATACAACAGTAGAGTAGAGCGCTTCTGATAACAATTGTATGATTCCCAAAGCCTAAAACGTTTGACTCCCCCCACCCCCATCCTCTACTGATAGTGACTTAAATTGGCATAGCCGCTATAGAAATCAATAGAGAGGCTTCTTTTAAAACTAGACGTGAAACTACCATATGACCCATGACATTTCTCCTGGATGCATACCTACAGAACTCTAAGCACTCCCACTGAGATGTTTGCACATGTGTTTAATGCTGTGCCATTCACAACAGCCAAGAAGTGGAACCAGTGTAGATGCCATCAACGAACAGATGGATAAGAAAGATGTGTTCGTATACACGATGGAATTTTATTCCGCCATAAAGAAAAATAAATCACATGTCAAGCAACTGAAGCCAGACTCGAGTACTGCATGTTTTGTCTCATATATGGATCCTAGATTTTAATTGGGGGGTGGGATCTTAAGAGAGAGCATAAGGATCACAGTAGCATTCACGTGTAAAGGCGACTATTTGAGACAGAGAAAGTGGATCATGGAAAAAGGAATAAAAGAATGGGACTTGGGAAGAAGAACCCATAATCACAGGGTATTATGAAAATGCCATAATGACGTCTGTTACTTTGTATGCTAACTTAACAAAACTAGCAAAATAATAAAATATCAAGTACAAAAAATTAAAACTATTCTGGAATGAGAAAGCTGCTAATTAAAAGGTTATAGAAGGCCATTGGTTTAGACTGACTGAGCTTCCAGTGGATCAGACTGGAGTGATTCGTGCCAAAATATCATAGAGGGAAAAAAGGCCAATTTAACTGGCATGCTAAGTAAACGCTCGCTGCTTTAGTCTTAACAGGAAAAAGAACTTTGTAACCACTATTGCCTGGTTCTGTCGTGGATGTACTCTTTGCAGCTTTTCCCTGCCTATGAATCCAGCCTCCCCTGCACAGCTCATTAGAACAGCTTACTCAAAAATGTGTGAGGTTCAAGAAATGCAGGCAGAGTCAATTAATTTCAATCCCCGGCACTAGGGACAAAGCCAATTAAGATCTTGCCTCAAATGTGTTGTAATTTGATTTTTCTTCAGACTGAGTAGTTCCTGCTGCACTTCTCAGCGAGCATCCTCAGAGGATCTCTCTGTGTTACACACTTTAAAGGGCACATCTTATTAGGCACTAATTATTTCTCAACCAAACTTTTACCCCTCTTAAAAGGCAAAGTCAAGGGGTTCTGGTTGTTTCAGTCATTATAAAATTCTCCCATCAAATTTTTTCCTCTTTCTCTTATTATTGTTGTCTGTGTTTCACTAGAAATCAGAAAGTAGTTGCTGTAATTCTACCAGTGAGTCTGTATCTACAAGCTGTATTTCTTGTATAAAAAAGAACTTCCCCCATCAGCTACTTGAGAACGACAGTATACAATGTCCACAGAATGAACTTGAATGTTCCCGTTTTAGTTTTGCAGGGCAGTAGCTGGTATGTAGGCAGGAAACCTCCTGGTGAATGATGGGGTGGGATGTGGTACTTGTGCTGTCTCACTGTCTGCTGTCTTTCTGTACAGTTCAGTCTTCCATGCCAATGCTTAAACACTGCATTCACTGGGAACACCTTTAAATTGGCTGTGCCCTTCCTTACAACTATATCAGACACTATTTTTATTGTTGCTTTATTGAGATCCATCACCTATAATACAATTCACATGAACTATGGACTTCAATCACTTATAGTCATGAAAATCATCACCATAATGAAGTCTAGAACATCTTCCTTACTCATTCCCCCAAAGAAACTCCATACCCACCAAAAAATTTTTTCAATATTTCTCCCAATTTCCACTCCACTGCCTTCCTTATACACACACTAATTTATTTCTTGGCTTTATGGTAGCCTATATTAGGTATCATATATAGAAAGCCACAAGTTATATACAATCTTCTGGGTTTTCTGTCTTCTTTTTGCAGATTTTCATGGTTCATCTCCATTGTAGCCTATGTTGATAATGTATTTTATTACTTTCAATGACTGGATATTTTATGGAAATGCCACAGTTTGTTCATCCATTCCTCCACTGATGGACATTTAGACTGAGTCCAATTTGGAGCTATTGTGAGTAAAACTGTTACGAACATTTGTGTGCAAGTATTTCTGAAGATTTGTTTTCATGTTTTGGTGTACAAGTGGAAAAAGAATTGCTGGTCTTCTTTTAATTTTCTTTAATCCTTTTCAGCAGCTGCCAAACTGTTTTTCCAAGGATGCTGAGCTGTTTTACACTCTCTTCACATGCCAGCAGGGCCTGAGACTTCCTATTTCTCTTTCAAGTATATTTTATTTGAAGTGATCACTTGTTGTAATGTTTATGCACATAGTTCTGAGGTTGAACATCTTTGTGGCCATTTTCATATCACCTGGAGAAAAACAGGTCTGCCTGTTTTGATGGGGATCTGTCTCCTTATTGAGGCATTATGAAAGCTTGTTATGTATTTTGGATACAAACTCTTCTTAGACAGAAACTCTGTAAATGTTCTTTCATTCTGTTGTTTTTCTTTCCATTTGCTTGAGTGTGTCTTTTGAATTACACAAGTTTTTAACTTTGACAAAAAAATAAAAAACATTAATCCATTTTTTGTTGTTGCTCAAGGTTTGGGATTTATATCTGAGAAACCACTACTTTCTGGTGGGTCCCATATATCTTCTGGAAGTTTTACATGTCTTGTATTTATATCTAGATCTATTGAAAATCAACTTTTTGAATGATCCCTTCTTTCCCACTTCTTTGGGTATTGTTTCCTTTTGTCTTGGCTTTTCAGCTTCTTTGTATCAAGTCCCTGGGTATGAAATTCTTCTGACCTAATAGTGGTTGTCTAAGACATATATATAAATCTATAACTCAGAAACACCTCACTTTGGAGGAATAGTCAAACTATACTGCCTTTAGAGTCACTTAAAGAATTCGTTTTTTCTGTGTAATTTTGCATCCTATCAAAAGCAACTGGATAAGTGGAACTAGACAATGGGGCCTTCTGCTTGCCTATATACAATGAGGTGAGTCTTGTGCTGGCCTCTGGGAAGATCTGAACAAGTTTCCTAGAGGAAGGCATAGAATGTCCTGTGCAAAGAAGCTCTCTTTACTCCTTTCCATTAGTGTTGAATGCTTAAGCATCCCTTTTAGTAATTAATTTTTTTGTTTTCATTATTACACCCTTGCATGGTTTCAAAATCAAAATTATAGCAAGGTGTTTTGGGTTGGATCTAGAGCATAACTCAGAGTTGTGTATAAAGTCTTGGTAGGCAGCCTGTGGTGCTACTGGACAGTGGTGAGTCTTAGAATGGTCCAGCTTGACTAAAGGTAGAGAGATCACTGGGCATGTGTTCTGAGAATGACATTTGGGAGCTGATCTCTTCCTATCTTTGCCCTCTGATGCCATGCGGTGAGCTGCCTCATCACAAACATCAAAACCAACCCACCATGGACTGGAACAGAGAAGAAAATCACCCTCTCCTCCCTCTAAGTTGATTTTCCCAGGAATTTTTTCACAGTGATTTAATAGCACACAACTAATATTCACAAAATTCTCTCATTAATCCTGTTTCTTCTTTCTTGGTCCCTGATGCCATGTCTAGGGAACTATTTTAAAATTTGGTTTGGTTAATGTCTCTACTATTTCTTATTGGAAATATAATCATTGATATATGTGTACTCATATTCCTCTTTGCTGCTCTGAAGTTGCCATACACCAATGCCATGCACCAATGCCATGCCTCCCAATGCCATGCCTCCCAATGCCAAGCCTCCCAATGCCATGCCTCCCATTGCCATGCCTCCCAGTGCCATGCCTCCCTCTGAGCCTCCTTACTTCTTTTACATGGCTCTATTGGATGGATCTGCCATGATGTATTCCATCTGTCCTCCCTAGACATTCAGTAGTTTACCTCTGTACTGGATTTCAGTTACTTTGTAACAAACCACTATATATTTGGCAACTTGTGTTTAAACAATATAAATTTGGGGGCAGAGAAATGGATCAGCTGTTAAGAGCATTGGCTATTCTTTCAAAGAACTGGCTCAGTTCTGAGCACCCACATGTTGGTTCACAACTATCTGTAACTCCAGTTCCAGGAGATCTTCCAGCCCTCCTCTAGACACTAGAGGAACTAGTCACACAAGTGGGGCACAGACATACATGCTTAAATAATAATGAATAAATGCTACAAATGTATTATCTCAGAGCTCCGAGAGTCAAGAGTTGAGGCCCAAGTGGACTAAGTCCTTGTTTGTCATCTCATTGGTTTAAAATGAAGGTACCAAACAAGGCTATAGACTTGAGTCCCTGTTTTCATGGCCACTATCAACTGGTCACTCTTAGCAGATCTTCGCAACAATACAAGCTGGAGAGCTTGTGTTATTGCAGGTATTCTCAGAACTTTATTTCTCAAAAGCTGTTAAGAGACTCTTTGAAGGGCTCACATATCAAGCCAGGGATGCCTAGCATAATCTACATTTTCATCAATTTAAAGTCAATTAATTAGATTTTAATTACATCTAAAAATTCATTGACATTTACTATATTATGTAACCAAATTCTGACAAGGATGAGAGGAATACCCTGATACCCACAGATTCTGCTTTCACTTAAAAAGAGATTACACAAGCCATACACCAAGAAACAGAACTCTTGGGCACACCATAGAATTTTTCCTCTATATTTATAATGAAAACTATGCCAAAATAAAAAGATCTGTGTATATGTAATTTTGTATTTTGTCAATGTATTATTGGGAAAAATTCCTAGAAGAAATATTATGCATATGTATTTTTGCTATACATTAACAAAATGGCCTCCAGATGGTTTTGTGTTCTCAGCAGCAACATGAAAGGAGCTTATCTTCCAAAAACCTCAGAGAGTGTTGTCAAATTTTAGAGAAGTCAGTCCTAATAATAAACAGTGTCTTACTATGACTTAAATTTTTTCTTATTATTAAAGTTTTAAGTATGATTCCGTTTGAAAACGCTAAAGGGTCATTTGGAGTCTATCAGAGGGATGGTGGCATTAGCAGCTGTGTCCCACCAATGTTCTGTGCTGTGACTAGAGATGATAAAGCTGAGGTGTCCAAGACCTTGTACAAGCAAGTGTTCTTACCCAAGGCTGGGTCTACAGTGTGGTGTTGGCCATGATCCTGACTGCCATTATGCCTGCTTGCAATAAATAGGTCCTCCCTCAGCTTTCCTGGAAACTCCAAGCACATCTCATACTCTACAATAAAAATCCTTTCTCATTTTATCAAAAAAATCTGATCATTTTATTGACCCAGACTGATAGATCTTCATTTTTCTCTTGTAGAAATTAGTGGCAACTTCCTGAAATGCTTTTATATAAATCAAACTTGTTTCAATGAAATGTAAATTAGTTTGATGACTACTCAGAAATGAGAAGTCTCAAGTTATTTGGCAGGAAGAAGAAGTTTAAATTACAATGATCTTTGACATAACACTGTCAGCTTTAATGTCCAATTTATTTCTACTTCTTGTTTCTAATAAGCACTTAATCACAAAGCTGTGCATTATTATAACCCTGGTGACCTCACTGTTTCCTTCATCCTTGTGTCTAATTCTATTTCACTTAATAATTGCATACCCCATGGAAAGCCAAAGTTATTCTTCAAGATTTCTGATAATTCTTCAGGCACTATATTTGCTTGGCTTCCCTCTTCCTTGATGCTCTAAGACCCTTGCATCCTGCCCCATCCCAACCAATGCTGACTCTCTCCTAACCCCTTGACATATGCCAAGGTTTTGTAGCCTTGATAGATTCAACTGACTCTCTGGTTGTATTTCCATGTGGGAGCAGGAGTAGAAAGATGCCATGTCAAGTGCTGCTGTAATGTGTTGTGTTTCATTTAGTTGTATTTGTTTGATTTGGTTGTGTTTGGTGCTCAGGATTGAATCCCAGCCAAGCATGTACTCAACCGCTAAACTACACCTTAGCTTATGCAATGTCCTTGGAGGTCAATCAAAGGTCAATCAAAGATCTACCGTTTTGTTGTCTCTCATTTTTCCCCTTTCTACTGAATAAAGAAGTCATGGTCATTGTCTGAAGCTTTGGACACATTGATCCCCCACAGACCGACTACCTCCTCTTTAACCCAATAGGAAGCTGCTGAGCCTTGTTGATATGGCTCCTGTAGCATTTCTATGTGCTGATGCTCCCACTGCATTGAGAAGAATTAGAATTAGAAAGGCAGCTGCAAGAAGAAACAACACGATGCAAGGTTTGGGGTTTTGCTTCTTCAGGCTTTTTTCATCCATTATTTTCTGCTTTACATCTAAAATCTTTTCCATACCAAAACAGACAGGCTCTGAAGGACAAAGGACATGAATCTTAGAAGAACAGAGGGGGGTGGGGAAGACATTCCACTGTTCCATATCTCAGAGGGCGAGATGACATGATGAATGTTACATGGGAAGGAAGGTGCAGGGAGTAGCTGGACCTTACGGAATGTAGGAAGAAGACATAAACCTTGTAAGTGAGGCAGACACCAAGTAAAGAGGGTAGGATCACAACTGGGAGAAGACAAGTCTCAAAACTCATGGCTCAGGGAGTCCAATTATCCATGGCCATTCCAGTGAGAGCCACAAGAGACTCTCCCTACGCTGAGGGACTGTGTCAGTTCCTTCTCCTTGCTGAAGAAAAGGAAGCCCTCAAGGTCAGTAAGAAAGTTAAGTAGAATATCATTCAGAATTTTAATTAATTAATTAATTATTTATTTATTTATTTATTTACTCTGTGTTCACAGATATGCATGGAAGGGGGGATCAGAGACACAGAAAGACTGACTGTGAGTATGGAAGTCAAAAGACCTCTCCTTCCACCACATGGGTTCCAGAAGATTGAACTCAGGTCATCAAGCTTACTCAGGTCATCAGGTACTTGGCAGCCACAATACTGCTCTTTTTTAAAAGTCCAGTATTGCCTGCCCCTGGGGGCATTGCAGGTGTGGCTGCTGTGTCACATGTGTCACATCTTTAGGTGACAGAGAGGAGAGATACCATGTTTATGCTCAGTGTTCTGACCTGTGAACATCTGAACGATTAATAGCCTAAGAGTCCCTGAAAAAATGAGCCTGAGTCAACCACCAGCCAGGCACCAGGGCGCATGGACAGGAGCCAGCCTGAGAGGACCATCCATCCAGACAGGCTCCTAGGACATGAAATGAGCCAGAGGCAACACGAACTCCACCTAAGTCTGCACATACTGGAGGTGAGAGCAAGTTAGAGACAGAAAAACCCCACCTGAGGGGACCCTCCAGAATATAACAGAGACCTGGGAGGTGAGAGATTCTAAGGACTCAAAGGGAGGGGCCTTAGATAAAATTCCCTACAGTGGGGAGAGGGAACTTGTAGAGCCCACCTCCAGTAGAAAGACAGGGCATCAAGTGAGGGACGGGGTTGCTATCTCAAGTCAAAACTCTGACCCATAATTGTTCCTGTCTGAAAGAACTGCAAGGACAAGGCTCCATAGCCAAATAGGGCCAGGAGAAAGCTAGCCTCCCAGGAGGGTGGACAAGCCTGTGAGTGGAGGTAAGACAAGCACCATTGCTCAGCGGGACCCACCCAGAATCCTCAGAACATAGGGTCCTAGAAGCAGCCGGGGACAGGAGCCTTCCGGTTTCCATCTGTGGCTGGGGTTCTCAGCCTGGGCCACAGGGCTCCATAGCCAAATAGTGCCAGGAGAAAGCTAGCCTCCAAGGAATGTGGACAAGCTTGTGGAAGGGGGTGGGGTAAGACCAGCAACTCTGCTCAGAGGGACCCACCTGGAACCCTCAGGACACAGAGACTTAGGAGTGGTCTTCCAGTTTTCTTCTGCAGCCAGGGAGCTGATCCTGTGACACAGGGCTCCATACTCAAATAGTGCCAGGAAAGAGCTTGTCTCCCAGGAGTGCCAACACACCTTAGAGCACAGACAAGACCACCACTTCTGGTCAAATTCACTGGATCAAGAGAGACCTTTGCAGAGCCATCAGGACATGGGAACCAAGGAATAGCTGGGGACAGGATCCTTCTGGTTTCTGTCTGCACTCCAGAGCTGACCCTGTACCACAGCTCTCCAAACTCAAATTTCTCTCAGAGAGAGCTGGTCTCCAAGAAGTATTGATGCAGAGGCTTGCAGGAGGGATAAGCCACAGTCAGAGAAAGCAAGACCAGCTAACACCAGAGATAAGTGGATGGTGAAAGGCAAGGGCAAGAACCTAAGGAACAGAAACCAGGGCAACTTGGAATCATCAGAACCCAGTTCTCCCACCACAATGAGCCCTGGATACCCCAACACACCAGAAAAGCAAGACTCAAATTTAAAATCACATCTCATGGTGATGATAGAAGATTTTAAGAAGGAAATAAATAACTCCCTTAAAAAAATACAAGAGAACACAGGTAAATAGCTAGAAACCCTTACAGAGGAAACACAAAAATCCCTTAAAGAATTATAGGAAAACACAATCAAACAGGTGAAGGAAATGAACAAAACCATCCAGGATCTAAAAATGGAAATAGAAACAATAAAGAAATCACAAAGGGAGACAACCCTGGAGATGGAAAACCTAGGAAAGAGATCAGGAATCATAGATGCAATTATCACCAACAGAATACAAGAGATAGAAGAGAGAATATCAGGTGCAGAAGATATAGAAAACATTGACACAACAGTCAAAGAAAATGCAAAATGCAAAATGCAAAAGGCTCTTAACCCAAAAGATCCAGGATATCCAGGATACAATGAGAAGACAGAACCTGAGGATAATAGGTATAGAAGAGAGTGAAGATTCCCAACTTAAAGGGCCAGTAAATATCTTCAACAAAATTATGGAAGAAAACTTCCCTAACCTAAAGAAAGAGATAAACATAAACATTCAAGAGGCCACAGAGCTCCAAATAGATTGAACCAGAAAAGAAATTCCTCTCATCACGTTATAGTCAAAACACCAAATGCACAAAACAAGGAAAGAATATTAAAAGCAGTGAAGGAAAAAGTTCAAGTAACATATAAAGGCAGACCTATCAGAATTATACCAGACTTCTCACCAGAGACTATGAAAGCTAGAAGATCCTGGGCAGATCTCATACAGACTCTAAGAGAACACAAGTGCTAGTCCAGGCTGCTATACCCAGCAAAACTCTCAATTACCATAGATGGTGAAACCAAGATATTCCAAGACAAAACCAAATTTACACAATGTTTCCACAAACCCAGCTCTACAATGGATAATAAATGGAAAACACCAACACAAACAGGGAAACTACACTCTAGAAAAAGCACACAAACATAAAAATAGCATCGAAAATAACAGGAAGCAACAATCACTATTCCTTAATATCTCTTAACATCAAAGGACTCAATTCCCCAATAAAAAGACATAGACTAACAGACTGGATACATAAACAGGACCCAGCATTTTTCTGCATACAAGAAATGCACCTCAGAGTTAAAGACAAACACTACCTCAGAGTAAAGGGCTGGAAAACTATTTTCCATGCAAATGGTCCCAAGAAACAGACTGGAGTAGCCATTCTGATACCAGATAAAATCAACTTTCAACCAAAAGTTCAGAAATCAAGAGGAGCCTGAGGAAAAGAAGGTCCAATGACAGGCCCAGTGGAATCCAGCTCAAGGGAAGGTCCCAAGGCTTGACACTATTATTGAGGCCTATGGAGTGCTCACAAAAAGGGACCTATTATGACTGCCCTGTGAAAGAGCCAACAGGCAGCTGAAAGAGTCAGATGTAGATATTTGCTCCCAACCAATGGACAGAAGCTGCTGACCCCTGTGGTTGAATTAGGGGAAAGCTGGAAGAGGCTGAGGAGAAGGGCCATGCTGTAGGAGGACCAGCAGTCTCAATTATCCTAGACCCCTGAGATCTCTCAGACACTGGACCACCAACCAGGCAGCACACACCAGCTGATATGAGGCCCCCAACACATACACAGCAGAGAACTGCTGGATCTGGGTTCAGTGAGAGAGGATGCACCTAACCTTCAAGAGACTAGAGGCCCTAGAGAGTTTAGAGATCTGGTGGGGTGGGGACATCCTCATGGAGACAGGGGTGTGGGGAGGAGGTATGGGATGGGGAACAGTCAGAGTGTAGACTGGGAGAGGGATGAAATCTAGAGTGTAACAAAAAGAAAAAGAAAAAGAAAAGAAAAACCCCACCTGAAACTTCAGTCCCAAAGTGGCAGTGACTCTGAGAAAGACAGCCCCAGGCAAGGGGCCACACCGGTGGGCCTGGGCAAGGAGTGAGCCCAAAACCACCACCTGTCCAGTGCAATAAGCCAGTACAAGGAGATAGCCTGAGATGACTAGCAATCTGACACCATGCAGGTCTGGGAAGAGGGGACAGACCATGCCCAAAATGACCCCTTCCTCATGTCATAATGCATGGGTAGGGCGTAGCACTCATGAGACCACTCCTGATATGACTCCAGATACACACAGACCCTGGGTGCCACTAAGAAGAGCAAGCAAGTGGTGGAGAAATGGAAGAGAGAGAAACAGAAGGATGTGTGCACAGTGAAGAGAGGGGGAACTAGAGACTCGAGGGTAGTGAGGAACAGCCCAACATGAGTTGTTACAAGATATCTGATTATACTGTTAACCCCAGATTGTATATAGGAAAAACCTGTCTCTAGTTGTGGTGCGGCTCAGCCCTGGTACACAACTTTAATCCAAGAGTTTTCTGAGTATTGCAAACAAGACTGAATAAAGTCAACCATAGGTCAAGAGGCCAAGCAAGCAACCAGTTGACATGGAGACTGAGAGGAAGTCTGGAGGACAGATAGAGACAAGCACAGGAAGTAGAAGGGGGGACATTCAGTTGGAAGGGTTTCTAAGACAGTGTAGAGAAGAAAAACTGGGTCACTGTTGTTTTGGGTTTTGTTTTAGTTTGTTTTGTTTGTTTTGTTTTGTTATTCCCTTCTGGAGCATTGGCTGAGGAGGAAGGTCAGCTGGGTGCTTTCTCTGCCTCTCTGAGCTCACAGGCTTTCACTCCAGCATCTGGCTTCTGAGTCTTCATTTGGTAAAATCAAATGTTTGGGATTTTGTTTTTAAAACAACAGTGAGTAGCCAGTGATGTCACCTGGAACCATGATAAGGTCCTGGTCTGTGTTGTCACCAGGGACCACATCTGGGTTAGTGGCTCTGCAGCAAAAGGTTGTCTGTTTCAACCAAAAGTCAGGCAGGAGGCCCTAGTTTTGGCTGCTGCCCAGAGGCATATTGATGTCTAGGGGCTGTGCAGAACTGGCCCCACCCTTGCTTGGGCATCTTGGGAAAGCTGATCCTGAAGGCATGAAAGCAGGAGAGCAGACCCCACCCCTAGCCAGCTGCAGTACTCAGGAGAGTGGCTCTGCACATCGCTCAAGAAGTGCAGTAGAGCTGGTCCTGATTTGGGGAGTTGTGGGTGAGCTGGCCCCAAGGGTATGAATGTAGAAGATATGGCCTGACCATTCATCTCCCCTGCAGTAGCATGGACAAGGGAGAGATTTCTTCATCCTCTCTCACCACTTGCAGCAGGTAGGAGAGCTGGCCCCTGGATCATAAGACTGGAAGAATTGGCCCCATCCCTCACCTGCTGTAACACTCGGGCTCTGTACCTCACCTGGGCAACAGGGTAGAGCTGGCCTTGGGTGGTGGGGGAGAGAGAGGAGGGTTGCCTGTGAGCATGAGTGTGGGAAAGCCAGCCCTGCACCTCACCTAGGCAGCACAATAGAGCTGATCCTGATGGCATGGGCATGAAGTGGGAGAGCTGGCTCCGCCCTTGCTGGTGGCAGAACTGGACTGGCCAGCCAAGGCAGGGCATGAGAGCTCAACCCTGTGGTGTGAGTGCAGGAATGCTGACAGGCTGACCAAGTCAGATAACTCTCAGGCCAAGATCCAAGACTTTGAATTGGCCCACCCCAACATCTACCCCATCCACGAACTGCTAGAGTACATGAAGTGGCTGACCCTACAGATCTAAAGCTGCAGGATCTCCATGACACAGGCCAACAACAGGATATCAGAGAAGAGTCCCAGTGAGGTTCTAGTATTGATAGTGTAGCAGAAGCCAGAGGCCTTGTACCAGACCAACAACTCATTGCAGTGACCATTTGCAGGCAAAGAAGTGTGGACTAAAGAGTATACTTTAAGATGAATTGTGACACCACTACAGCTTCCACAATGAGATTTTGTTCTACTTTTGGGGGGCAGGTTGCAAGGGCAGAGGGTGGGTATGTGGGGAAGATGAGTGGTGTTGGGGTACATGATGTGAAATTCACAAAGAACCAATAAAAAGTTTAAAAAAGAGAATGTTGAAAGCAAAGTGGACAATGGAGCCCTGGCTTGTGACATTTCAGAGGGAAGTTTAATGAATCTATCAGTGCTGTTTGCTCTTTTGATTTAAGATTCTATAGTTCTTGTTAGCTGGGGCTGAAGAATCAGCTATGATTAATAAGATACCAGGACTACTAAATCAGAACTTGCATTAGTGGGGCACTTGATGCTGGTTAGCTGGGAGTAAGAAATTAGCAGTGATTAAGAAGAGACCAGCATCACTGAGGTGAAATATTTAGGAAAGTGTTTCCTGAGACCACAGTAAAGCTGTGATTCAGAGGCAGCCATGTTTGTGCTCATGTTGGCAGATGGACTTGGCAATGTAAGAGTCCAAGAGTCACCCAGGTGGTACTAGTTTTGAAGGCATGAAGGGGTCATGGAGAGCAGCTGACACTTGGCACTGTGAGTGGACAGGGAAGGCCATTGGTCAAGGTGCAGCCTCAGTGGCAGTTGAAGGCCCAGGATGAAGGGAGTCATGCAAAGAAGTTGAGGCTTGTCATCGTGAAGGGAGCCTATGACAAGCTACTGATGAAAGTGCAGCCCAGTTGCAGCAAGAAACTCCAGCAGTTTGGGAGATGCCAGTACCATGGGATGACCTCCAAGAACAGCAGCAACAGTGGAGTGGAGTCAACTAGAACATAAAAGATAAGCTGTGTCTGCTACAGAAGGCAGAGCTGGAGAAGTGGCCCAAGCCCTTTGAAGGAGCCCAGAAGATCATGTGTGGATCCCAGACATTGGACATTGAGTTATTTATACTGCTAGAGTTTAGTTTTGCTTGGATCAGATTGTGACTATGCCCTGGTCTTTCCTCCTTGAAGAAGGTATTTAATTTACTTGTGATTTTTACAGAAACTCACAGCTGAAAGACCATGAAACTTTTAAAAGAAATTTTGGGTTTTTAGAGAGATAGGCTACTTTAGAGAGACTGAAATTTTAGTGTGTTTTAGTTTATAAAGACTGTGGAACTTATTTATGTTTTTACGTCTTATGTGGAAGTTATTTATGTTTTTAATATGAGATCTTAGGGATGAGTAAGGAAGGGCTGTGGCTTGATAGAACAACATGTGACTTGTTCATGTGTCAAGTTAACAAGGGGTCAGTTGTACTGGCTAGCTTTGTATGTCAACTTGACATACAAGTTAGAGTCATCAGAGGAGAAAGAGCCTCAGTAGAGAAAAAGCCTCCATGAGATCCAGCTATAAGGCATTTTTTTCAATTAGTGATCAATGGAGGAGGGTCCAGCTCATGATGGGTGGTGCCATTCCTGGGCTGGTAGTCTTGGATTCTATAAGAATGCCGGCTGAGCAAGCCATGGGAAGCACCAAGTAAGCAGCCCCACTCCATGGCCTCTGTATCAGCTCCTGTCTCCAGGTTCCTGCTCTGTTTGAGTTCCTGTCCTGGCTTCTTTCAATGATGGACTAAGATCTGGAAGTATAAGCCAAATAAACCCCACCCCACCCCACCCCAAAAAGTCCAGAATTGGCACACATCCCCCAGAAAGAGAGGTTTTCAACACCAACGAGAGACACAGAAGTACAGAGGCCAAGCTACCAATCCCACATGTGGACATAACTAAGCAGTGAAAAGTCCAGTTTGTTTATATATTTATCAAAATATTATTCCTAACAAAGACAGTTCTAGAAGGAATCCTTGTGCAGTTGTTAATGGCTACTGAATTTTCCCTGTGGTAATTAGAATCAAAACATCTCCACATTGGTCCAGTATCATTAGCAAAGCTTTACTCACTGCTGTTATTTTTGTTAACAAGAAAGAAATTACAGTTTTCTTTTATTGTTGGGTCTTTGTGAGCTTTTGGTATCAGTATAACTGTGGCCTCATAGAATGAATTGGGTAGTGTTCCTTCTGTTTCTATTTTGTGGAATAGTTTGAAGAGTATTGGTATTATCCTGAGTGAGGTAACTCAGTCACAAAAGAACAAACACAGTATGTACTCACTAATAAGTATTAGCCCAAAAGTTCGGAATACCCAAGATTCAATTCACAGCAACCGTTGGACTGAGCATGGAGTCCCAGATGGAGGAGTTGGAGAAGGGACTGAAGGAGCTGAGGGAGTTTGCAGCCCCATGAAGGGAGCAACAGTGTCAACTGATCTGACTCCCCACCCCACCCTGTGCTCCTGGAGACTGGACCACCAACCAAAGAATACACATGGAGGGACCCATGGTGCTGGCCACATATGTGGCAGAGGAGGGCCTTGTTGGCCATCAGTGGGAGGAGAGGCCCTTGGGCCTAAGGGTGTTAGATGCCCCAGTATAGGGGAATGCCAGAGTGGGTGGGTGAGTTGGGGAGCACCCTCATAGAGGCTGGGGAGGGGGGATGAAATAGGGGTTTTCCGAAGGGGAGACCTGGAAAGGGGAAAACATTTGAAATGTAAATAAAGTATCAAAAAATAAAAATTAAAAAATAACAATCCATCATCAGCCTTTTTAAATAAATTTTTATATTTGATACTTTAATGGGAGAGAGAGAGAGAGAGAGAGAGAGAGAGAGAGAGAGAGAGAAATTACAAACTCAGACCTCTGTTTCAAGCTTCCTGAGCAACTCTACAGAACTCTGCCATGTTACCAGGAATTAATACATCACTGGCTTTAGCATCAGAGAGTTTGAGGACTCTGCTACTTACAACACCAATTTGATCAGAAAGCTAATCATCCCCTGGTGTGATTCTGCCCTACACAGTTGTTCTGAGGAGTGGTAGTCAGTTATCAACATCCCATGTCTCTCAAATCAAAGTGAGTGCCTCTCCCTCGAGGAAGACTAGGTGGGCATGGACATGAGCCCTCTGAGGCCTCAGAACTATCTTTTCTCTTGTGAATTAAAGCCTACAAAGGTGATCACTTTAAGGTAGATTCGGATTAAAATAAGCACCAGTTTTTATTATATATTTTTAAAAAGTCAGGTCAGTGACTGGGGCAAAAGATGAACTATATATCATTTCGACAGAAGAAAGGTATTATGACGAGAGTCCAGTTAAAGTAATCCTGGCAACTTTGAAAATGTCTATACAACCAGCTGTTTCCCTTAGGGGCTTTGAAATTGCACTAGCTGTTGTCTTAATTTTTTAAGTGTGGTTCAGGTCCTGGATATGTCAGTGAAGTGCCCCAGTAGCTGAAAGGAAGATACAGAGGAAAAGGAGGAGGAGGAGGAGGAGGAGGAGGAGGAGGAGGAGGAGGAGGAGGAGGAAAAAGAAGAAAGGAGAAGAGATTATGATGATGAAGAAGATGATGAAGAAGAACAGGAGGAGGAAGAAAAGGAGGAGGAGGAGAGGGAGGGAGAGGAGGAGGAGACAAAAGTAAAAGCCCCAGGGAAGAAGTCGGTATGGGACACCCTAACCAGAAATGGGCAAAAATCAAACCAGAATGGAAGAGACTTAAAAACATCAATACCAAAATGAAAAAGTCAAGAGTCCTTAAAAAAAAAAACAGGGGGGAAACTCCTAAAACACCAAAAGGACCTAGTTCTATAGAAGATATTAAGGCAAAACCACAAGCAAGTATGGGAAATGGTGGTTCTCCTCCACAAAGTGGATGCCAGGGGTCATTAATAACGTGAGGAACTGCTTCCGGGTAACTGACCAAAAAGTGATTCAAGATCTTTGGTAGTGGAGGAAGTCTCTTTGAAAACATGATTTAAACAGTTTGAAATCTTTTACCTTACGACCGCAGCAGTTGATAAATGGCTGTCCTTTTTATAATGCAAAGTGAGAACTTTCCCTTCTGTGTCTGATAAATGTAATCCAGGTCCCACTGCCAGGAATGTGTTGTCTAAAATGCCTGTTTAGTTTTCAAGGCTCCAACTCCACTGCTACTTGGTTTTAAGTATGTATGGAATGTTTTGATGGGACATAGTAACAGTGGTGGCCAGACGTGGAGCTGGTGAGGAAACACATGCATGTGAAATCAACATTGTATTTCAACAAAAAATTTTTAAAAAGCAAATCATTTCCTAGTGCCCACACTGTCACCACAGAGCCTTCAGTCACTAAAGTTACCTAAGCAGGTGCTCAAAACTGTCAAGTGAGTTGAGCCACTAATGAGTTACTCTTGTGTCAAATTTACCTTAATGTTAAGTTTTCTCCCTCTCCTAAAACAAAGAAAGCACATCTGTGACATGCAACCACCTGTTACAAGATCTGTTCTTGGCCCAGCCCATTATGTACAGAACAGAGAACCACTTCATACCTGGCTCCCATTTCTCAACAAAGCCTCTCAAAAAGATGTCGCTGTTTGGAACTTAACACTTTCCCAAACACTAAATGCAACTTCTGGTAAGATTTTTAACAGGCTTTTTGATGCCAACACATGCCTGTGAAAACAGTGAGTCATTTTGACATGTCACGAGCAGTAAAATCAAGTGTGATACCTAGTACTGCAGGGCTCTGTCTGCCCACCGTCAAGAATCTTCCTGGGCAAAGTTTCACTTGGCTAAGAAATGCCGCATTGTTTGGAAGCTTTTTACAATGGTTATACCCTCCAAAAGAGATTCTGAAATGGCACTTTCTTTGATGGTGTCAGCATACATAGACAAAAAATAGGAGCTGTCTGTGCTAGGAAGAACCACGCATAATGCAGGAGAGATGAGAGCTGGCAGCTCCAGCATCAACAGTGATATGTAGGGAAAATGTCACAAGTTATACAGAAAAGCCCATCATTTAGGAGAGGCATTATTTCAGTTATCTCCCCTTGCTCTAAGCTACTGCCAGCTTTATGTTTTCAGTGCAAAATATTTCAAGATCTCTCTTGGGGAGACAGCTCAGAAGGTAAGGGACTTAGCATTCAAGCAAAAGGACATGAATTCAAATCTCCAGCAGTTACATCAATGCTAGGTGTGGAGACACACATCTGAAACCAAGTTCCTGGAGGATCAGAGAGAGGAGGTACACAGATCCACTGACCAGCCATTTAGATGAAACAGTGAGTTCCAGGCCCAGTGAGAAACCCTGTCTCAAAAATAAGGTAGAGAATTATTGAGGAAGACACACAATGTCAACATCTAGCCTCCATAAGAATACAAAGAAAGATAGTGTGGTCAAGTTGGACCTGTGTATCACTGTCTTGAAGCTACCCATTCTCAGGAGATGGAGCCTATTAACATACCCTATGGGACTTGGACAAGGTCTGGCTCAGTAGTTTAAAATAATTGCTACACAAGTGTGAGGCCTGCAGTTCAGCAATCCAGAATCCATGTAAATGCTGAGTGGGTGGGGCAGCACACCTGTAATTCTAGCCTTGGAAAATAGAAATAGGAGATCCCCAGCATATGCTGGCTGAATAGCCTGTCCATATTGGAGAGCTCTGGGTTTGATTAAGAATTCTTGCCTCAATGAGTAAGATGGAAGAGCATTGAAGATGATTCATGAGGTAAACTTCCAGCCTACACACAGGAGCATACATATGCATACACGCAGAGAGAGAGAGAGAGAGAGAGAGAGAGAGAGAGAGAGAGAGAGAGA
>JADRCH010000009.1:19416191-19441428 GCA_019843965.1 Rhynchomys soricoides
AGAGAGAGAGAGAGAGAGAGAGAGAGAGAGAGAGAGAGAGAGAGAGAAGTGCAGTCATACACACACAGGTACACAGGCATATACACAGACCACATATACAAGAAATATGGTGGCAGGGAATACTCCCTTATGGAGGGAGAATGAGGCTCATGAGACTCATGTGGTCTTCAAAAGATCCTCAAATGATCCTTCCAACGAGATAAACAACTGCCTGGAGTGGGATGCCTCAGTGCCATCTCCCATGCTTCTAGAAGCAACCCAAATTATGTGCTGCTTCACCAAGCTAGACTTGAGCTTAACCCTTTGACCTGTCAGTGTCCTCTCTATCTGGAATGAATCAACATTTCTTTGTCTTCCAAGGACAAGTCACATGGTAAATTGGGACTATTTCCTTCACAGCCTTGCAAATCTAGCACAACTCAGAGCAGGTGGGCATACCTAGCTCTTCCCGTGCAAATTGGGTACAGCCATCTGCTCCCCTTGTTCTTCTCCTCTATAAGGAGGGGAGGACACACGCAGACTGGCTTCTAGCCTACATTGTTTTAGCAAATGGGGCTGCTTTTCCTTAACAGCATGCAGTCATTTTCCTAAGCTTCATTTCTGTCTTGTTTCCTCAATGTAATTACATGTTTGTGTGTTTGGTTGTTTGGAGCAAGTTCACGGTTGCTGGGAAGGTAAGATTGGTCAAACTCGCTGCTGACTCACCCATACTATTTTCCAGAGTTTGTTTAAGCCTCTGACCTCAGTAGCTCCCTTACCCTCTAACTTGGCTTCAAAGAAGAGCATTACATAGAGGTTAACATAACCTTACATAGACACTAACACAGCGACTCAAAATCCACCACCATTTGGGGGCTTGACGAAAACAAGAGGAGAACATGACATCACCCGGAGATGAAGATCTTCAGCAAGCCACATCACTTTGTTCAAAGCATGGCTCTGCCTCTACAGGGACTACAGTCCTTGTTGATGCCTTCATCACCCTTCCACTGCTACCCTACCAACATTCATAGCTGCATGTCACTACTGCAGCTAGAGTTGGAAGTTGAAGGGCACCATCTTCTTCTACACTTTGCATGTAGCATAAGAGTTGACTCTTATTTTCTCATTAGAAAAAACCTACCTGGAAAGCCATTTGTCAGGAGAGTCTTGGAAATGTACTCTTCGTGCTTTGCACCTCAATGACAGAGTGTAAGTATGAGACTCAGTCCTCCCAGACAACAACTAGCATTCTGGAAAGTATGAACATTTAATTAACAAGTAGATTAGGGTTTTCTTTTATTCAGCTCTCTATCCCTGTGCCCTGATCTCAACCAGAACTCTATAATAAAGGAGGAATGAGACTAAAATTTGGACACCAAACCTTACCTGAGTCCTTAATAGTTATTTCATATTCATCAAAAGCTAATGTAGGAATTTCAACTACATGTCAAAGAAAAGAAATGTATTACTTTTGTGTAGATACATACGTGTGAGCACACATCTTAGGAAAATACCAAAATACTCTCCCGTGACTAAACCTAAGGGAGTAATTTAGTAGGCCTTCAATAACTGGGATATTTCTAAGTTACCACTGGGTCCTGGGCTGAAGAAGGTCAGAAATGTTGGATCTTCATCAGATGGGGTCCTAGAGCTGAAAGGAGAAGGGAACTCATCCCTATTACAGAAGGAATCTCCAATTGATAACCACTGGCAAATGAAAATGTATTTTCCTCCAAGGAAGTCCCACTAAGGAAGAACAAACTGTTCTTAAGGGTAAGCCACATGCCCAGCTGTAGACAGCCAATAAAAAATTAATCCAAGTACATCTTTGAAGGTTTCTTGTCTCATGATGGCCTGTCAGGGCTTTTCCCTTTTCTTTTTTAATCTTATTTTCTATTTTTGTCTTCAAATAAGACACAGAAAGTGTAGTGGATCGAGATGGGAGGGGAAGTGGCGAAGAACTTGGACAGTAGAGGGCAGAGAAACCATTATTCAAATATATTGTATGAAAAAATCCATTTTCAATAAAAGGAGGGAAAAAGAAAATAGTAACCATTAAGAAAGCTGATTTAATGCTTATTGGAAATGGGATGGGCTAAGCTGGTGGTTTAGTGTGCTGAGGGTTAGGTATTTATTTCCTTTTCTTCTGAAAGGATGTAGGAGAAAGTAAAGGACAGATAGCTAAAAGGAGTTTAAGAATAGGACGCCTGACACTCTACATGACTTAAATGAGCCAACTCTTCCACCCACATACATTCAGTGGAATTTTAAAAGAAAGAACTGGGTTTTGGAGAGGAGTTAGATTAGAAGCCACAAATCAAAGAGTGGAGAACAGAAGGTTCCGAGCGGGTCCCTCTGAGCTCAAGCTGTACTACAGAGCAGTAGTGAAAAAAACTGCATGGTATTGGTACAGTGACAGGCAGGTAGATCAATGGAATAAAATTGAAGACCCAGAAATGAACCCACACATTTATGGTCACCTGATCTTTGACAAAGGAGCTAAAACCATCCAGTGGATAAAAGACAGCATTTTCAACAAATGGTGCTGGTTCAACTGGCGGTCTACATGTAGAAGAATGTGAATTGATCTATTCCTATCTCCCTGTACAAAGCTCTCAGGTCCAAGTGGATCAAGGACCTCCACATAAAGCTAGATACACTGAATCTAATAGAAGAGAAAGTGGGGAAAAGTCTCAAACACATGGGCACAGGGGAAAAGTTGCTGAACAGAACACCAGTGGCTTATGCTCTAAGATCAAGAATCGAAAAATGGGACCTCATGAAATTTCAAAGCTTCTATAAAGCAAAGGACACTGTAAATAGGACAAATGACAACCTACAGATTGGGAAAATATCTTTACCAATCCTACATCCGATAGAGGGCTAATATCCAATATATACAAAGAACTCAAGAAGTTAGACTCCAGAGATCCAAATAACCCCATTAAAGAATGGGAAACAGAGCTAAACAGAGAATTCTCAACTGAGGAAACTCAAAGGGCTGAGAAGCACCTAAAGAAATGTTCAACATCCTTAGTCATCAGGGAAATGCAAATCAAAACAACCCTGAGATTCCATCTCACACCAGTCAGAATGGTTAAGATCAAAACTCAAGTGACAGCAGATGCTGGCAAAGATGTGGAGAAAGAGGAACACTCCTCCATTGCTGGTGGGATTGCAAGCTGGTACAACCTCTCTGGAAATCAGTTTGGCGGAGCCCCAGAAAAATGGACATAATACTACCTGAGGACCTAGCTCTACCACTCCTGGGCATATACCCAGAAGACACTCCAACATGTAATAAGGACACATGCTCCACTATGTTCATAGCAGCCATGTTTATAATAGCCAGAACCTGGAAACAACCTCAACAGAGGAATGGATACAGAAAATGTGGTACATTTACACAATGGAATACTACTGAGCTATTAAAAACAACTTCATGAAATTTGCAGGCAAATGGATGGAACTTGAAAATATCATCCTGAGTTTTGGTAACTCAGTCACAAAAGAACAAACATAGTATGTACTCACTGATAACTGGATATTAGCCCAAAAGTTCGGAATACCTAAGATTCAATTCACAGACCATATGAAGCCTAAGAAGAAGGAAGACTAAATGTGGATGCTTCAGTGTTTCTTAGAAAGGTGAACAAAATACTCACTGGGGGAAATATGGAGACAAAGTGTGGAGCAGAGACTCAAGGAAAGGCCATCCAGAGACTGCCCCACCTGGGGATACTTCCCATAAATAGCCACCAAATCTGGACATTATTGTGGATGCTGGGAAGTACTTGCTGATGGAAGCATGATAAGCTGTCTCCAGAGAGGCTCCGGCAGATTCTGACAAATACAGAGGCGAATGCTCAAAGCAAACCATTGGACTGAGTGTGGGGTCCCTGATGGAGGAGTTGGAGAAGGGTCTGAAGGAGCTGAGGGGATTTGCAGCCCGGTGGAGGGAGCAACAGTGTCAATTGGCCAGGGCCCCCCAGAGCTCCTGGAGACTGGACCACAAACCAAAGAATATACATGAAGGGACCCATGGTGCTGACCACATATGTGGCAGAGGAGGGTCTTGTTAGCCATCAGGGGGAGGAGAGGCCCTTGAGCCTGAGAGTTTAGATGTCCCAGTGTAGGGAAATGCTAGGGAGGGAAGAGGCAAATGGGTGGGTGGGGAAGCACCTTCATAGAAGCAGGGGGAGGGGAAATAGAATAGGGGTTTTCAGTGGGGAAAACATTTGAAATGTATATAAAGTGAATATCAATAAATAAATAAATAAATAAATAGGAAACAAAAGAGTGGAGAACAAGAAAGTTAAGGGACTGGGCTGGAGAGCTCATAGAATGCTAGGGATGGGTATCCTGTTTCTCCAAAGTGGAGCAGAACATTGTCCTGACCTTACCAGGGCTTAGGACAATGGGCACGGTCATTCCATTACCTGCTAGCTGCACACATCTGGCTCACTGGATGTTTAGTGCAGCAAGAGTGTTTTAATCTAATTGGTGTTCTAGATTTCCCTTCCCTGAACTTTTTTGTTCCACTGTACTATGTCCCTGGGTATATCATCTACTTTCAGACCACAATCAGGATAGGAAACCCAGAACTTTAGGCAGACTTGTTATAGTTGTTGTTGATGATGTTGTTGTTGTTGTTGTTGTTTAAAAATCAACTATTGCAGATTTGTGTCAATCTATATAATTTTATATAGGTCAGACACTCAAAATGGTCCCTAGCCACTCTAACAGAAGGCCATGACTGGTTAATCCTGGCCTGATTTAGGGCCAAAGATTAGCCTGACATTGTTTCATTGTCTTTAAATATTATTGCATTATAGATAGGCATGAAAAACTTGAGGAAATTAAGATTAGAAATGCCATCCAAAGCAGGGAGAAAGAGACTGAGAGAGTGTTATGAACTGGGCATATATGCTGGCTGGTTTTAATGTCAGCTTAACACTGGCTAGAATCATTTTTGAAGATGAAACCACAAGAACTAGTGTCATCCCAAGGCTGGTGGTCCTGGATGGTATAAGAAAGCAGGCTGAACAAGCCATGGAGGGAAAGCCAGTGAGCTTTCTCCTCCATGGCTATTAATTCAATTCCTGCCTCTAGGTTTTTCGTTTCTCTGGGCTTTTAGTTCTTGCTCTGACTTCCCTCAAAGATAGACTGTTATCTGTTATCTGGAAGTATAGGATGAAATAAACTCTTTCTTCCCCAAGTTGCTTCTGGTCATGCTATTTATCACAGCAATAAAAGCCCTAAGGAAAACAAGGTGGTAATGTGTACTTGTAATTATAGCACCTAAGAGTGTTAGGCAACACATTCTCAAGATTGGGACTGGAGTGATGGCTCAGCAAGAGTACTTGCTGCTCTTAGAAGAATGCAAGTTATTTAAGTCCATCTTGGTGGCTCAAAGGGGACTCTATTCTTTCCTCTAGACTCCAAGGACACCTAAATGCAACACACACACACACACACACACACACACACACACACACACAAATACACTACACACATTTATAGAAAAAAATCTCAAGATCAAGGCTAGCCTGGCTACATAGTGAATCCTAGTCCAGCTGGGGCTACATAATAAGACACATTAACAAAACTATGAGGGTAGGGGGTGGATATTAGATTCTGGTTCCTCATCTTGTATTGACATAGCTTTCTATCAGCTCTATCCCTGGAATCGAAGGCATTTACCAAATTAAAGAGATGAGTACTGGTTTGGGAGAAGACTAAGTCAACCGAGTGCTCGCCATGCAAGCATAAGGTCAGGCTCCAGAGCACCAATAAAATCCTGGTGTGTACTTGTATTCCCAGCATAGGGCAGAGTCGTTGTGTGACACTATTCCTGGGGAGACATAAACAAATATCTATTCATCCCAGATAGGGAACTGACAGCAGCCCAAAGTGCATATACCACCAAAGTCCAACTCGGTAAACCAATGAGTTTTACTGGGATTACTTATGGGAACAAAATCGACTCACAGACATTCCCATTATCAAAAGCACCAAAAGTCCATCTTAGGCTTAAAAGCCGTGTTATAGTAAAGACAAACTAGGCTCAATCCTGTTTATGTTTAAAATCTGTTTCTCAAGGATTACCCCCTACCTGTAACCTTAACTACAAATGGTTCTGTACTGCCTGTTCCAGGAAAACATGTTTCAGGCAACCATGTCTTTGTTTCCAAAAGTTGTTATAACTACCTGTTGTTCTGCCTACCTCATGACCACCTTACAATCATGTTTCTGTTTGTTTGTTTCAGGATGTTATAACCAACTTATTAGGCTTATATTCGGCTCCTGAAACCCTTCCAATTTTATCCATCAAATCCCCAATTTGGAAACTCCCTTACCCCTGAGCTTAAAAACCTTGTCTTCCTCTCGTCCAGTGCTGAACTCTGAAACCCCTCCTTTAGGGTGAGACAGCTCATGTACACAAACAAACATACAAAAAAAAAAAAGCTTGTTTCTAATCAATTTGCTCATGATGAATTCAACTGGTACAGGGACCAGAGGCAGAGGAAAAGCACCCTCCACTAGCTTGACCCAGGGCTTCTGAGACTTGAAAATCCCTGTCCCATGACTGAGCACTAAGGTCCTTGATTGTAAGTCCTCTAGGGGCACAGAGATGCCTGATGTATTCACATTCTCCACAGGCCCAGCAACCCTCCAAAAGCATGTGCTGAGGACTCATGTGCTGAGGATTGGGGTGTAGCTCTATGGTACTTTGTCTAATGGTACATTTGTCTGGTATAAACAAGGCTTTGGGATAGACTACCAAGAACACCCAGCACCAATTTAAAATACAAAGAATTTCCAGTCACCCTGAGACTGTGAGCATTTAAGAGGCTGCACAGAAGCTCCTTTCATTCAATGAGCACTTATAGAGAACTCACTGTGAGTTTAATTTGTGTGTTAAACATAGTAAGCATAACAAAAAACAAAACAAAAATCTCAGGCTTCTTGAAGCCTGCCTTGCTGTACTTTTTCCGCTAGCTCACTGTACATACTCCAAGAACCCTATAAAGTCCCACCCTTTCACCCAGACTTCTGCTGTCTCTCTTCCCATTCAGAGGCAGCCACTATTCTGTTCTTCTCCCCAGGAAATATCTTATGTGAATTTCGTTGTGTGTGTGTGACTCTTATGGCATTCCTTAACCACCAACTGCCAAAATACCCTTGTGCAAAAAAACCAAACAAACAAAAACAAGAAAACTTTGCAGTCAGTGGTCTTTCTCCTCTAATCTTTGGGGTTAACTCATCCTACAGGCAACTGGACAGGTGAGAGAGTATCCTTTCCAGATGGCTCAGCCTGCCTTAGCCTATTCTAGACAGCTTGGCTTAGAATGTCTTTGGGCAGCACTTAAAACTTATATAAGCTAGGTGAAGGAGAAGTTTTATCAGTTTCAGGGACTTCTGCCTGGTCATGAAAGGGACGGTATGACATGGACATGGTTCTGAAGAGGTCAGTTCAGGACCTTTAGAAAATTCTACCAGACTCCTCCTCTTCTGGAAGAGAAAGGTCATGGAACACTTAAGCACCCCTCTCCTCTGGAAGGGAGAAGCTAATTACATTCCTAAGACCACAGTGGGGGAGGAAGAGAGCACCTACAGACAAAGGAAGCCCTTGCCACCTCATTCCCTAAAGACCAATCAGTTCAAAAGTCACACTATTCTGCCAATCACATTGTGTCTAATGGCTGCTGTTGTAAAAAAAAACTCTCAGAACAGGCTACATGTGGTCATTCTCTCCCTCCTTTGTGTGCAGGGCGACCCCAGCATGCTGGAACAATAAATTCCTCTTGCCTTTTATATCGATCCCCCACTCCATGTTGTTCACTGGGGGGGGGGGGGGGGAGATTCCTCCAGTAAGCTAAGGCTTCTCAAAGTCTTACAGTTCCCACTCCTAGAACAAAGCCAGCTAGGTGTGGAGTGTTGATGGCTGCTGGGTGTGAGGCTTGTTTACACACACACACACACACACACACACATATATATATATATATAAAATGTTCCTTCTTCAGGAAATATTCTCCCTGCCAAGGTTATCAGGGAATATTCTCTCTGCCAAGTTTAATGACTCCATGATAATCAGAAACAGCAGGAGTCAGGGAGGCAAGGGTGTGTCTATGTCCTTAGCAAAAATGGTAAACTCTGTGACCTTCAGGACAGCTCTTAAGGCTGTGGGAAAGAATTCTGAAAACATGAGTTCAAAAATATATAAACAGAATTTCTCAACTATGCAAAATATAAGGATGCAACATGAATTATATGAGGGGCTTCACAGACCTAAAAACACAGAGGCAACTGCACTATGAGCCAGCTTGTCAAAAAGACACAAAGGCAGGCAGATTCCTGAGTTCAAGGTCAGCATGGGACGGAGTGAATTTAGGCCCAGGCATGGTGGGAGTAGTGATCTTTGAGCTGGATTCCACCCAGCTAGCTTATTGTCTGTGCTTACAGAGGCAAGCAGGTCTCTGAATTCATTTGCAATGTTAAGATAATTGTGCTTGATGTCTTTTCCTAGGAGTCAAGGGGATAAGGTCAAAGAATGCTGATTGGTAGGATAATCATAAGGGAACCTGAGGTGGATGACTGAATTGATATGTAAATAAAAGAATGGGCTTTGGTCTGAGAGAGCTGAGCTGTCTGGTGATCTTCAGAATGTTGTCTCTGTCTTGATCAGAACACAAGCTGTCAGCTTGTGCCCATGGTTTGATTTCAAGTTGTTCTTTTCACCCCTCCCAAACACTCCTTCCTCAGAACCCTCTCCAAGCCAAGGCTAGTCCTGTTTCCTGAAGCTTTAAGTTGTTTACTTCCCAAGCCCAAGAGACTCTTACAAGCCCCTGTGTCTTAACAAGCTCCCTGACAATATCGAAGATTTTAATCTCAGAGGAAACTGCTACACAACAGGGGAACAGAGACAGCCAGATTCCTGGGCTTGCTAGACAATTAGCTTCACTTACTTGGTGAGTTTCAGACCTGTGAGAGACCATCTCTCAAAAAGATAGAGCTACATGGTGGCTGAGGTCATGAACCACCTGCTAGGAAGGAATTTTTCAAATTGCTGGTTCATTAACACCATCCCAGACTAAATGAATCAGATCACAGGAGAGAAGGCCTGGGATCCACTGTCTTGGCTCTCCAAATCATTCTAATATTTGAGAACCACTCCAATATTTGGCAAGGGACATTACTGTGATGGAGCTTTTGTTTTCTATCTGCATATTCAAAACACTAATATCAGCATTCAGTTTCAGACTCAGCACAAGCTTTCTGAAAACATTTTAGTTGCTTGAATAATGTAATGCTAGAGATCTAAAATGTAGATGTGACTATAAAAGTAGATGTAACTGCATGTGGTATCATAGGCCGATAATTCCAGAACTCTGAAATCTAAGGGAAGATCTTGAGTTCAAGGCTTGGTTTACACAATGAGATCTTCATTCCAGAAAAAAAAAAATCAATTATGCTTGTGGTTTGGGAAGCAAAAAACTACTCTGCCTCAGATGATGCTCTTTCAAGATCATTTGCTATGCAAACATCAATTATTTGGGAACATACAAGTGAAACTATTAAACACTAGCATGTTGGTTTTTACTGAGGGAACTGCCACCCACAGCACTGGCCAAATGAGATACAGGGTCTGGTGGACACAAATATAGACTGCCAGAAGTTTGGGAGTCCATCCTCTTTAAATCATTAGCAAACAATTAATGGGAAAAAGCAAAACATTTTTAGACATAAATGAAATGTTTGTTTAATGATCAAGTCACTTGGAAATAGACTGTGACCAAACAAATGGTCTTAGAATCTCTCTAGCAATTTCTTACTGCTGTAGGTTTCTTTAAACCCCTGTCTACATTTATAAAACAACTAATTATAAATATACCAGTTTTCATTTGCTCATTAATTTAACCAAATGGATTTCTTTTTCTTTGCCTATAGCAAGAACCTATAGCATGCTAATCAAGTACTCTACTACTGTGCTGATACCTAGCTCCACCCTCTCCCCCACCCCCACCCTCACCCCCAAACACACATCTGTGGTCTGTGCTGCCACTGGAGACATGTTGATGTTCAAGGTTCATGCTGCCCCCAGGGACAATCTTGAGGTCTTTGCTTCATGCTGCCTCTGGCTGTTATGGGCAAGGAAGCTTCTTTTATAGTGGTATCAATTACTACAGACTCATAATTGAGAATGAGAGATAATTGAAGGCTTCTGTGACAATCTTTCTCACGCTCCCCAGCCCCCCCAAAAAGAAATGGTGTAGACAGGAAGCCATTGAAGAGAGACCTTAAAAGTTGTAATAAAGATGCTGAGGTGTAGATCTTTACAGTTGATGGCTTCTGGCAGAGGGTGGGGAAGAACTCAGTTTTCTTTAATAGGTTGGCCATTGAGAGTTTGACCATGCACCAGTGAGCATATGGACAACACAAATTTGACTTGGTGTATTTTTTATTTATGGGGGGGGGCACAAAGGTGGGAGGGGGACCTAGGAGGACTGGGTTAGGGAGTATGATAGGTGGCATTGTAGGAAATTCCCAAATAATCAATAAAAACAGTATGTTGGAAAAAGTTGTCTTAACATCTTTCAAGCACTGTGCTAAGTACTAAAGAAGTAAAGCGCGCACACACACACACACACACACACACACACACACACAAATTAAAAATTAAAACTCCCAGCCAAGAATGGTGATATATGCTTCTAATTCCATCATTTGGGAAGTAGAAAGGATCTACGTGAGTTCAAAGCCAGACTGATCTACCCAGCAAGTTTCAGGCAGGCCAAGGCTATACAATGATGCCATGTCTCAGAAGAAACAAACCAACAAGAATATTAAATCCTAAATCAAAATGCACATAACACTATTGATTTTAAGAATCTTCTGGTACTGGAGAGATGGCTCCAGAACACTGCTCTTCCAGAGGTCCTGAGTTCAATCCCCAGCAACCACATGGCGGCTCACAGCCATCGATAATGTGACATCTGATGCCCTCTTCTGACATGTAGGTGTACATGCAGATACAATGTGTATATATATATATCTTTTAAAAAGAGAGAGAGACTCTTCTTTCTCCACTTATAAAATAGTAACAATTTTTTTAATTGATTTACTTTATTGTATACATATGGATACTTTGCCTGCATATGTGTCGTGCATCACATGCAGTTCACACAGAAGCCAGAAGAGGGCATCAGATCCTGTGAAATCAGAGTTACAGACAGTGTCAGCAGCCAGGTGTGTCCTCTGGTGGAGCAGCAAGCTTTCTCAATACTGTGCCATCTCTCCCACCACACAAGCAGATGTTGATCCTTGGTAGTAAATGAAGTTTTGCTGAGAACTTCGGTTGCACACACTCATCTTTTACACTCAACCCCTTCCCTTCCTCACTTGTTAGAATGGGAGATGGCTCAGCACTGGTCTCTGCCCCCTTTCTCTTACCAGGAAACTCATTACCCCTGCCACACAAGGATATGCCAGCAGAAAACACCTGATGGCACACATGGCACATTTAGCTCCATCTTCCCAAGCTGCAGGAGTGAAAGAAATAACTAAATAATTACTGGAAAGCCATGGAATCTAAAGCATTGTTGATAGCAGCCTAATCGAGGCTAATATAAAGGGGTATGCCTTTCTTTCCTCATTATAAATAGGAAATTAAATTTTTTATCCATAGAATTGACTTCATAATTCATAATTTTATTACTAAAATTCACAATTCAATAAGAGTAGCAAGCTTTTGGGGTGGGGGTGGGGGGACTGGTTTTTAAGGCAATGAATGATGGCTAGCAAAACAGAAAGGGATCTGGACACTGGTGTCTCTGCTACTGCTTGCTGTTTGTTTCCAAGCCCAGCACAGCTGTCTCTAAAACACAAGCAAACCAAGACTCTTATGCAGCCCCTCACAATAGCCCTGGTGTCTTAGTTGGGGGTTCTATGACTGTGAAGAGACAACGTGACCATATCCACTCTTACTAGAAAAACATTTCACTAGAGCTGCCTTACACTTCAAAGTTTTAGTCCATTGTCATCATGGCAAGAAACATAGCAGCATGCAGGCAGGCATAGTGATGGAGAACTGTGGGGCAGTGATCTGGCAGGCAGTCTGGCACACCAGTTGAGCACAGGCAAACTCTGGGAGACCTCAAGAAGTAATTCACAAGGGACTGGAAATGTTATGCCAAGGCTCCCAGAAGCTTTTTGGCTCCAGCCAAGGTCACATATCACGCCTCAGGTAGAGGCGTTGCCACACAGCCCCAAGCCATCCCCATGTTAATGAGACACCTAAAGGCTTAGCCACGCCCCTTCCCAGTTACTCTATCTGCCCCGCCTCTCTGGGAGAGGTGGGAGGTACAGTTCCATCCATGCCACTTTCCACATGATGAAAATAAACGTCTTAGAATTATGGGCTGTCTCTTCATCTGGACCCGCCATGGGAAGCGAGGGATCCGGCCCTCGATTAATGAGCCACAGCTAATCCCTTGCTGTGGGAATCCCAGCAATCCTAGACAGTACCCACTCACCCAAGCCTAAGCAGTTAGCCAGCGCCCAAAACAGCCGAGACCCTGTCCAGCGGGAACCCCAGCTGCACTCGGGCTAACCTGTCTGCGGTACCCTGTAGAAACTGTGGTACCTCGGGCTAGAGAACCCATGTGTCCTGTCCCACCCAGAGCCACAGCACCTGGGACAGGCACGTGGGGCTTCGTTCTAAGCACCAGGATTGTTCCCAACAGAGAAAGAGCTGAGAATTCTACATCTGGATTGGCAGGCAGCAGAAAGAGAGAATGACACTGGGCCTATCAAGAGCTTCAAAACCTCAAAGCCCACCCACTGTAGCACACTTTCTCCAACAAGGCCACACCTCCTAATAGTACCATTCCCTATGAGACTATGGGGAACATTTTCAACCAAACTACTTCGTTCTACTCCCTGACCTCCATAGGCTTGTAGCCATAGCATAGTGCAGAAAACATTCCGGCCCCACAACCTCCTCTGGATAAGAAGAGGGAGGGGAAACTGCAGTCAGGATGTAAAGTAATTAATTAATAATTAATTAATACAAAAGAAGACAAAAAAGCATTCAGTCCAACTTCAAAAGTCCCCATTGTCTAACAGTCTCAACCCTGTTTAAAAGACCAAAGTTCAAAGTCTCTTCAGGACTTGTGGCAATCTCTTAACTGTAATCCCCTCTATAATCAAAATCAAAAAGCAGATCACATAGTTCCAACATACAATGGCACAGAATATATATTACCATTCCAAAAGGGAGGAAAGGGAGCACAGTGAGGAAATACAGGCCAAAAGCAAGACCAAAAACCAGCTGGGCAAACTCCAAACACTGCTTCTCCATGTCTAATGTCAAAGCACTCTTCAGGATCTCCAATTCCTTTCAGCTTTGTTGACTTCAACACACTTCTCTCTCAGGCTGGTTCCACTCCCTGTTAGCAGCTTTCCTCAGCAGGTATCCCATGGCTCTGGCATCTCCAATATCTTGTGGTCTCCAAGGCAATCCAAATGGCTTCTCTAGGTCTCCATGCAGGAACACCCCTGCCACATATCTGGCCTTGGCAGCTTTTCTTAGTCAATGGGTATGTAGAGATTACATACCCATTGTACCATTAACTTTAAAGCCAGAATCACATGGCTGAATCTACCAAGTTCTGCTGCTTGCTGGGACTGGGACATGGCCCCCTTGTTCAAACACATCACCAGCTTTCTATTTTCAATGGTCTCCTTTTCTATCTTAAGTATGGCTGTCCTGAAACTCAGTCTGTAGACCTAGCTAGCCTCAAACTCAATGGTCCACCTGTCTCCGTCTTCCCAGAGCTAGAATTGTGGTGAACTAATATGTGATGGAGAGGTAGGAAAGATGGAAGAGTAAGCAGTATGTGGGCTGTGGAGAGAGGAGGAACAGGAGACATGACATCAGTGAGAGGTGTGGGAAGGCTGAGGTCAACAGTGGAACAAGTCATTGACAGGTGGGGTCAGCAGGGTGTTGTGTGTAACACCTAGAACTTACAAAGATACAGAATCAGCCCCATAGAACTCATCCCAGTCACAGGATCTCCCTGGCTCTGGGCAATGACAGAAGCTAAATGAGGCACATTTCCCTTCCTGGACTAGACTTCCTTGAAAGACCACTGTGGTATATAATACCACTGAGAGCTACATGTGGGTCAGTGATCCTGATACAGCCAAGGCCCTGGTTAATATCCATGGTTCACATTACTACCTAATGGATGTCCATAGTCTGTGCTGCAGCCTGAAGTCATGTTGATGTCCATGGGCCAGGCTGTCACAGGAAGCCATGTTGATGGGAGTGGCCTATACTGCCACTTGAGGCCCCAATGATATCTGGCTATGTGCTGTCACTGAGGGCCATGTCTGGATCCGAAGTCCTACTGCAAGAGTTTGTGTTGATACCCATAGCCTGTGTTACCATCAAGGGCCATATGAATGTCTGTGGTCTGTGCTACCTCTGGGAACCATGTTAACGTGAGTGGCATGCACTACCACCCAAGGCCATCATGTCCAGGCCCCTAAAGTTCAAATCACCTCAGCACCCCTATCTTCCATGATCCTACTATTATGGCCCATTAAGCCCCACTTAAAGCAAACATTCCACTGGTTTTCTAATCCAAAGTCCAAAAGTTCACATTCCTCCTAACAAAGGCTTCGTTGGGCCTATGACAGCAACCCCAATTCCTGGTACCAACTTCTGTCTTAGTTAGGTTTCATTGCTGTGAAGAGACACCATGACCACAGCAACTCTTATTTAAAAACAAAAACAAAAAACATTTGATTGGGACTGACTTACAAGTCAGAGGTTTAGTCCACTGTCATCATGGCAGAAAGCATGGTAGCATGTAATCAGACTTGGTGCTGGAAAAGGATCTGAGAGTTCTACATCTGGATCAACAGGCAACAGGAAAAGAGAAAACACTGAGCCTGTCTTGAGCTTCTGAAACCTCAAAGCCCATTCACTGTGACACACTTCCTCCGACAAGGTCACACCTACTCCAACAAGGCACACCTCCTAATAGTGCCATTTCCTATGAGCCTCTGAGGACCTTTTTGATTCAAACCACTACCCCTATGCAGCCCTTCACAACAGCCCACAACATTGTTAGAAACAGATTTCTTCTGATTCATGTCTTGTGACTCCAAGTGACCCCTTATTTACAGTAATAAAAAGTTTTTAAATGACTGGTTCTTCAGGCTCAAGAATGAAAGAATTCTGCACTTGAAGACCAATATTGCTTTCCACTCCATCTACATGACTATGAAAAATGGCAATGGTGATAGATGTTACTGCTTCATTCAAATGCTGGCCAGACAGAGCCATCTGTGCCTCGATTGCTTCCCCAGCTCTTTAAGGGAGTCTGGGTGAAAAGAGAGGAAATATTTAAAACATCCTGCCACTCATCAGGCCAAAGATGGGATCAAGATTATAGGCCCCAGACATTTCCTCAGGGAGCTTAAATGAGTGAGTTAGAAATCACAAACCTGAAAGAAATGGGTCAGTAAAGGCTATTACAATGGTGGTTTAAAGAAACTGTTGCTCTCTGAGAAGAAAGCTTTTAGTGGCTTCTTGTGTTTATTCCCATGTGCCTTTATAAACAGAAAGAAAGAAAAAAAGACCAATTCTCCCAAGTCATGTTTTCAGAACAAAAATACAAACTGTCAAAATATATGACAGATTACAAGTAAATACAACACATGCAACAAAGTCTCTAGACTTCATTTGATAATTTTTTAAGTTAATTATCTTTTCCATATTCACTGACTAAGGAAAAATCAGTCAATGAATTACAAAATTAAATTAGAGAGCTTAGGAGGGGTAAAAGCCAATGAGATTTCAGTATTTAAAACAACAATGATAAGGCCAGCAAGATGGCTCAGCAGGCTGTCATCAAGCCTGGGTACCAAGTTCAATTCCCCATCTCCATAGTGGAAGAAGAAAACTGACTCCTGATAGGCGTCTTCTGACTTGCATGTATATGTTGTGGTATGAAAATGTACGTATGTACATACATACATACGTACATACATACATACACTAAATAAACAAAGGTAATAACGTTTGTAAATAACAATGTTTCACATTTCAATTAAATTTTACCTTAAAATATAGCATATATCCACACCTTCTTCCCCCAAGGCTCCAGGAACATGGAAGAAGGCACAGTAAAGTCTGTTGGGGCCAGAGGTAAGGGAGGAAATCGCATCACATAGCCCTGTCTTCTGGACAGAGCAGGGCTAATGCACTTGTGAGCTCATGGAAGCTATGGTTGCCTGCACAGGATCAAGCCACTCGACATTTCTACTCAGATTGGGGAGGGGTTCTTAGGAGCCCTCACCCCTAGCTGAGGAGCTATTGTTGATGGCTGACGGAGGAGATAGTCATTTTCTTTAGGAGCGTGGCCTCTGGTAGAGTGAGCATACTCCAGTGGATAGCTTTGCATCCACCCACATTTGAGTAGCACTAGTTTTTGATTCAGTGGGTTATTAAACCTAACAATCCAAATGACCGGAGGAGCTGAGACTCAAACTAAATGCATAAGGAACCCACTGAATGAAACTAAAGCAGTGAATTTCACAAACCTAGAGAAAGATATGGACATCCAAGCGTTGTGGGCACTTAGAACTCACAGTAGACACGACCAAAAGAGAATCAATTCATGTCACATTGCAGTAACATGTTACACTACAGTCTAAGATTATTGAACAACAACACAACAATTGTAAAAGCTATAAGAGACCGTGTCCCTAGGAGCTTTGCAGGCATGACTGCTGTGTCACATGTGTGTCATAGGTGGCAGAGAGGAGAGAAGCTATGTCTGTGCTCAGTGTTCTGACCTGTGCACATCTGGATGGTTAGTAGCCTAACATTCCCTGAAAAAAGCGAGCCTGAGTCCACCACCAGTTAGGATCCCATTGCCTACATAGGCATACCATGCCCAAGATGACCCCTGTCCAAAGCTGTATGTGGGCATAGCACTCCTGAGACCACTCCTGAGATGACCCCATACACCTAGAGACCCCTGAGCCATTAAGAGAAGCAAGTAAGTGGTGGAGAAGTGGAAGAGAAACAGAAGGACGTGTGCACAATGAGGAGAGGCAGAACTGGAGACCTGAGGGTAGTGAGGAGCAGCCTGATGTGAGTAGCCTGTGATGACACCTGGAATCATGGAGGGGTGTTGCCACTGGGGCCACATCTGGGTCTGTGGCACTGCAACAGTAGGGGCCTATCATCATCAAAGGCCAAGCATACATCCCTGGTATGAGCTCTTGCCCAGAGACATGTTGATGTCTGAGGCTATGCAGAACTTGTCCCATTCCTCACCTGGGCATCTTAAGAGAGCTGGCCCTGGAGGTATGAGGCTAGGAGAGCTGGCCCTGCCCCTCACCTGCTACAGCACTCCAGAAAGCAGGCCCTGTACCTCACCTGGGCAGCACAGTAGAACTGACCTTGATTAGCATGGTGAGTGAGGGACAGTGAGCTGGCCCCAAGGATGTGAGCTTGGAAGAGCTGACCTTGCAGCTTGTCTGCCATAGATTAAATGGGTGGGAGAGAGAGATCCCCTTGGCCCTTGCCCCAGTGGCAGGCACAGAAGAGCTGTCCCTGGATATGGGGATGCAGGTGAGCCTGCCCAGAGGGTGTGAGTGTGGGAGATGGACAGAGTCTCTTATCTGCTGGGTGGTGGCACAGATGAGGGAATGATGCCATCCTCCCCTCCCTTTTCCCTCGCTATCTATGGCAGGCAGGAGAGCTGGCCCTAGGGTCATAAGAGTGGGAGAACTGGCCATGTCCTTCACTGGCTGCACTCTGGAGAGCTGGTGCTGCACCTTGCCTGGGTGACAGGATGGGAGGGTGGGAGTGGGTTGCTGGTGAGCAGTCCCTGAGGGCATGAGAGCGAGAGAGCCAGTCTGCTGACCAGGACAGATACCTCTCAGGCCCAGGTTTGAGGCTTTGAACTGGCCCACTCCAACATGTACCCCACTGATGAACTACCAGAGTGCATGACAACAAAAAAGCTGAGCCACAGATGCTGGAACAGCTGATCTCAAATTCCACTGTGGAACCGTAACAGCAAGACCAACATGGTACGAGGTACTGCCATAGGAACAGACATCAAACCAATGACGTAGAATACAGGAGCCAGAAATAACCCCACACAAGTCAAGCTCCTACTAGGTTTCCACTGAAAACACCAAAAAAAAAGACAGCCTCTCCAAGAAATGGTGCTGGGTTGGCTGAGGTGTTCACAAGAAGGACAGTGAAACTACACTCCTTTTTGCCAGCCTATAGGACAATCAATAATACAAAATGGATCAAAGACCTCATCAGCACTTAGGACTTAAAAACATGGGGCAAAGATTTTAAGATAAGGATGAAGACTTTCCTAAGTAGAATTCCAAAGGCCCAGGAAGTAATATCAAGTATTTAAAAAACAATACTGTAATAAATATAAATAAATATTAATAATACAAATAAGATAATAATATTTGCTGTGTGCACAGCAAAGGAAATGAGCATCAGAGTGAAAAGAAGCCAGCCAGATGGGCGATTTGTGACCCGATAGTCATCTGAGGGGTCAATGGCCAGAGCATACAAAGAACTCAAAACTTAAGCACAACACAACCATCCAGTCTTAAGTGGGAAAATGAACTGGATAGCTTTATAAAGAAATACAAATGGCAAATGAATATGTGAGAATTCTCTGCATTCTTTTTAGTGCGTTTATTTATCCTTTTAGAATTTTATGCAATAGATTTTGATCACACTCTAAAGAATGGGAAGGGATACGTGTGATGCACACTGGAGTTTTACTCAGCCACAAAGAGGAACACCATACCAGAAAAACAGCTGGAACTTGAGATTTATATGAAGCAGAATAAGCCAGACTCAGAAAGACAAATATTGCACATGTTCTTACATATGAGAAGTCAATTCTTTAAAAATAAATAAGACTTAAAAGCGGACGGGAGCTATTCGGGTAGAGGAAATGGGTGGGAGCGGAGAGCAGGCGATACTAAAAGCAAGGTGACTAAGGAGAAAGCACATGATGCACATGTGCAAGAATGTCACAGTAAATCTTTTATTCTGTACAATTATTCTACACTACCAAAAATCACTTAAAAAGCAACGTTGATAACAGCTTCAGCTTCAACATGGCAGGCAAGCCTTAAGGCTTGAGATAAAAGAGAAAGCCCTGTCCACCTCTTTCTGTGTCTCCCAGACACCCAGTTCCCCTCTCTGTAGGCATTTAGACCCAGTGAGGCGTGGGAACTCAGACTAAGGCACACAGCTGGGATAAGCCGCACCAGCTTTGCTCCTTCCTCTCTCTTGGGATCCTGCCATTCAGGAATGCTATCACATCCCCTCAAGGGTCTTTCACTGTATCACTTTTAGAAACAGTCTACATAATGCAGTATTCTGTCCTGCACAGTGCTCCCTTCCTGCACTGGGATCATATGGCTTCTGCTCTGCTCAGGAGCGGGAGGGGGGAGGGGAGAAGGGGAGCTGCCTACAGCACAAGACCTTGGAAAAGCTGTAAAATTAAACCACATTCTCAAGGGCCCCATTGTCCCCGAGTGGTTTTGTTTTTAGTTACTTGTAGCTTAAAACACGATAAGGGTCACGAGTTAGTGCTTCTTCCAAAGCCTTTCTTCACAGTTCCTACGTTGGAGAATATATGCTACAAGTAAAAATAAATAAATAAAAGCTCCCCCTCCCAAAAAAGAAAATCACAGAAAGAAAGGGAAAGGAAAAAAAGAAAAATTAGATCAAACTTGTGTGGAAATCCGAACTTCAATGACTGGTTGCCGCAGAAAACCACAATCGCTGGCTGGAGCTTACCTGCATGCTTGAAGGCGATCTATTAGCCTTTTACTAATCCGCTTCTAAAAGTTGCTTCATTGTCGTCGGCTCTACGCTGCCTTTTTACATTAGCAATAACTTTCGGCGTTGTGTCAAGTGCTGAACAGCACAGAGTTTTATATTTGCTAGGAAAGTTACGGGTTGCTAAGGCGTCTTTACGAAGTTTAGAGACGCTTTCTGCAAATGGAAGCAGGTGGTGGGGTCATCGCGTGGTTATTGTTCTAGCTATTTCCGGCTACCACACGAGTACCTGTTCAGCTCAGAGGGCTGCACAGTGGTTAGGTAAGCTCTCGTGTTCAATAGTTTAACAGAAAAAGAGAGAACACTTTTCCTAGAACATTTACTATATTATTATCACAAAAGTCATGTTCATAGATTCTTTTAAAAAGTAAAGACAAGACCAGCACTCCAGTCGGCTGCCTATGAATGCCTCTGGGTTTTGTTATCAGGCACATACGCAGATCTTTTCCTGTGCACATGATTTATGGTGTATGTATTAATAAAGTCAGGTTATAGCAAGGACTTTTATAAGGAGCTATTTCTAGCTCGCCTGTGCTCAGTGTTTCCACACAGCTGGTTCTACAATGAAATTGTTAACAGCTAGAAACTAGCCTGGGGCTGGACTGTGATTTATTTCAAATCTTCTATTATCGACCATTTGGATAATTTGTCATTGTTAAGCATTCAAAATAATTTTGAAATACATAAACCTTTGACTTCAGGGATATATCTTGACACATTACTGTCTGAAGATAATTTAAATCTTTGGTTTGTTTGTTTGTTCGTTTTGTTTTGTTTTGTTTTTTTGGTTTTTCGAGACAGGGTTGCTCTATATAGCCTTGCTGTCCTGGAACTCACTCTGTAGACCAGGCTGGCCTCGAACTCAGAAATCCACCTGCCTCTGCCTCCCAAGTGCTGGGATTAAAGGCATGTGTCACCACTGCCCGGCTGTAAATTTTTGTTCTTAATATTTGGGAATATAGATCCTTTGGGGAAGCTGAGAGATTTTGTGCCTCTTCTCCTTAAGAAAGAGAGGGGAGAGGGAGGAAGGGAGGGAGGGAGGGAGGAAGAGTGGGAGGGAGGGAGGGATGAACAGACAAAAGGAGGGAGAGAGGGAGAGAGAGAGAGAGAGAGAGAGAGAGAGAGAGAGAGCGAGCTTAAAACTTTCACACTTCTGCAAAATGAACCCTAGTTGAGAATCCAATGCCAGTTCATCCTTACCAACAATATCAAAGTCCTTTGCTCACACACTTACCTAGTTCTGAGACTTTTAGTTGATTGCTAGCTATAAAAATTACAATTTTAAGATCAGTGAGATAGCTCAGCAAGTAAGTCTTCTCTGTGCAAGCCTGACAACCTGAGTTCTAGGTGAAAGGAGAGAACCAACTCCACACAGTTGTCCTCTGGCCTTCTCGTGTACACCGTGGTGCGCACACACACACACACACACACACACACACACACACCCCAGCAGCAGCAGCAGCAGCAGCAGTACCACCACCACCAACAACAACAACAAATTAACTCATTAAAGATAACCTCAGAGACACCAAAATGTATCCATGCCACATTACAGAGTGAGAACAGACTTCTCTTAGATTAATTTGACCATGAGTCAAACTCAAATTTCAGTTCTCCCCTTCTCTTCCTATGTCTCCCATCTGTCTGTAGCCTGTGGTTACTGGCTTATGCGTAATCTCTCAGCTGTATCAGTCTGATGTCTGAGTGTCTCTGTGAGTCCGTGTCAGTCTGTGTTCGTCCCTGTTGATGCCCGTAACAAAGAGTTTTGCTCTGCATTTATTACACAGTACAGAACGCATGCCATGGGAAAGGGCTGAGAGACCACACGACATCTTTAATGGAGATTGTAAGGGAAGAAATAACTTTATTGACTCAAACCGAAGCAGAGTGGCAAACGTGTTAACAAGCTGTGTCCACATGTTCTTTGCAACATTCATGGTGGCTGCTTATTTTATAAGATTGTTTCTAACCTGTTAGCTATCCTCAGCAAGCGATTAACACACACACACACACACACACACACACACACACACACGCTGCTCTGGGTCAGAGCATGAATGAGAGCATAACTTATGCATTTAGTTTAGGTTGTAAAAGCTGATTACACGGGGGATCCAAGGCAAGTAAGGAAGACTACAGTGTTCTCCTAAAGGCAGGTTAAACAGGCCGAGTGCACAGTAGGACAGCACATTAAGTACACAGTCTTGTCATCGTCGTTGTTCTCGTGGTGTGTGTGTGTGTGTGTGTGTGTGTGTGTGTGTGTGTGTGTCCACACAGTCCAGAAGATGGTACATTCCCTTAGGCTGGAAGTGCAGGTCATCGTGAGCTGCCTGGTGTGTGTTCTAGGAACTAACTCAGGTCCTCTGCAAGAGCAATCAGTTCAGGCTCTTAACCACTGAGCGGGCTCTCCAGCACAGTCCACTTAGCTGTGAGTCAGAAGAAGTTCAGTTTTTTCTGAGTCCAGACATATCTTCATAACATTGTATAACCACAAAAAATATTTTAGTATGAAATTGTTTTTGAAATGTAGTTTGTTTTTTAATTCAGATGTTTTATTCCTAGTGAAATTTGAACACTTTTTTTCTAGACTTGATATGCTATATTTTTGTACTTGGCTTATTCAAAGAGTTTACAAAATTACTAATATTTTTAAGATTTTCTAATAATTGTGGTGGTTTGAATATGCTTGGCCCAGGGAGTAGCAGGCGTGGCCTTGTTGGAGTAGGTGTGTCACTGTGGTGATGGGCTTTGAGACCCTGCTCCTAGCTGCCTGAGGACAGTCTTCTCTTGTTTGCATTCTGAACAAGATGTAGAACTCTCAGCTCCTCCTGCATACTGCCATGCTCCTGCCTTGATGATAATGGACTGAACCTCTGAACCTGTAAACAGCCCCAATTAAATGTTGTCCTTATAAGAGTTGCCTTGAATATGGTGTCTCTTCACAGCAATGGAAACCCTAAGACAATAATAAATTTTATTTTAAAGAACTTGCAAATAAAAATCATCACACATTGAAATTAGCCAGACCCAAAGTCTACCCATCTCAATGAACATCTGTAGAGATTTTCCACTTCCACTGTCAATTTCATTCTTATCCATTTATCTACCCCAGGGAAAAAAATCCGTAACAGATAAAACTAGAAGAACACTTGGCTTTATATCTTCTTTCAGGATTCACATTTCCGTAGCCCAAATTCCGCCCTTTCTTCCCACCTAATATTTACATTTCTTGTTTTCCTTTCCACATGCCAAACGATCCCCATGTGCACATCTGTTTACATACATAAATACATACATACACACACGTAAATATCCACAGTAGAGTGATAGCCACGTAGGAGGGAGAGCATGTGGTTTTTCCTTTCTGAGATGGTGTGACCTTGATTACTATTATATATCCTAAGTCCATCCATTTTCCTGAAGACTTTGTGGTTTTCATTTTCTTCAGTGCTGAGTAGTATTCCACTCTACCTACATACCAGATTTGCATTATCTATCCACTCCTCTGTTGATGGACACCTAGGTTCTCTATAGAGAATAAAGGAGTAGTAAATATGTGAATGCAAATATCTCTGTGGCAGGGTATGGGGTTCTCTGGGTGTGTGTCCAGGAGCGAAGCATCTGGGTCATGTGGAAGTTCTATTTTTCATTTGTTTGTTTGAGCAAGATCTCACGCTGTAACTTCGGCCGTCCTACAGCTCGCTATACAGACTAGGCCAGCTTCGAACTCACAAGATCCTTCTGTGTGGGGATTAAAGGGGTGTGTCACTACACCCAGCTATTTTTGGTATTTTGAGGAACCTCAAACTGATTTCCACAATGGCAGTACTAATTTGTACTCCACCAGAAGTAAGGGTTCCTCCTTCTCCATGTCCTCTACAGCACCTGTTGCCAGACTTCTAGATATAGCCACTCCGACTGCCGAGAGGTAGTATCTTAGTAGTTTTAATTTGCATTTTTCTAATGGTTAGGAATATGGAACACTCTTTAAAATAGTTATTGGTGTCTCATATTTAAAAATTATCTATCCAATTCATTAGCCCATTTGTTGATTAGTTAGCAGATTGATTTCCTTGACTTTTGATTTCTGTAATTCTTTGTAAGTTCTGAATATTTGGTGCAGCTGGTAAAGATTATCTCCCCCGCCCCGCCCCTGCTGTCCCTGCCCGAAGCCCCCTCTCCCCCGCCGTGGGCTGTCTGTGTACTCTGTTGACGGTACCTTTGGCTGTGAAGAAACTTTAATTTTCGAACAGTCCCGTCTGTTGATACTCACAATTTTAGTATTTAATAGACATCAACACGTCATTACAAGATAAGATGGTAAAAAGGAACACTTCCTCTGTGTTTCCCAGCCTACAGTCTTCAAAGGGGAAAAAAAAGTTTAATATGTCATACCTTCTTTTGTCCACTAGAGAGCAGCATTCGCTCACTATACTCTGGTTTTTCTTTTAACTCTAAAATATACTTGAAACGAATATGGTTACAAAGTTAGTATGCAGCACATATTAGTACATTAAAACATTATAATTTTATGTTTAATTTCTTCAACGCAAAAAAATACAAAATTGGACCTGCAGCAATATATCAGTACTTCAAATGAGAACTGTGCCTTTATTGGCATTCATTATGCCGTTAAATTTACTCAAATCATCACTATTTGTAAAATGATGTTTATAGAACAATTTTTAATGAAAGTACTGGACTCCTGCAATCAGACTAACCCTTGGTTCCAAGGCTGGTGAACTGTAGAAGGCAGGGGTTGGCCTTGGCTGCTCTCGTGCTTGGCCAAGTACATGAGCCAAGAACAGGAGACTGGGACAGGAGACAGGGAACAACGAAATGAAGAATCAGGGCACCAAATACAGTTAATGGTGATGCACTAAACATTTGACAATCCCCAAGAAAATGGGTTTTAAATGTTCTTACCACAAATAAAACATGCAGGATAATGCCTATAGTAAGTGACTCAGTGCACTCATTGCACAGCTTGTGTGTGTGAGTGTACACACATGGGTATATGTTTGTGTGTCTATGAGTGTGTATACATGTGTATATGTTTATATGTGTGTGTGCATGTGTACACACATGGGTATATGTTTGTGCGTGTGAGTGTGTATACATGTATATATGTTTATATGTGTGTGAGTGTACACACATGGGTATATGTTTGTGCGTGTGAGTGTGTATACATGTGTATATGTTTATATGTGTGTGTGCATGTGTACACACATGGGTATATGTTTGTGCGTGTGAGTGTGTATACATGGATATATGTTTATATGTGTGTGTGTACACACATGGGTATATGTTTGTGCGTGTGAGTGTGTATACATG
>JADRCH010000009.1:19442671-19467425 GCA_019843965.1 Rhynchomys soricoides
CACACACACACACACACCACATATACCTTCAAACACACATACACACACGCACACACACCATATACACACAGTACACTATGAACTAAGTCAGGGACTATATCTTGTTTTAAGGGTCCATCATTTTTACTAGAGTATTTATAAACAATGCTTTCCTTGTAAGTTCATCAAGCTGAAATTTCTTTTAAAAATTTAACGTTTTAGCTAATGTTTTCTTAAGAAAAGCCTTAAAATGAGAACATTTCTAACTAAAACATGCAACGGACTCCAGGATTTTAATAGTACATTGGTATGAGGTACAGATTCGATTTTCTTTTTAATCAATTCTATTATTATATCTACGTTCTACAGAAATTTTGGTGATATGTCAATAGAGTTTTAGATTGCCTGTTCAAACCTGAAGCTATGTTGGGCAAAGATACAGAAGTGTGATGGTGTACTAAGTATTGGAAGCTCTTTCTTGCCTTCCCATTTGGTTCCTGAAAAGGTTAAATTTAACTGTGTCATCAGGTTTTACAAAGTCCTTTCAGGACAATGTCCTTTAACTTACAAAGTTCCGGTCATCTCCTCTCCCACCCCAGTATCAAGGATAAACTCTAAAGATCTAGGGAAAGCCGCGCATGGATGACATGAAGATAACGGACCCAGCTTGGATGAAGAGGAAGAAGAGGAAGAAAAAAGTGGCAAAAGGAGAACGGAAGTGACAAGGACAACGGAAGTGACGGGGAGAAGAGGAAGAAAAGGGTAGCACGGAAGCGGAAACCAAAATGGCGGTGCACCTCCCAGGGCGCTCTTCCTGATGTGCCAACCTGGCGCCACCCTGCCTTGTTCTTTGTAGCTGTCCTAAATTCCAGGTTTACTCCTCAAAGTGGAGTGAATACACAATCACCAGCCGACCTCATGCAAGTATAGATTCTGACCCCGTGCAGTGCCTGTGGGGCCTGGCAGTGCCTTTCGGGGCCTCTCACGTGGTGCCGGGGTCCGGACAGTGCTAGTTGGCATGCTAAGCTTACTTGTCTTCAGACTCAAATCGGTGCTTCACAATCTTGGCACTATTGGCATTTTGAGCCAGCTCATTCTCTGTGTAGAGGGGCCATCCTGTGTGCTCACAGATGTTTGACAGCAACCCTGTCCCCTGCCTATCCAATGCCAACAGTGTCTCCTCCCCTAATTACGATAGGCAAAATGTCTCCTGGTACTGCTGAATTTTCCCTCAAAGGCAAAGATCACTCCAAGAAAGTACTGCTGAAAATAGAAGACATGCTGGGGTCCCTTCAGGGGACAGGCTACTAGATAAAAATATACTTGTCTTTGTACAAGCAGCCCGTGCCACACACATAGCTTCTAACATGAATTCTGTACCCGGTTGACCCTCATCCAACGTTGCCCTTTTGGATACACTGATAGAGAAAACATCAGTGAGCGCCTCACGCCAACACCTTAGCTGAAAACATCACCGAGCCAACTGCAGCCTAGCCTCCTTCCAGGAGGGGCTGCCATCCAAGAACCAACCCCTCCATTTGCCACAGGGCCAGCAGAATCTCAGAATAGTCTAGCTTCCAAAAGCCGTACAATCCTTTGTACTTATTCTTAGACTTCAGGTACACGTTAAATTTAAAAAAAAGTTTTACTTTCTTCCTCTAAAACTGAAGAGGCAGGAAGGATACAACTTTTTTTGGTGTCAAGTTCCTTGTTTCTGTCAGAGAAAGAACGCGGCTACCATGTGGGTCGGTGCCACTGGGCGGCTGGGTCTGGGCCAGATGTTTCCAGGCACCTGATCTCTTCTTATTCACAGAAGAGATATCAGGGTGCACCCAGTTTGCAACAGCAGCTGGGAAACATTATGCAAACTGGAGCAGCAATACGAGCCAGAAAAAAATAAATACAATGAAACAAGGGTGTAGAAAACACACACTGTCAAGGACAGTCGGAATACTCAAGGGCCTCGCATACTGCTTGGTTTTCCTTCTGTGAGCTTCAGGAGAAGGGAGAACTTGATGCCTAAGGATTTCTTTGTGGGTGGTTCTCTGTTTTGATTGACAGAGTTGGATTACATAAGCCCTTCTCACTGTACCCAACCTTCCCTCCCAGTTGTAATCACATGCACACTCACTATGCATAGATAAGAAATGGCAAGTAGGGGATCCTCCCAGAAAGTTCACCGAGAATGTTCACCTAGAGAACAGGGTTTACATTACTGTATATGCATACAAAATTAGTTCAGGCCAGATTCCTCTACACACACGGGGGGGGGGGTGTCATAACTGGACAGAATCTCTGAGTTTCATGATGGTTAAAGGAAAGAGAAATGCATTCTATCTTTCAAAATGGTGTGTGCCTGAAGCCCAATGTGAGGGGTGGGGGGGAGTCCTAGGTTGCTAGATGCTGCTGCTGCTGCTGCTGCTGCTGCTGATAATGATGATGATGATGATGATGATGATGCAGCAAAGAGGAGAATGAGGAAGGGGAGGAGGAGGAGGAAGAAGAGTGTGTGTGTTTGTGCGTGTGGTACAGGCAGGGAAGCATCACAAACCAAGTGTATCATTAGAAGAAGGATGTGTACACGGCCCAAACCAAGTGGAGTTCCAGGTTACTAAATTCTCCCCTATGCTTGCTTACTACAGATGTACAGAGTGGGTTGGAGAATATCCCCATAGTGGCAGGGGGAGGGCAGAGGGAATGGGAAGGTTCCAAAGGGGAGATCTGAAAAGGGGGAAACATTTGAAATGTAAATAAAATATGAAAATTTAAAAAAAATAAAAGACTTCATCCTCTGCACTGGGTCTCAGCTCCAGACTTCCTGCTTTGGAGTCTCACCTTTGGTCTGCTCCTCTGAGTTCAAAGGACTTAAGCTTCAGGAGAGAAAGACTGTGCCCTCTGTGTACCTCCATGTGAGGGACATTATGTCTGCTTATGCTTAAACACCCTACATGATCCTTGCCAGGAAGAGGTGCTGTCTGACTTGTCCTTTCTGGATATAAAAGTTGATGGGGAAACCCAAACTTATGTCTTTAATAGGTGATTAATCAAATCAAAGTTTTCCAAGCTGTAATTTAAATGAAAGAAAGGTTTTCATTTTCTTTTTCTAAAGTATTTTCCTTTATGGTCTCTATTTATTGTGCTGTTCAATTATATTTGAGGGATTCAACTGAGTAGTTACTGGGCTCTGCTGAGTTATCTACTGTGTAGAAGACAAACCAGCTTGTGTCACATCTCAGAGAAGCTATTTAGTTAAAATAAGACAGATGAAAGAACTAACAACACACATGGCACCAAGACTCTCTGACTTGACAGAAAAGTCCCACCTTATCCTTGTGAATGAACGACTGGGATCTAAATTCCAGTGTCATGACCTTGCAGCATCTTAACCACTGAGCCATCTCTCCACCCCCCGTTTTCGCTGTTATATTTATTTTTTTGCTCTTAGTGTACGAACGTTTTGCCTGCATGCATGTATATACACAGCCCACATGCCTATTAGATCCTCTGGAACTGGGGTTACCGATGGCTGTGAGCCACCATGTTGGTGCTGGGACTGGAACCCTGGTCTTCTGCAAGAGCAGCAAGTACTCTTAACTGCTAAGCCATCACCCAGACCCGTTTTCACTATTTTAACTGATAAAGGTGAGCCTCATGGAGCTGAGTTTCCTCATACCTTCTGGGTGTCTAGACGCCAGTCTCTCCACAAACACCTACTTTCACTGCACAGGAGCAGCAGTCACTTCTCTGTCAAGTGTTTCTTTCAAGTTTGAGCATCTCTGAGGTGTGGTCCTTGCATCTGTTTCTAGAGCAGTGTGGCTTCACATACCAGGAGTGTGGTAACTCAAGCATCCCTCCTGTAACGCATCACTTCTGAATTTCCTGCTCCCCTCAGGTACTGTGTGGGGAGGGAAGGACACTCCTGGGAGGAAGGCAATGAAAATTCTGTTCACTAGGCTGGTGCTTTCCTTTGCCTGCCCCTCATCCTCAGAATCAGAGATGGGAGAGCTAGGGAGCCTCAGAGCAAATGAGAAAAGCATCCTCATGTAAAAGCGACAGGTCACAGCTATAGCCACCACTAGATTGTCGTTGCTCTTCCTTAGTTGGTTCTGCTGTTCTTTTCGCTGTCTCTTCATTAGCTGGTGATGGTAGTGATGGTGACAGACTGAATCACGATTGGTATTTTCTCACTTCGGGCTGCTGAGGAGCTGGACTACAGGTGTGCTGTCAATCACACACCTTCCACTTATACCTTTGCTAACATTCTCTTCACCAGAAATTGTCCCAGAAGTCTCACAAATGGCATTAGTCTCCCTCATTTTAGGAACGAAGCTGAGATGCAAGGAAATTAAGTCCTGCTTGATATTTCATAGCCATTACTTAGCAGACAGGGGTGGGGGAGGGAGGAGGCACTTGCTTTGGGTTTGGGTAGAACTGGTTAGTAAATGGGGGGGGGGGGGTTATCATGTAGCCTCCACTGGACTCCAACTTTTCCTGCCCCCACCTCCCAAGCGCTGGAATTACAGGCAAGAACCACCACATCGGGCTCAAAGCTACTTTTAATTAGTTTTAAGATCTATCTTTTTATATGTGTGTGTGCACAACTGAATGTGCACAAGAGAGTGCAAATGTCCACAGAGGACAGAACAGGCAGCTGAAAGGTTGGGAATCGCCTGCTGTGGGTGCGCGGAGGACTTAACTCCAATGCTCTGCAAGGGCAAAGGGAGCTCTTAACGGACGAGCCATCTCTCCAGCCCTAAAACCACCTTGAACAAGGCCTAACTATGGGGACAATTTCATCACTTTGGAAGTGAAAGTGTGGGCTCAGGGGTTCAAAGCAGCCTCCCCTGACAGTGAGTCTGAGGCCAGCCGGATAAGCCAGACAGTGTCTCAAAACAAGCAAAGCACAAAGTCACACACACATGAAAGTTAAGGAAAGCCTCTGCTGTCTCTCCAAGTTTAATAAAATATTAAGACCATAAGTGCTCCTTCTCTTATACCACGATTCCTCACCCTATGTTCATTTTGCAGGGAAATCTGGAATGTGTGATTAAGAAGATTGGTATAACCATATTAGATCATTATTGTTAGTTGAGACAAATAAGTTTGAAAGAATAACCAGTACCCACTCTGCTTCCCAAACTATGTTTTCTTCAAATGTGTAAGTTTATCAGTCATAAGAATCGACTGGGTAGAATGAGCATGGAACCAGTGACCTAACTCAGAATCAAGTTTTCACTTTAAAACTTTGTAATCTGACCCACCCACAAAACTTTCAACCCAAAATGTCTTGTCTACAAAATGTACAGAGACAAGGATGGAGCAGAGACGAAGGGAATGACCAACCTGTGACTGGCCAAATTGAGACCCATCCCATGGACAAGAACCAACCCCTGACACTATTTTTTCCGGTATTATTATTATTATTATTATTATTATTATTATTATTATTATTATTAGATATTTTCTCTATTTACATTTCAAATGTTTTCCCCTTTCCAGGTCTCCCTTTTGGAAACCCCCTATCCCATCTCCTCTTCCCCTTCCTCTATGGGGGTGCTCCCCCCCCCACTCCTGTCTTCCAGCCCTGACATTACCCTACACTGGGACATCAAACACCCTCAGGACTAAGGACCTCTCCTCTCACTGATGTCCAACAAGGCCATCCTCTGCCACATGTGCGGCTGGAGTCATGGGTCCCTCCAGGTGTATTCTTTGGTTGGTGGTCCTGTCCCTGGGAGCTCTGGGGAGTCTGGTAGGTTGACACTGTTTCTTCCCCCCATGAGGCTGCAAACCCTCTGAGCTCCTTCAGTCCCTTCTCCAACTCCTCTATCAGTCCCTGACACTATTAATGATACTGTGTTATGCTTTCAGACAGGATTCTAGCATAATTGTCCTCTGAGAGGCTCCATTCAACAGCTGACCAAGACAGATGCAGAGACCCACAGGCAAACACTAGATGGAGCTCTCAGGAGTCTTGTGGAAGAGTCAGGGGAAGGACTGGGGGACCCGAAGAGGATAGGGAATCCACAGGAAGACCAAGAGAGTCAACTAGCCTAGACCCTTGGGGCCTCATAGAGACTGAACCACCAACCAAAGAGTGAGCATGAATGGACCTTTCCCCCCTCATTCCCAGCACACATACAACAGATGTGCAGCTTGGTCTTCATTCGGGTCCCCAACAACTGGAGTAGGGTCTGCCCCTGAATTTGTTGTTTGCCTCTGGATCCTGTTCCCCTAACTAGGCCACCCTGTGTGACCTCAGTAAGAGTAGAGGATGTGCCTATTCCGTGACTGATTGTGGGGGTGGAGGGTTGTGTGTGTGTGGGGGGGGGGTGATACGGAGGTCGCCCTTCTCAGAGGAGAAGGGGAGCGGGAATGGAACTAAGAGAAGGGTGCTGATGTTGGGATGTAAACTGAATAAATAAATAAATAAACTTAAAGAAAAATCTGTAGTCTGATGAAAGTAGTAAAACAACATATTCTCCAGAGAAAGGATAGAGTAGTAAATCTTTTTTGTTTCTATTTATAAAAAGCCTAATTCAACAAAGAATTTGATAAATATCAAAAGTTCCAGAAGGGGGCAGCATGAGACTGTTGCACAAATAACGCTTCGGCGCACTTCTTTTTAACCTCCAAAAATTCCAGAAGCCCAGTTCACTCCCAAAATAATACTCTGGAAATTGATCTAAAGAATCACTGCCAGGAACTTCTGTCCCTGAGAAACCTCCTCACAACGGCCACAGCTAAGTACCCGGTGAGGAACGACTGTAAGTCCTGGAGGCTGGCCTTGAAGCGCCCTTGGCTTTCCATCTTTATGTCAAAACAGGGTTAACACAATCTGCATTGCACCATGGAGGACAAGGGCCAATTCCTAGAGTAAATGCATCTGCACATAGAGGAGCCTCAGATTTGATCCAAACCACGATCATTTCGAGTGCTTGGCTGCGTTACTTCTTAAGCAAGCTCTTGAAGACAACATGGTTTTTAGAACCACGGAACAGAAGAGGGGAGATCCCGGCCTCAGGTCAAACTCTTACTCTATAGCAGCCCTCTCAAGCATGGATTGGAGACACTTCTTAAAGCCACTGAAGTCTGAATGAGAAAACTCTTCCAGAGATAGGACAGTTTCCTGTGGGTCCCAAGAAGCTACCGACCGGCAAAAAACACAAAGAGCATGTTCATTTAACAATGCGTTATGATGAGCCAGGGATAGTGGAGGCACAAGTGCAACCCAGCACAAGGGGATAGGAAACCCGAGACAAGATGATAGGAAATTTTGGGCTCTCCTATATCACACAGGGGGATCTTATCTTCACTACCTCCACCCACCGATCCCACCATCTCCATCCCTACACTCACCTTAGGGACTGAAGTCAGGGTCTTGGGCTTGATTGGCACATACTGTCCTACTGAGTTAAATTCTTAACTTCATGATCCTATCTTAATGAGGAAACTGTAGAGATGGCCCAGCAGTTGAGAGTGTTTCCCGTGTGAATCTGATGACTCATTCTAGCAACCATGAAAAGAGCAGAGAGGCAGTTTCTCAAACTCTTGTGACCTCTGCTGTGAGGTGTGTAGACAAAAGGGTTGCTGGAACCTTTTGGGCTCAGACCTACCTGAGAAACACAAGTTTTAGGTTCAGCAAAGACACCTTACTCAAAGGAATGAGGTGGAAAGGGAGAGAGAACCCTGAAGTCCTCCTCTGGCCCCTGAGAATTCTCTCTCTCTCTCTCTCTCCACACACACACACACACACACACACACACACACACACACACACACACACACACACACACACATACACATGCACTCATCCACATAAATATACTAACAACAGTAAACGACTCTCCTCTAGGTGGGACTGACTTTTTCAGGTTGATTTTTATGGTTTTCTGTGAACTCTATGGTGTAGTAATGATTTGCCCACTCTTCACCTAGATAGATAGAAGAAACTTTAGATGCTGCTGAGTCATAGCATTCTCTGGTTATGCCTGACGATGCAGATGGCTTGACGCGACCTTAGAGCATGTAACAACAAACTGCATTTAAGTTTGTCATTTCATGAAGTATACTATCTCACAGCTCTGGATTCTATTTCATCTTTTTTTATTCTCTCAATCTCTAAACCTAAATCTGAAGGCATTTCAAAATTACATCACTTGGGGTTCTTCGCCTTCCTGGTGACTTTTTGTTTGTTTGTGTTTTAAGACAGCATTTCTCTCTGCAGCCCTGACTGTCCTGGACTTCACTCTGTAGACTAGGCTGGCTTCAAACTCAGAGAGATCTATATTCCTCTGCATCCAAATTGCCAGGATTAAAGGTGTGTGCCACCGTCACCATGCAGGTTGACTTAAAAAAAAAAAAAAAAACAGTCTTAAAATGGAAAATATTAACACTCAAAAAAATTAGAACAGCCTGGAGAGTACCATCAAATCTCCCAGTGACTGTGGTAGTGGTCTATAAAGAGTTTTCGAAGTTGAACCTACTCCATAATGAACTTGGAAAGGAAGGCTGCTATACACAGATGGTATGGGTGGGAAACCATCTCATTTCTAGACAAACTTACCAGCTGGAAAGGAAAAAGCAGCATAACCCTTAGTCAGAGTCATAATAGGCCCAACCCTTACGTTAGACCAGGGACCATCCATCTGCTGAGTCAATATTTGCACACTCAAACATGGCATGTATCAAATGTACATATTTGTTTTGAAAAGAATTTAGAAGCTTGGAAATATTTTATTCTCAATGACACCCATTTGATATCTCCTGACATTCCATCTACTGTAAATGAAAATTTCTCAAGAGAAACCTAGATTCTCACAGCTTCAGAGGTTTTTACTACTGCCCTGAGAAACTTAGATTTAGAAAGAAGACTTGTTCGGCCTGTGAGTCCCACCAGCCTCAGGAATCTTTACTTTTGATTCCATTCTGAAAGCCAACCTTCTGACAAAAAGTAAAATACAGTCCTTAAGAAGCAATGAGAGAAATGCAGAGAGAGGGGGAGAAAAGGCCAAGGAAAAGGTTCTGTTGTGTTCAGAGAAAATTTCATGATAGTGCTGGTGTAGAGGAACTCTGTTGATCCCATTACCCAGCTCCTGTGAACAATACAGCCAAGCAAGGTGTAGACACACAATGTGATGTTTCTTCAGCCATGAAGAAGTTATGTTGTTTGCAGGAAAATAGATGAACTGGAGAAAATCATATTAAGTCAGTTAAGTCAGCCTTAGAAAAGGCTGATATCAAGTTTTGTTCTATCTCAGGGATCTTAGTCATTATGGGTACACAGTAATGCATATGTACTGATGACTTGTAAGTAAAAGTGAAATTGAGGAGGAAGCATCCCTCTTTTAAGCATCATCTAAACACATGCAATCAATAGCCACACTTTCTCAGGCCCTGGGATATCTTTCGTTTAATCCACAATGGGATTTTCTGGTCACCGTTTGCCCTGAAATGAGGCCTGAGCCTCAGGTACAATTCCTGCAATCTTACCTTTACTCTAATGAAGTGTCAACCTTAGTCAGAGTGTACTGCTGTAACAAAATATCTAGATTTGAGTAATGTATCAAGAAAAGACATTTATTTTCTCACAGTTCTAGAGGCTGACAATTGCAAGGTCGTAGTACCAAGAGGAGCTGTGTCTGGCGAAGGTCTACTCTCCAATGATGGTGTCACCTAAACGTCCACACATGTAGACAGGAGAGAAAGCCAAAGAGAAGGAAGCTAGTTGTAGCTCAATCAGTGGAATGCTTGTCTAGTACACAACAGGCTCTAGCTTCAACCAGAAACTGTGTGTGGTGGGAGACTCTTAGAATCCCAGCACTGGGAAGGGAGGCCAAAGAAGATATGAAGTTTGTGGTCATCCTCCTGGGCTATATAACATGTTATAGGTCACCCTGGGCTTCTTGAGACATTCTCTCAAACAGAGACATACATAAGTGGATGAACACTGTCTTCATGTGGCAGAAGAGAGATGTAAAAGTGACCTACATTTCTTTCTTGCTCTTTCTGAAGGAATGAAGCCATCCATGAAGGCAAAGCCCTCCTGACTTAACCCACCAACAGCCCTGTCTCTAACTACTACCACAGTGGGGATCTCATTTCAGCACATGAGCTGTGAGGGGTGTTCAGACCATAGCCGCATACTTAACTTTCCAGTAAGGCTAGTCATAAGGCTGGATCATGCCTCCTGGCTTGTACCTTAATGACTTCTATTCTAGTTTTCAGTAGGTTCCACCCACTAGAATCCTCCCTTTCCTTGATATTGGGTTGAACTATATAATCAGTATGTCTTTCTCATTGAATGCCAATCACAAGCCTACTATCACCTACCCAACAAACACCTGGATTGCCTAGAGTGATCTGACCTTTCCTGGAAGTTTAAACAGGTGAAATGGACCTGCAGCACCAGCTCTCCCACTCATCCTCTACGTTCAGAATCTTGCCCATTCTTTCACACCCTACCCCCAACCTACGTTCCAGCAGGAAGCCTTCAAGCTGCACTTGGTCTGCCACAGGAGGAGCTGAATTGGCATGCTAGGTGGGCTTCTCCAAAGGATACTGATGGTGGATGTTGAAGAGTGCATGTCAGTGTGGGACACATTTACATCTCCATCCGTGCGATAATTATCAACTGCTGAAGGCAACCTCTCAACTTAACATTCTCTCACATGGTTTCCTCATGCATGGGCAAGTATTATAAAACAAGCAGATTGCCAAGAAAAGCAGATTATGGAACGGTAGGTTTTATGTCAAAGGCTTTTATAGATAAGCCCAGGAAGGCTGGTTAGGAGATAGCAAGAAAATTTTCACTGCCAAGAAAAGAAGTTCAAGTGCATTCAGAAGGTCACCGATGTTGGGGGTGAAGGGTAGCACAGCTGTTGAGTGACTTACCTACACTGGCTTATTGGAACAGGAAGGGTCTGAAAACAGAGTGATGAGCTGTAGCAAAGAACAAACATTCAACACATTGAGTTTAAAGACATAAAAAAAAATCGTGTGTGTAGCATTTAGTGAGTCATGCAACATTCCACCTAAAAATCAACTAATGTTCTGGCAAATGAGCCGAAAAGGGGGCTCTATAGGTAAAAAGCTGAAGAGCACAGAAATCAGACACCAAGTGAGTGGTCTATAGCAAAGGTAATTATCTTAGACTGTCAAAACAAACCAAACCAAGGGCTTCCTTAGCATGCAGGCGCAGTTTGGATCCCTTCGGACTAGGTGCTATGAGCTTCCTCTGTTCTGAAGTGCTGGCCCACTTTCAAATACCATTTGATTAAGTGACACCTGTATGAGTGACTCTGTTATTGCTGACTAGGGCTTATTGATGCTTCATGCTTCAGGTCAAAATGAAGGCCCTCTGTACATTTTATTTAACAGAAGGCCACTGGTAAGGGGTCAGCATAATGCTGCTATTTACAACTGCCTTTCAAAGGTGAAGAACACCATGTCACATGGTGGAGCCCTAGGCATCCCAGAAGACCACTGGAATATTTTTTCCCAACTCCACTAAAAGTCTGTATCTCAACTACTCCCAGAGAGAACTTTGTACACCACCAGGAGCTCAAGATGGCAGAGGTATGGGTAAGTGAGCACATTATTCTGGAACATATTTTACTCGATACTGAGGTAATGTATTAATTATACACACTCTGCAGTCTAACCATTACACTGACACATTGTGTGGAATATAAAGGTTGGCTTTACTTTCCCTTTTAAACAAGGGATTGAAAATAAACCTAGAGCTGGGGTACTGAGGAGCCTGTGGCGTGGGAAGGATGAAATCGAGGAGAAGGCAAACTCTTGCCTGTACTCCAGGGAGAGAATGAGACCTTGGTGGAGCACCCAGCCCAGCCTCGTCCTCACACCTTAGGACAGAAGAGATCTCAAACTCAGTATGCCAGGCATCAGCCATTTTAAAACTTCCTTGCCTTACTCTCTCCATTAACTCTGAGTAGAATTTATATGTGCTTTCTGAAATCAAAGAATGATAGACTGCACAGTCTTCATAGTGGTGTGCTTGAGGTTAAAGCCATGGTACAGGTTTCCATCCCAGGCACTAGTCACATGCTGCTCAGGTGGCCCAACCAAAATGTCAGCAACTTTTGGTGTCCTGTCACCTTACAAGGCCTTTAAAGAATTCATTAGCCCAATTCCCCTCCCTTCTGGGATGTCTGTGTAAATCCCAACAAAGTAAGTCATCTCCATAGTAACCATAGATAAATCTAAATGCAATGGTAGCTTTGGATCTCTTAGGCCAAAATGAGAAAAACCAATTTAAGCCATGTAATATTTTTGTTGATAAAGGCAATTGATTCAAAAGAGCAAACATGAGATTATTTAAATCAATAGTTACTTCATTTTAATGTCGAGCTTCAGCTTTGACAGTCTTCCTGGAAGCTTGTCGTGTTGTGGAAACACTTATCTCACTAAAGACTTCAACATGCCTTGCAGAGGCCCACAGGGTTGGGGCAAGGTGTCTTCCAAGTGCTGTGGGTGTTTTCTAATCATGAAACTTACTTCTAGTGTTTAGTTTCCCACTCCAATGCCTCTAATTCCATAGTTATTTAACTCCTGGTAGAAGGTCTTTCTTCTCAAAATCCTTACACACACACACACACACACACACACACACAATTAAACTAAAGAAGGAAAGGATGCTGCAGTGCTTCGGAAAGCAACGCATAAAAGGAAAAACTTGGATGCTGGGTAGATGCTAGGGGCTGGGGCTGGTTCAGGTAGCCCTGGCTGCCTAGCTGGGGGCCTGGGCATGATTCTCAGCACTCACAGGGCAGCTTACAGCCATCTGCAGCTACAGTTCCAGAGGACCTGATGCCATGACACCAGGCATACACATAGCGCACAGGCATACATAAGGGTAACACACCCATGCACATAACACTAAGGAATTTTAATTCACTTAAGATTCCAGAATGGACATTGAAGATAGATATTCCCTCACTCCTCTCTGAGAGCGGCACTAGGTGAGACCACACACACGGCAGAGACTTGCCTAGTGGTCAATACAAGTATATGAATATGAGCCTGTTTGTAACACTTTGTTCCAGTAAGGAATGGTGCTATTAACAATCTACCAAACATCTAGATCACCAAACAGTCGCTGGTCGTGACTGGAATAGCAGGATGACACAAAACTAGAAACACAGTGGGAAAGACATTGTCACATGAGATGGTACAAGAAACGAAGAATTATCCAAGGATTCTAATTATTTGAACTTTTAAAATATTTATTTTTATGCTATGCACATGACTGTTTGCCTGTATGTATGTATAAGATGTGTGTGTCTGGTGCCATTAAGGACCAGGAGAAGCTGTCAGATCTTTGGAACTGGAGTTACAGACAGTTGTAAGACACTATGTGGGTGATCGGAACTGAACCACGGTCCTCTGGAAGAGCAGCAAGTGCTCTCAAATAGTGAGCCATCCCTCCAGCCTCTAATTAACTGCATTTCTATGGCCTAATTATCACCCACAAGGATGAGTTAGACCGAGTACCTCACCTCCACAAGATAGACTGAGAAATGAAGGGACCCAGAATTTCTGCGTCAAATGCTACTGCCCCCTCTTGCTTCCTCTTTTTTGGTGTGTTCTCTCCTATCCTCACGGAAACATCATCTCCGTGGTTGGTGGACACCCTCACTCATGGTTTTTATTATCTTTTCTTTTCTCTAAAGATAGACTGGATGTTGCCCAGGCTGGTTTCAAACATCCCGTCACAAGTGATTCTCAGAACTCAGTCTCCTGTGTGCTAGTATATTTAATGTATATCTTTTCATATGTGCAGATATTATATAAGGAATATGTGATTTAATTTGCATATATAAGTGATACTTAATATTGTATTTCATTTTATTTTGTACTTTTTTCACTAAGTCACAGGATTTCAAGATCTATGCATGTTGTTATCCGTACGTACAGTTTTTACTTTTCCCTTTCCACATGTGAATTTGCCAAATTTAAACACAGCAATCATGGGGCTTTTGATGGGGATTTGTTCTCAGTGCACAGAAAAACATGGGAATATCCAAGGGTACGGTGCATGTGCCCTTTATTGCCCTGTAAAGGCACACACACACTAGGAGTATTGCTGAGTCATAACAATTTCCTTCGTAAAAGATAAATATTTAACTTTTACTGGTACTTAGTTTTGCTATTCAACTTGTTATTTTGAAGGCTGGTTTTGAAAATCCCTTCCATGCTTCTAGGCCACAAGAAATTTCATGTTAATGTTAAGCCTTCCAAATTTACAAGGCTAAAACCCAAAAAGTTACTCCTTTGTTTACATAAAGCTTTTACTCCTGATTGCCAGGTGAGTCAGGCTACATCTCTGGATCCTCTGCCTCAGTCAGATGGGTCTAGAAACATCTGGAACCAGAAGAACCTGGGTGAGGTCTTTGATTTTTTCCCATTTTTTATGTACACACATCTTTTCTATTATTCTATTAGTAACAGGAGATCCCACAACTTTCACATGATTTCCTCACCAATAAAGCACGAAAAAGAAGCAATAAAAATAGAGCATCAAGACAAGCACACCCAGAATCCCACCTGGAGCACAGCAGCCATAGGATGTGTTTCTCTTGTTGGATTAGCCTTGGTTTTCTTGTTTTTTTTTTCCTTTTGGGTTTTCAAGGTTTTCAAGAGTTTCTCTGTGTAGCCCTGCCTGTCCTCAAACTCACTGTAGACCAGGCTGGCCTCAATCATAAAGACCTGCCTGCTTCTGCCTCCAAAGTTCTGGGATTAAAGGCATGTGCCACCACTGCCTGGCTGGTTTTCTGTTGAATTTAAGTAAAGTGAATGTTAGGTTTCAAAGGAGACAAATGGCTTCTGTGCCTGTTGAACATATCAAAGCAACACTGGCTACAGAATTTCCCTGCCTCCCTCTGTCCCTATCTGTCACAGGGTTCCCCTCTGGCTGGAATCCCCCACCCCCTACCCTGAGCTCTCCAACCCAGAGAGCTGGGCTGCTCTTCCCTATCTATATAATCTAACCATTTTGGTTACCTGCTCCTTTGGTCCCTTCCGGGACTCCTGGCTGCTGCACCTGGTTTCCCTGTTCTCCCCTCCCCACTCCATCACAAGGCACAGCTCAGTCTGGTCCACTCTTGGCTGTCCCAGGTGTCCCGGCCTCTGGCTATGCTCTCCCGTGTATCTGTAATAAACTTTCTCCTCCACCACACCTTGGAACAGTCATGTCTGCTTTCTTTTCCTTTTTATTTCTATTAATCAGCCTGGTGTGGTTGGTGAATGAAATGAAGGCATGACAGCCCTAGGGTATGGTTAGAGGTTAATGTCTTTATTATAGATATGAGAGAGAATACAGCCAGAGGCATCCAGAAGAGTCTAGAGCAGGAAGAGAACATAGTAGACTAAACATGACTGAACCAGGCCATGAGGACAGAGGAGTGCGTGGGAAATGAGGAGGAGGAGAAAGAGGAGAGAGGACCAAGAGAGATGAGGAGAAGGGAACCCACGTGGCAGAAATGGCAGGGTTACATAGGAATGAGAGCTGGGGAAGGGACGAAAAGCCCATGAACTGGAGAAGTTTAAGGTTGGGAGCAGAGTGCAAAGAGCTGAGAGGAAAGATGAGGCACCAGTACTGAGACAGCCTGGAGGCCAGAAGACACTTTGATATGCTAATAGACACCACAGTTAGTCCTTTTTCCCATTTTCTGTTGGACTTGACAGGATGTAAAATGTCCCCAGAGTCTTGTGTTTTGAAGGCCTGGTTCCTGGCCAGTGGTCCCATTATGATGAGTGGATCACAAGGGTGTTAAGTCCTATGGGCTAATCCATAGCTGACTCTCTTACTAGATGTGAAGTCTAATTGAAGAATGTAGGTCAGTGTGCTTTTGAAGACCATCTTGTCCCTGGTCTCCCTGTCTCTGTAGGACTCTGTCTCTCTGTCTGTCTCTGTCTCTCATATCTCTCTCTCTCTCTCTCTCTCTCTCTCTCTCTCTCTCTCTCTCTCTCACACACACACACACACACACACACACACACACACACACAAACACACACACTAAGTTTCAGTATGAGTCCTATTAAATGAAGAATCCTACAAAAAACAGAAAGACATGACTGAAGGCTGGTGGAGGCCAGCCTTGTTTTCTTAGAAGGTCATGCCGGTTTTACTACAGAAGACAGGCTGCAGGCTCATCTGCTGAGGCTCTTACATGGAAGCCACAGTTTTCCAAGATATTGGGCAGTTTATAGAACCATTAGAAGGTGGGAGAAGTGGGTTTGAGGTTGAACTTCTAGAAAGAATACTCAAAACAAAACCAAAGAACTGCCCCTGCTGCCACCCCATTCCCTCAAAACCACTTCTGTGCCAAGAACCTCTCAATCACTGATACCCCAGAAACAGAAAACCAAGGTCACAACATCAGACAGCAAAATGCACTCAGTATGGACCTGCCCATTTCTGAAGCTAATGCTCCAGTGAGTAAATCAAAGCTGTAAGGGAAGCTGATTAGTCTTTAGTGTTCTGCTTGGGACTCACAGGCTGGAAAATCTCCAAATGGAACCAGGAAGTTCAAAGGGTACTGAGCAGCCAGAAATCATGGTGAACACCCAGCCAGATGACAGGTGTAGAACAGGGAGTCTGACAGGTGGCTTCTGCCCAAACGGAGTGAGCACCACTAAACTGGAGGGTGTTGACCTCTGATGACCAAAGAAAGCAGTGGTGTGGCAGAGAGCTCTGAGGCAAACAGGTAAGACCAGGTTCCATAAACACCCATCTTATCTGCTGAGAAAACTCAGGGATCCTATGCTGTTTATCTACATTTTAAAAATATAACAAATGTTATGAAATCACAATGATAAAGACTGCTGAACTAAAGAAAACTAAAGTATCACTTGCACAAAGGACACTAAAATTCTTAGCAGTTATTAGATTCAGAGCCTAGCTGGTGAGGCCCCAACACTGTCTCAGCAGGCCAAGCACAAAGATGAACAATAGTGAAAAAGCAGAGAAGGGGAGAGAGTCAATGTGATCGCTTCGGGAAGAGGAGCAAAGAGGTCCAGGGTCTTCCTTGCTTACCTTGGTTCTGCCATGAAGATTTGCATAGAAGGCAAGAGGTTTGTATAACTAAATAGTCCTGGTCAGAGTACAGTGTGTGTCCACCCATCCGGAAGCCATCACTTTGTCATTGTCTAGGCGTCATTCTCCTGCAGTGTGACCCCTCCTCTCCTTCAGTGTGGTCCATCCTCTCATTGCTTAGTCATGAGAAACACTAGAAAGTAGCATGTATTGCCACCAGTAGTTCCCATGACCCCTTGATTGGCACGTGCCATTCTGGAGCCCAGGCACCTGAGCAGTCTATTCCGGGGGAGCTTTGCAGTTGGTATGAGTCTGGATAGACGGGGATGAGAGTGCAGCCTCATGGCCTGGGTGACAGTCTGGTCTAAATTCTAACACAGATCTCATCCTAACCCTTTTACTGGCCTCGTGGGCACATTTAGTCTCTGATCTGGGCTCCTTCACAGCAAAACTTAAGGACTGGTGAACTGCCTCAGCTTCCAATGCTCTTTAACACTTCAGCCTGTTACAAACCCCACTCTTATCAACCACTTTTGGCCACACTAACCCCAGTGCTCAGGCCTGTCTCTGCAACTTATCTCTCAGTTTACCTAACCCCAGCTTCCCACACTCACCTTCACAAGTCATTTTATCTCAAAGCACCCAGGACTGCATTTCCAGCACTCTGGTTCCAGCTCACTTTCTTTCTTTTCTGTCCAGCTGCCAATGATTGAATCCAGGACAAAATACTCAGCATTTCGCCAGCTCAACCTGTGACTTACATCACTCATCAGAGATCAGGAAGATCCTCCTAAAAGTTCAGACGATTTGGGCTTGAGTCACCCTTCTCCCAAGAGAGGGCTAATTAAATTGATCCAAAGCTAAGTCTGCATATCTCCTGTCTTTTGGTAGTGGTTTTTCTATACACTGTAAGACTGTCACAGGCATAGTGTGGAGAATTAGGTTCTTTTTCTTCCCAATTTAGCCACACTGTTAACAAATACATTTTATCTAAACTTTTCATTGAAGAATGTTAAGGCAGGGGTTATGGATCCAAGTATAGTGAATGGTTACAATATCATATATATAATTTCTAAGCTTGATTTCTCTCCTAAGATCTGAACACATAAATACAATTACTTACACGACATTCACATTTGTACAGCAAAGTTAACTTGTCCAAAGGGTAAATGCTAACTTCCTTCTTATCAATTTCTACCTCTGATTATGTGCATAGGTGGAGAGATTTAATGATACCAGTAGTTCTCAAAAGTCCCTTCACAAATATTTAGGTTTTGTAGGTTGCTCAACAAACATTGTATCACAGACTTCCTGCTGAGGACCAAGAATCCTGCTTTCCACCGAGATACTCAATACAGTGATATAAAGCTGTAGCTTTGACATCAGTGGCTAGCTCTGATACCTATTACCTGGTAACTTTTGGATGATGGAATTGAGGTAGGTTGAACTTACATAACCCAAAATACCCTAAAATTCACATCCTTCCTCTTGAGTACTGGGGTGACTGGCCTGTATCACTATGCCAGCAAAGCCTGGCAACCTAACTTCTTGTCTTCACCTTCCTCATCTGCAACATCATGATGCTCATAATAAAAATACAAACCATACTGACCTCATATTAGGAAGTAAAATTAATACGTATGTGATGATTACAGAATCTACCACATAAAAGAAACATTCAAAACTGTTAACTTTCTTCAAAGTGTTTTAAAGCAGTATGAAAATATATGCCCACAGGTACAACAGTGGCACAGACATTATGGGAAGTTACCAATGAATGTATGGACAGCAGATATTGGACTAGGCAGATTATTTAAAGGAGAGGGAAAGAGAGAGGGAAAGAGAAGTCGGGAGGAAGTGGGAAGGTTAGGGTGGAACTGGCGTAGGACTGTGGAGTGAATATAATCAAAACACATTGATAAAGAAAAGAAGAGAATTTTAACCAAAAAGGAAAAGGAAAAAAATATCTAAAATGCATGGTCCAGTATGTTCTACTCTTGTAGAATTCAAAGTGCCTCTTTATGCACAGAAGGAAACTGCACATTTGATAGTGATACATATGTGCCAGCAAGATGGCTCATGGGTTGACACTTACTACGTAAGCCTTGAGATCTCATGATTCTCCAAACACATGGAAGGTGTAGGAGAACAGATTCCACAAGTTGTTCTCTGGCTTCCACACTTGTGCCATAGCAGACTCATCCGAACAACCACACACCACTTAAACATGTACAAGTAATAGTAATAATAATAATCAATAATAATGCACACAATAAACTTAGGGAAAAAAATGTTTTCTAACAAAAAAGCCTGAAGCAAGTAATTGTCACATAAGCATCAGGTTTTTTGGGGTTTTTTTTTGTTTTTTTTTAACTGTCTTCTGCTTCCTCTGTTTAACTTATTTTGTCTTTGCCTAGGGATCATCTCCTTCCCTCAGGTAGTCTTCAGCTTAAGAGAGCTCACACCCAGGCACGCTCAACCTTTTTTCTTTTCACCTACACACACAGACCATGAGACATCAAAACCTGGGCCCCCAGTGACAGTACTTAAAAGTCAATTATGGTAAGCTACAAAGAAGGCATGTCTTTTCATTCTCTGCATAAATTCTTTTCAAGTGTCTCCAGACTAGTACAGATGTTTCCCTCTATCGGCACAAGCACTGCATGTTCAGTATTTTCTTTCCTTGTGAGGGAGAGGCTCCTTGGCTCATTTGATATCATCCAGTTTCGTCTTAGTTGAAAAGGTCAGGGATGCTGTGATCTCTTTTGGATTTTCTCTAAGGGCTCTTACTGACTGGGAGATCATCCAGTCTTAGGTGATATATACACTCCTTCCTTTTGAGTCTTCCAAGTGATGAGCAGAGTTGGGTGAATTTGTCTCTTACATAACAGTCTTTTGAGGGGATAAAAGAATCCCACAATTCTTTCTTGGGCAGCAAACTTTACTTCAAATTATAGAGTATACACATACTTTAAACAAATCTTTGTATTCACATAAATCATTGGAAAGTAATTTCTTCGAATTTCCTGTCATCCTGAGGTATGTGATAAGGGGCACCGTTTCCGGGTTGGTGGCAAAGCAGCTGAGATCAGATAGTCAGTACATCTATAACATGTGATTCCAAAGTTATGAGAAATGTAGACGACTCTGCACATTCTTTTGGGTTTTTTTCTTCAAGACACACACAACCTAATCTACATTCTAAACCAGGGGAACCTTCCAGGTCTTTGCCCTTTCGAGACGTAAAAAGTATCTTTAGAGGACATTTTTGTCTCTGCATTTTCTCTGACTTACAGCAAAAGGATCTCCCTGTGTACCTCCCTTGCCCTGCTTTACTGACAAATAGGCTCCTGTTTTATTCAGATTCTATAAATAATACAATAGTGCCTTCCAAAATAAAGAGGATGGTTTGATTTTTTTCCATACAAGAAAAACTCCCCAGCAAGGTCAGCCTCAACATTATATAATGCTCCCTTCAACCAGCCTTGATAAAGCCCAGAAAGGACAGCCAGTGTTAGGAGCTCCCAGGACACACTCGCTCTTTCACAGGCAGAAGAGCAGACTCCAAGGGGTTGGGATGGCTGCACTCGCACAGCTGCTCTGAGGAACAAGGACTTAAAGAGGCTTGTCCTGCTTTCTAGGACCTCCCCGTTTCTCCTTTGTCACTAAGAAATCCTGTGATGTCCGTAGCTTTATCTTCTCCTCGACTTCAATCCTAGAGACAGCCTCTGGAAACCACCTATTCCATCTGAGAGATTAAAGCCTGCCCAAAGTTATTCCACAAGCAGGGATGAATTGTGGGATTCTATCACCCTAGGTCTTTCTCATCAAAACTATGGTGAGTGAAATCAAATCCTGATGTCAGACAAGGCACAACTCCTGGGCAAAGCCCCAAGAAAATCTGATTCAGAAAATGAAGCATGAAAAAAGCAGATCTGTACACAGAACCAGGGCTGCTCATTAGTGTCTCATTGACCAACGATGGGACAGGATACAGCTGCACTTCTCTGAGCCCTGGCTTCCAGATCTGGAAAGTGGAGATATTACAACCTTTTGAGCATCTAAAAGCATGACAATGACAGTCAAAAGAATAGTGGAACCACTGTGTTTCTAAACAGGACCCAGAAGAGACAGAGTATGAGGTTGCACCCAGTACAAAAAGTGGTCAGAAATGAACAGGGATGAATTTCTGATATGGGCAGCCAGGGAAATGAATCTCACAAGCATTGTGCTGAGGAAATGACTCTTTACAGCACAAAAAGCAAACTATTAGTGATGGGAATCAGGAACACAGAGAAGCAGGTAAGGAATTAACTGAGAAGGGCCGAGGGGACACTTCCTGGGGAACCAAGATTAGTTTACATCTTCGGTCTGGGAGATAGCTCATATGGTAAAGTGGAGGAACTGAGTTCATGCGAGAATTCAAGTTAACAACACAATGTGTGGTGGCTTGTCATTCCAGTGCTAGGGAGCCAGAAAAAGGCAGATCCCTAGGGCTTGCTCGCCAGCCAGCCTAGCCTATTTAACCAACTCCAGGACAATGGCATACTCTTTTGTGTTGTTGTTGTTGTTAAGAAGTCTATTACTCCTGTGCAATGATATTGCTCATGTTAGCCTTCACAAATACATGCATCCACATAAAGGTGAGCGCTCCCTTGCCCAAAGAAACACTATATCTTACTGAAAGTATACGCTTATCAACACCATAGAAAACATATTTAAATTGTGTGTAGAATGTACCACAGTAAAAATTATGAAATTTAAAGCATTTTATAAGTACTAAATTTTATGCAAGTATAAAACACCACTGTTAAGCACAACACAGCAGTGAACACCTTTAATTCCAGCACTCGGGAGGCAGAGGCAAGCTTAGCTCTGTGAGTTTGACAAGCATGGTCTACAGAATAAGTTCCAGGACAGCCAGAGCTACATCAGGCCCTGTCTCCAAACTAACTAACTAACTAACTAACTAGCTAACTAACTTACTAACTATCTGACAGAAAAGGCCACTGTTGTTCACTGAAATATTAGATGTCTATATAACATACTTGCTTGAATTATTTCATACAAGTGACTTGAAGTAGCTCAAAATATGTGCTTGATGGGGATGGAGAGATTCTCTCAGTGATCAAGAGAATTTGCTACTTTTGCAGAAGTCCCAGATTCCATTCCTAGCACCCACATGGTAGCCCACAAGCATCTATAACTCTAGTTCACAGGTATCCAGCACCCTCTTCTGAACCAAGTACACTTCTGGTACACATACATACAGGGCAGGCAAAACACTCATAATTTTAAGCGTACTTTATTTCTTTCATTATCGACTTTGGGGATAAATGTGAATATAGGGACTTCTGAGAAAAGCAAAGAGTACACCAAGAAAGCAATACTAAGTTTAGAAATAATGAGTCATAGTCTAATACCAACACGGCATATGGGCTCTTCCACAGCAGATATACACACCCTCTAAATTAGACTCCCTAGAGTTCCATGGGAAAAGGAAGTTACTATTTAAAAATTAGCTCAAGAAAAACAAGTAGCAATAAAAAGAAAAACTAGTTCAATTTAGGTACGCCAGCATCTGCCAGAGGGTCTTCTCCTTAGCATAGCTCTGTAAAGCAGGGCTGTTTTCATTTCAAGGGTGAGAAAATCAAGGCTCAAGGATAGCCAAGGCACTTGCAGTATGATCCACACCAAGAAATCAACTATTCAGGTCCAAGAGTCACCCACAACACAGATCTCACACAAGAATGGTTTATTGAATGCATACCCTAAGACTGATTGGTAAGGAATGTAGCTCAGAATTGGGGGCTGAGCTACAACCCAAACATTTTCAGGGTCAGCTATTTAAAAACACAAAAACATAGTGAGCTCATGTGCAGGTGCAGAAAATGCTGCCCAGTGGTCAGCTCTAACTCAACACAGTCTAAACATAACCATTCATATTGATGAGACCTATGTAAAGTTTTGTGGAATTCTTTAACCTCGTACAGATAACAGGATATGTGAGCAGTGTGACCTTGCTATGAGTCAAGTTATTTTTCTGCATTAATGACTAACAAACATATTACAGCAACAATACGAAATAGCTGGGGGGCATGAAACAAAATGGCTACAGCTATACTGGGGGGAGGTAGACTTCAACACAGCTGTGTGTGTGACTAACTCAATAGCTTCCAGGTATGATTGTCCATTTGTTGTTCTGATTACTTATCTTCACATTATTAGGTGATTTAGCCCCATTGTACAAGGCTCAGTGATAGTATTGCCTACTACTTATTGAAATTTTACCCAGAACCACTTTCCCCATTCCCAACACTGTGGGAAGTCCCAGGGACTTCCCAGATGCTGGACAAGTGATTCAGAACTGAGCTCCAGGCTATCTCAAGGCTCAGACACACAATACTCTTTTTTTTTGTTTTGGTTTGGTTTGGTTTTTTGGTTTTTCGAGATAGGGTTTCTCTGTGTAGCCATGGCTGTCCTGGAACTCACTCTGTAGACCAGGCTGGCCTTGAACTCAGAAATCCACCTGCCTCTGCCTCCCAAGTGCTGGGATTAAAGGCGTGCACCACCACTGCACGGGTCACACAATACTCTTAACTCACTAATGCACAGAACAATCGAAAACCATCAGTGTGGCTATTCTTGGTTGTCGACTTGACTAAAATCCAACTAAGTAGAAAAATAAAACAAAACAAAACAATTGAGGGCATGCCTGTGAGGAATTACTTGCTTAATTTGAAGTAGGAAGATCCACTTAATCTGGACCTTTGAGTTAGGAAGACATGCCTTTAATCCAGATCTTGAATTTGGAAGACTCACCTTATACATATTTAATCCTGGGCCACACCTTATACTAGGAGACTATATAAAGATATGGAAAAAGGAAGATTCTGCTCTTTGTCTGCTTGCCCTCACCTTGTGAGCAAGTCCATCTCTTCACTGGCACTGGAACCTACTTCTCCAGGATTGCAGCATCTACTGAAGACCAGCGGAGACACCCAGCTTTGAGAACTGAGCAACTACTGGATTCTTGGACTTTTGTTCACAGCCATCCACTGTTGTGTTAGCTAGACTGCAGCCTGTAAATCATTCTACTAAATCCCTATTTCTACATACATATATAGATGAATCCTATAAGTTCTGTTACTCTAGAAAACCCCAATTAATCCAATCAGCTTGAATTTAAAGATGAAATGTGAGACCAAAATGGGGGAAATATAATTAAGAATTCTATCTGCAGTTAAAATTAAGTTCCTGTTTGTTTGACCCATCTGCTCTGCACCTGTGCTGGATGTGCCTGATCACCTGTGGGCAGGAGGTACATGGGCAGGAACTACATCGGAATGTATTCTTGCCCCTGTTGGGATGTAGGTGGGAAGTTCATAAGCAGGAAGTACGTCAAGATATATGCTTGCCCCTGATTGGACCTGATGAGAAATATGGTGGCCCTGGTGCCTTTACCTTTTTCTGTCCCTGCAAATTGTAACTTGTGGTCATTTCCAGGGAACCCATGAGTAGACGTGGCCAGAGGCCATCCTCTCGGACAGTACTTAAGTAAAGCTTGCTTCAAATTTGCCTTTAAATTATGGTAATGGCCTCAATTTCAACTGTCAGCATTATAAGAAGGAGAGGAAGGAAAGGAGTTGCCCCAAGTTCACATGTAGAGTAAGCGCCTCTCTATCCTGGGTTCCTGGACCCCAAGTTCACATG
>JADRCH010000009.1:19467435-19524244 GCA_019843965.1 Rhynchomys soricoides
AAGTTCACATGTGGAGTAAGCGCCTCTCTATCCTGGGTTCCTGGACCACAAGACCATAACACATCTTTATCTTCTTTTCAGAGGCCAGTGAAAGGAGAGGTTGCCTCTGAGAAACCTAAAATACAAAGTGTATGCAACACAATTAGAATAATTTTTTCTTCCAGAGCAGAATTGAAACATTTTCAAATGTCCTGAGTAAGCTTAGCAAGCAGAGAGACCCTGGATTATAACCCAGATCTTCTCTTCCTTCTCCCTCCCTCTCCTGCTAGTTGGAACTAGAAGTGTAACCAGATAGAATGACAACAGACAGATACAACTTTGGGTCAGCAAGTTTAGTTAAAAGGTCACAAGATCAGGATCACATGACAGGTACCATGACCTTGCTTCCTTCTTTTAGCCTAGTGCGTGCATGTATTTTAGCCTGCCTAGTGCTATGACCCTTTAATACAGTTCCTCATGTTGTGGTGACTCTCAACCCGACAACTATTTTCATTGCTACTTCATAACTATAATTTGCAACCATTATGATGTGTAATGTAAATATCTTAGGTGACCCCTATGAATGGGTTAGTCAATACCCCCAAAAGGGTCGAAAGCCACAAATTGAGAACCACTGGTCTAGTGGTTCACCTGGATGCTTCCAAAGGCTGGCCAGGTCCACAGCACACATCCTCATGGTACAAAATATTGAGAGTAAAAGGAGGGGTATCGGCCAAGAAGGAGAGGCTGGGAGCTGGTTGACGCAGCCCTGGCATTCCTCACTGCCCAGTCAGTTTCCTCCTCTCACAGGGTTCCTACTCTAAAGTTCATCTTTCTAGCACAGGTTCTCAAACTTTAGTGCGAGTCAAAATTACCTGTAGCCGGGGCCTTTCTATCAAGTTCCCAGCTGAGACTAACACTGCTGGCATAGAGCCCAGATGTTTTAGAAGCACAGTCTTGTTGCGCCTCTGATCTCTTCTAAACCTGCTCAAATCCCTCTAACCACAAGAAGCACTGTTTAGACCATCCACTGCCCAAGGCAGGAAGTCATTATTTCAATTATCACGGATGAAAGTTTAAGCAAGAATACTTTTTTAAATAAAGTATAAACACAGTTACTTATGAAATGAAACTAACAGAAGTAGGTATATTCATTAATAAAGATGAAAGGCAGACTGTTTTTTAAAAAAATAAATTCCAGAAAACTCTGTTCTGAACTGTGATGGACAGTGTTTAAATGTTTCCCAGAAGAAACCCTTGCAGACCCAAAGCAAGGCCCAGTTGCTGCATAATGTGGCTGGGCCAAGTCTCAATGGAATGCATTTAGCTTAATCAGTGGGAGCTCTTCAACCCTTTCTGCTAGTCTCTAGCCTTTTTCTGCAGAGATGGTAAAGGCTGAGCAAGGTGCTCATAAACCAGGCCTGCCTGCTCATTAGCACTCGCTGAAGTCATAGGTCCAAGTAGCACCTCTTAGGTGATTACTGTGCTCAACACTCCCTACCCACTTTATTTTGCTACAGACTACCCAGTCCTACACATGAAAGAGGTCTTAGAAATCCTGTAGTTTAAGTTACCATCAGCCTATGTGGCAAACATCACTTCTACGGTGTTCTTGGAAAGAATAACTAGAACAGTCAGTTGTCAAGACAATGATGACAATACAGATGCTCCAGGGCTTTACAGGAGCTATCTGGTTCTGCAGACTCTTCTTCAGGGGGCCTGACTGTGCTCTCAAACAAACCCTTTAAAACTTTGGTTCTGAGATAATGGAATGGCTCGGTGGATAAAGGCACTTACTGTCAAGCCTGATAACCCGAGTTAATCCCAGGATGCAATTGTGGGAATTTCTTCAAGTTGTGCTCTGACTCTACATGTGCACCATGGCACTAGTATATTCCTCCCCCCCACCCCCACGCATACACACACATACACATGAGAAATAAATAAATGTAGCAACTAATTAAAACTATGAGGCCTAGGGGCTGAGGAAATGACTCCATCAGTAAGTACTTGCTTTGGAAGCAGGAGGACCAGAGTTTGATCGCTGGAACCCTAAAAATACAAAATGTACAGTTTGAAGAGAAAAGTATCACTGGGAACTGCTTTAGAGCTAAATCCAGGCTCCAATGCAAAAAAGGGTTTAAAGAAAAGCCGACGTTAAATGGAATAAAGGGAGTGGTAACTTCAGGGCAAGACCCCACCCAGCTATGCTTCCAATTTTCGGAAAGAAAAACGTACACAGAAAAGGAAAGCATCGACAACAAAAAGCTAGTGCAAATGTAATTGAAGGAGGGGCCAAGTTCCAGGCCCAGCAAGCGGCAGAACTTGGCAGCCTCAGCCATGAGATTCTGGCTTCATAGTCGAGGATGCAAGAAAGGAGTTATGAAATCTCCTTCCATGGCTAAGAAAAGCTGCTGACACCGTGCATGTTGCAGGGGCGTCCCTGCATGGAAGCCCAGAGGGGTCATGGCATAAAGCTGTGAAAGTAAAGCCTGGATTTCATTGGAGATCTCAAGATGCCAGAGCCCTGGGATACCTGCTGAGGAAAACTGCTAACAGGGAGTGGAACCAGCCCGAGAGAGAAGTGTGTTGAAGTCAACAAAGCTGAAAGGAGTTAGAAACCTGAAAAGCACTTTGACATCAGACAAGGAGATGCAGAGTTTGGAGTTTGCCCAGCTGGCTTTCTGTCTTGCTTTGGTCCAGCCTTTCCTCACTGTGTTCCCTTTCCTCCCTTTTGGAATGGTGATGTGTATTCTGTGCCACTGTATGTTGGAACTATGTGATCTGCTTTTTGATTTTGATTTTATCAGGGGTTATAGTTAAGAGACTGTATGAGTCTCAGAAGAGACTTTGAACTTTGGGGTTTTCAATAGTATTGAGGCTGAAAGGCTATGGGGCCTTTGAAGCTCAACTAAATGCAGTTGCCTGATGATATGGCTACAAGCCTATGGAGGCCAGGGAGTAGGATGTGGTTTGAAGGAGAATGGCTGGCTCTTATAGGCCCGTAGAGTTGAATGCTTGGTCAGCAGGGAGTGGCACTGTTTAAAGAATTAGATGTGGCCTTGTCGGGGGAACTATGTCACCAGGTGGACTTCGAGGTTTCAAAAGCTCATTCCAAGCCCAGGGTCCCTCTATTTCTGCTGCCTCTGCATCTAGTTGTAGAGCTCTCAGCTACTTCTCCAGTACTATGTCTGCTTGGATGCCACCATGCTCCACACCGTGATGATAAAGGAGTAAAACATCTGAAACCATAAGCAAACCCCAATGAAGTGATTCCTTTTGTAAGAGTTGCCATGGTCATGGTGTGCCCTCATGTTGGCTCCTTGCTGGCAGGTCCAGCTGAGTCTGTCCGGGGCTGAGCAGGATGATGAGTGTCAGTGGCCCAAAAGAAACACACCAGGCCAGGAGTCTTGTCGAAGCAGGAACTCAACTTTATTATATCAACTCCTCGCTTATATAGAGAAGACAAAGAGGTTGGGCACTTAGATATGGGGAGAGATGACATAGGAGGAGGGAAAGGGAAGGGGTAACTGACAGGGCTAATAGCAAAGCTCCACATCAGCAATGGCAGGGCAGAGAGAGGGCCAAACAGGTCTTGCTGAGTCACCCCTATATGGATGTGACTGAGTCAAGTCTCAGAACTCAAGCCAGGCTCGGGTTTGTCCTCAAGGCCCAAACCAGGGTCAAAATGGGGCTCAACACTATGACTGCCCAGGACCCCACCCTCTCTCCCTTGGGACAGTGGGAGGGGGAGAACACCCCCAGTGCCTCACAGTTGGGGTCTAGTTCTGAGTCCCAGCCCAGAGCTGCCGCAGCCCCAGCTTGGCTCGGCAACATAGCGCCCAGTGCAGGAGGGCAGACTGGCAAGTCAGCAAGGAATCAGGACGCTGCTCTCGCTGCCACAGTCACTGCTGCTAACCCGGGGCCCCTGCACCTTGTCCCTACAGCTGGGCCCCTGCACCTTGTCCCTACAGCTGGGGCTGCCCCAGATTTCGTGTAACACTACCCATCCATGTGCTGTCTGTGTCCCCTGTGGAGCAGGAGCCGCTCTAAAGAGGAAACTGGAGCTCTCTCCTCTCTGTGCCAGTGCCTGTGCAGTGCTCAAGACCGCTATCAAGAGCAGCAGTGCCGCCCCCGCCATCAACTACTGTGAGACCATGATAGGTTCCAACACCCTCACAGCAATAGAATGTTAAGACAACAAGCAAGGGACTTTTCTGTTAAATTTAAATTAGATGAAATATTTCTAAAGGTGGGAAGTGAGTGCCAGCCTTCATCCATGTTGAATGACTAAAATTGGAGGAAACAAGCCATGACAGGAAGAGGAAGAGACACAGGACAGTGCAATCGGGACTACCGCATGCAGATTGACAGATGTCAATCACTTCCTCATAGACAGAATGTCAACCAGGAAGACTGCAAGGGACTTTAAGAGGCTACAGAAAAGGTAAGGGTAACCACCCTGCTCCTCACAGTGGTCTGAAAATTCCATGAACTGCAGGAAAATGCAAATCAAAAGGCAATGCTTACCACCATGTATAAAGGACCAAGTCACCTGAGCATGACAGCCACTAACTCCTCCCTTCAGTTGCTCATCTTCTAGCTGATCTGTTTCCCACAAACCCCACCTTCCCTAGTGACTACAAGTGAGAAGGAAAAACAATGCCCTCACATTTACAGTGCTTGATCAAAACCTTGTATAGTTGTTTTGAACTATGATGACTTTTGTGTTTGCATAAGTCTTGTTTAAAATTTCAAGATGAGGTAGGGATATAACTCAAGCATAGAATGTTCTTCTGGAGAGCGCCAAGTCCTGACTTATACTGCTGGAACTGCATAATCCAGCTGTTGTGTGGGAGGTGCAGGCAGAAGAAATGGGCCAGGTGGTGGTGGTGGTGCACACCTTTAATCCCAGCACTTTGAGGCAGAGGCAAGTGGATCTCTGAGTTCAAAGCCAGCCTGGTCTACAGAGCAAGCAATGTCCAGAACAGCCAAGACTACACAGATAAACCCTCTCTCAAGAACAAAACAATTTTTAAAGAAGGAAATAAAGGAGAGGAAAAATGGAAGTTCCAGGTCACCCTCAGCTACCTAGTGTTTTCAGAGCCACCTAAGGATATATGATACCCAGTCTCAAAAGACAATTATGTAATTAACAAATTTAATTAAAAATTAAAACTTCAAGGTTTTACAATTAAATGATCTTGAAATGCGTTTGTCCTAATCCCCCACGAAAGCTAATTTGAGGTGGACTTCTGAAAAGCATAATTTCTGCAGTCTGAGAGAAAAGAGTCTGTCAAGCCAATTGCTGAATTAGGGGTAAGAAATAATAACAAGTCAGAAATCTCAGCACAGAAAGTGTGCAGCAAATATAAAAGTGGTGTCATGGAAGCACAGTGTCTAGTTCCCAAAGACCATCCACTGTTTCAATACAGGAAGACCTCAAGCATGGGAGAGTAGGCATTGTCAAAGGCAAAACTATCAACATAGGACACTTTCCAGGGGCCAACAGAAATCTATCCCAGGTGTTCAGCTATTGATCCATCTCCTAATTACCCTTTCCTTTGTTATTACTGATTTCAAAATCAGAAGGAGAGCTTACCATTGCTCCTTTACATTTGGCCCTCAAATGCCTACAGGGACAAGAGGCTGATGAGAAGTAGGTCTTCCTGCCTCAGAAGCTTCTACACTTACAACTGGTCTCAGCCAAATATTTCAAAAGGGAGGCCGTGGACACAGAAAGGCTGCTGGCAGAATGCTCTTACCCTGCTTACACACAGAAGAGCAGCAATGACTCCCCAGTACCGAGTCCCAGAATATGCTTCACAGCTTCAGAAAGAACCATTCTGAGCTCCTCCTCTAGGTCTAAATTCACAATTTTGTATATGGTCCCCCAAATTTCTTTCTTTATCACAAAATCTAGTGAGGCTCACTCTGGCTCTGTCTATCTGAGTCCTAATACACTGTTAGTCCTCAAAAGAACTTGAATTTTGAGTTTTCATTCTCAGGCTCCAAAGTCCTCTTGAAGAGAATTCTGAAGATGCTCTCCGCAAAATGAGTTGCATTGAAACAGCCTACTGCAGAAAAATGGCTCTAACTCTTAAACAGAAAGCCATAACCAAAAATAGATCACATATTATTCACAGCCCTGGTAGGAAACGTCTTGGTACCTATTGCTCAAAAGCATATCTCAGCTTAGCAAAATCAATACTCTGATTTTTTTTCCATTCTAAGAAACTATGAGCCCACTTGAAACTACATTTTAAAAAAGTCAGCTCTTTTAATTCTTACCTAATTTTAACCTGAATTATAAACCTTCCTCCCAGCCCTCCCCACACTGCTTCTAAAACTTTTAAGTATGAACTGAGACTGTGTCTGTCTCCTTCACATTCATGGGAAGCAGAAGGAATGTGAGGTACACAGTGTATTCCAATATTTCCTGTAGATGCTCTGGCACCTCCTAGTTGTTCAGGCTGAGCTGTTGGAAACTAAAAACAAAAGTAATCAGTAACAATACTGATATCCCCACTGAAAAACCTGTGCATTCCCACCTCAAACACAAGCTCCTAGTTCAGCAGAGTTACAAACCTCATGGACCTCTTGGGATGTAGGGGACAGGAGGTGGTAGGTGGCTATATCCATGTCATGGCCTTCTTAATTTAACTATGGGGTCCATTGTTTCAATTCTCAAAATTGAACTCAATAAAGGGACAGCAGTTCACACCCAGGTCTGTAAGTTGTCTTGCTTCAGTACTGTTTCGGAAGTCCTCTGTCCCTCGACCTATATTTCCTAGATGTCTGGTTTGGAGTTTTAATTTGGCTTCCTTGGTCAATAGTTCCTGGAGTGTAGGGTTATTGTTTTAAGCATTTCTAGTTGAAAGTGTCCATCTCTTTGGTCCGAGAAGCCATCTTTATTCACTCAGTTCCAACTCTAGAATGTCCAGAGTGGTTCCCTTTAGATTGCAGTGTCTGGTACCCATAATAACTAGCATCTCTCTTAGTACACATCCTGCTATGGCTGCCAAGACATTATCAGTAGGCTTCTTATTGAGAGTAGTATGATTGATAATCCGCCTTGTTGCCACACCTGGACAGGGACTGCCTAGCTAGCAAGTGTTCTCAGAACACCCAGATGCTCATACCTTCCTTGGTTTTAGTCACAGAATGAATACTTCATTCGCCTTTGAGATTCCTTTCAAAAGCTCAACCAGATACTGACCTGGACACTGAGCTCTTACTCAGAGAAGAGATAACATTCTAGGAGGTTAGTGAATTACGTTAAAGAGATCCCTGCCATGAACATACAAGTAGAAAGAAGATTCTGGGAAGCTTGGTACTAGGTCAAGAGTCCTGCCTGTGCACCTCAGTGTCATTGGTGTGTGCCATAAACATACCTCTTAAGTTTCCTTTCTAAATGGTTTGCTAAGTTAGAAATTCTAGAAAGACATATGTCTCCCAAGTTGAAACACTTCTTTTAGCCATAAAGGACCTGGATGATATGATAATATGCATTTTTAATGTAATTCAATAAAAATCACTTAGTGTCATCCCCCCTTCTTCCTGATATTCTTCATGTCCTTTCAGCTTAAAAGATATTAAAATCAATGCAGTACCAGGAGAAATGTTGAACTAAACTTTTCTTTCTTTCTTTCTTTTTTTAAATTTGACTTTGATTCAATGCCTTTGACCATGAAAATTAACCTTTTGGTCTTCCCCAGTAAGGTTTCTTATTAAATAAGGTTATTGCACTTTCTGTTTTCTTAATGGTGTACAAGAGTAAAAGAAGAGAGAGAGAGAGAGAAAATATTACTGTAAATTTTCCATAATATGAAAGAATTTTTTTCAACTCACCTCAGCAAGCATGCAGATTTCCTACCACAATTTAAGACTCAAGCCAGACACTAAGCTAGGGAGCAAGACTGCAGGGTTAATCACAGTATGGTTCCTGGGAACGCTAAGGTTCATTCAGATTTAGGGTTTCAAATAGTAAGGTTAACAAAAGTGCGAGAGCTTTCTATTAAAAACTGAGAAATCTCTGCTGATAAAGAAAGAGAGAGTTGTTGAGGTGATTTAGCAGTAAAAGCGCTCGATGCACAAGCCCCTGATAACTTGGTTTGGAGCTGTAAAACCCATGTAAAAGAGCTGGATTTGGTAAGCACAGTTGTAATCCCAGACTCCTAGGGTGAGACAAAAGACACAAGAATTGTCCAGAAGCCTGCAGGCCTGCCAGCCTAGAGAACAAATTGGAAAAAAGAAAGACCCTGTCTCACCAAGACAGAATGAGTTCTCCTGCAAATTGTTCAGGATGTTGTGGCACACACACACACACACACAACCACGATGGTAATTAATTACTTTAAATTTTATTTTACGAACTCTTAAAGAAAGAAATCTAGAAACAGAAGACTGCCCATGTTGATGGATCAGAGCACTTGACATTGTTAAGATGGTGTGTTTGCCCAAATCAATCTATGGCTACAATACATAGGTTATCTATCAAGATCTAAGCTGCATGTTTTAATTTAAAAAGTTGACAAGTTAATTATTATAAAACTACATAAAACCACAGAAGATCAAGATTAACCAAAGTAATCCTAACTGTTTGCTTGGAATGCCCACTGTTCCAAAATTTCAATTACAGTATTCAGTGCTGTCATAAGCCTAGGTTTAAGACTCAATGAAATGGAACTCAGGGTCCAGAAATAATATCTTACACTGATGGTCAGTTACTTCTATAAAGGTTACATAATTCAATGGAGAATGCTTTTATATTCAAAAAATGGGGGATTTTGCAAAACTTGGAGTCTATCTTATACCATTTATAAAAATTCACTTAAATGAATTATATATCTAAGTGCAAGAGCTAAAACTAGAAGAAAATTAGAAGTAAAATTTTGCAACCTTGTGTTTGGCAGTGATTCATTAGATATAACAAGAAATTAAAAAGACACTAAAGCAGGGGAATACATTGGATTTCATCAAAATTAATAACATTTGTGCTTCAAAGAATACTAAGGGGGTCAATGAACAGATAGTTCCTAAGACAGGAGATAGTCTTTTCGAGTCAGATTATCTGAGGAATGATTTGTCTCCATAGTATGTAAAAGATTCTTGCATCAACAGAAAAGGCAAGAGACCATATTTTCGAACAGTGAAACTATTTAAATAAATCTTTCTCTAACAGTATAAAACATAAAACCAATAAGCACATGGAAAAGTTGTTCAGCATCACTATTCAGAGAGGAAGTACAAATCCAAACTACACCAGCGAGCACTTCCTGTTGTTCACAATGTCTAAGTCATTGACAGCCTTGATGACAACAGCAATGTCAGTGTCTTAGTCTCTGTTCTATTACTATGAAGAGGTACCATGACCACAACAACTCTTATAAGAAAAAGCATTTAATTGGGCCTTGCTTACAGTTTCAGAAACTTAGTCCATTATCATCATGGCAGGAACATGGTGGCAGACATGTTGCTGGAGACGTAGTTGAGAGCTACATCCTGATCCACAGCAGAGAGAGAGAGTCTCTCTGGGTCTGGTTTGGGCATTTGAAACCTCAAAGCCCACCCCCAGTGACACACTTCTTCCAACAAAACCACACCTCTGAATCTTTCTAATTCTTTCAAAGAGTGCCACTTCACGGTGACTAAGTATTCAAATTTATGAGCTTACGGGAGTCATTCATATTCAAATCTGGTTAACCATGATATAGACTAGCCAAAACTTCACAACATGTGGTAATACAGATATAGATATAGTATCACGATCTTAGAAAAGCCATTTGACATGACCCCAGAAAGTTAAACAGCTTCATCATTTAACTCTGAACATCCAAGAGAGATAAAAGCATGTGTCCACACAAAAGCATATGTGTTCAGGTCCATGGTTTTCTTAGGCCTGAAAGTCGCAACTGTAAATGCCTGTCAACAATGACTTGGATAAGCAAAATAGAGTCGGTGCAAGAACAGACTATTGTGCCACCTGGGGCGGAACAAGGCACTGATAAGAAATGCCACATCAATGAACCCTGAAAATATGGCACTAAGCTGAAAAATTCATCCACCAGATATCATTTATGCAAAGTGCTCGGACTACACAAATCCTTACAGACAAGAAGTAGATTGGTGGCTGGGAATATGAGTGGGGAATGGAATGTGACAGCTAATGAGCACGGGGTAAGGGTACCCCAGAAATATCCTGGAGCCATGACAGCTAACTTCAGTGTGGGATCCTAAGGCTGAATTCTCTTGATGCCTTGATTTGGGTTTTGGTTGTGTTTTATTTTATTTCTTACTTTTACTCCGTGTTTGCTCTTTTCATCCCAAACAGCAACACTGACCTGAAAGTTTAATTCAACAGGAATTAAAATAATAACTCTACACTAAATGCCAAATTCTTCGCAGAAAAATGTCATGACAGCAGAACGGCTATGAATTTTCATGGTTCCCGGAGTTGGAGGAGCTGATTCAGCGAACAGCAGTGACAGTTCACGAGACGGAACTGTGAGATAATCGGACTGGGTTCTTCCCAGTCGCACACTGACAGTAATTATAGCAGAGCCTCTCTCCAGCCCATTCAAGATGGAAAGCCTAGTCAGAGAAGCAGCTGCTAAGGCAAAGTCTTCAGATAAGTTGTCAGCCTGAGTGCAGGGCGCAGGTGAACTGTGCTTGTTTGGGACCGAACCTGTTTGCATCCCTCAAGCAAAAAGACTGGTTTTTTTGTTTTGTTTTGTTTCGTTTTGTTTTTTTCACGTCAGATTTGAGAATTTTGTTTTCCCCTTTCCAAGGCTCCAACCCCCCTTTTTTTTCTTCTACTAGGAACCGGAGAGATGGCTAAGTGGATGAAGGGGCTGTACGCCAAGGCTGACCACCGAGTCTGATCTCCTTGACCCACACAGGGAAGGAGAAAGGTGAGTGCTACCAGATGGTCTCTCGCTACACATCTCCTGTGGTACGAGTGCAACACACACACACACACACACACACAAATAAAATGCAAATAAATAGGAATTATATTTCCTTTGTACGAATTTCAAAACCTGAAGATATATATTTTTTAAATCAACTCCTGTTGGAAAAGCCCTCGGAAGCGTTGAGAGCATAGTGTTTCCTCTGATGTTAGCACCGAGGGCAGACGATTCCCGAACTGCCTGTCCCCTCTAGCTGTCGCAACAGGAATGGGCACTTACTGGACTGGGCTTAATGCTAGGCTCTTCTTTGGGCTTCATGGGTGTCCATGTGAAGAAGTTGATGAATTTTGTATCTTTTTTTTTTTTTTCCAACAAGGCTCATGAAGCCTTTTAGAGACTTACAGTTTCTTTATTTTCACAGTTTGTTTTCTGGGAGGTTTAGCTGCAATACCTATTGTCTTAGTGAGCTTAGCATTGCCACTCTTTCTGAGAGACAAATATCAGGAAACTGGTACAGGAAATGGAAACATCCTTAGAAGGACTCAACAGAGCACGAAAAAGAAGGGCTCCAGAGTCCAACTCTCTGTTTCCTCAGTTACTGTCTGTGAAAATGAGATCAAGCCATCTTCCTCGAAAACTCATGAAAAAGGATTTGTAAAGCTCTTAGTAGTTAAGTCACTGTTAGTTACTATCATCATCATCATCATCTGGTCTGCATCTGCAGCATTCTTTCCTTTGAGCTTGCCCAAAAGGTCAAAGGCATAAACCACTATAACTTTCCTCTTTTGGTTTTCTTAATATCCAAAATTCTATGCTAAAAATAATTAGTACTAATAGAGGTATCAGATGGATCTTTATAACAAGATAGCTATGGATATGTTTGCATCTTACAGAGAAGCAAAATTACTCACTTAGTCTGGCACTACCAGGAATGTCATCTAACTGCAGTAATTGATCCACTTACTGGTACATCCTTGGGCATAAAAGTGCATCCTGGTGTCTACTACAGAGTGAGTGATAAGGACGACATCATGGGCACACACAGTGGAATAGTATTCAGCCGGTCAAAGGAAGGAAAGTCTTGCAAATATCTTCAAGTGTCTGAAAGTTGGGGGCTTTTTGTGCCGTGAAACAAGCCATCCATAAAGAAGACAAGGCTGTATGTTTACACTTCCACAAAGCAGGTGAATTCTCAAAATCATACCAACAGAAGATAGACTGGAAACTTCATGGAGCTAGAAGAGGAAGGAACAGGTTAAATAACATTGTCTAATTGCTGGGAAATTTCAGTTTTATTAGATTAAAAAGAACTCCAGAGATAGATCGTAGTGATAGTCGTACAGCATGAAAAAGGGTTTAATACTACCAAACTGCATTTTTTAAATGTATATGATGGTAAATTTTGAGGTATGTGCATGTATTACAATAAAAAATCTGATATCACACAAAAGGGCAACAGGAGCTTAAATAATCTGACATAAGAGCTGGAGAGACGCCCAGTGCTCAAGGGCCGTCTGCTCTTCCAGAGGACCCAGGTTTGGGTCCTAACATCAAAATGATGGATCATAGCCCTCTGCAACTCCAGTCCCAGGGATGTTATGTTCTATTCTGGCCTCCATGGACACCAGACACACAAATAATGGACAGACATACATGAAGGCAACACACTCATATACACCAAATGATGAAAAATAAATAAGAATTTTAAAATAACAATTAGACCTAAGTATGGCTACCAAGAGTTTTTAAAGAAAATCCAATAATATTTGTATTTGCATTATTCACAACAGAGACAAACAACTTTAATGTCTATGGCCACAAGGAAATATTTAAGTAAATTATACTACTTTGGTTAAATTGTCGCTTGAGAAACAAACCACGTGTAGACAATAGTCTAAACGACTCACAAGGTCAGGTAGTTCATCATTCACAGGGGTTGTTTCTCTGGATGGTAAAGTTTTAAGTACTGACCAGAGAAGTTATTGCTTTCCATCCCATTGATGATAAAATAGTGGCATCATCTGTCCCAATAAAGAAAAAAAAGTACATTATGGTTGTAACACTTTTCTGTTGCCCAAATCAGTATTTTATGGTTGTTTTTTTTTTCAAGGTATCAATTCTTGAAAAGAAATTTCAAATCAGTGACAAAATATTGTGGTTTTTATTTCCAAGCTTCAGAACTTCAACCATAAGGCCTCTCAAGTAATCTAAGTATTAAGGAACATATGGGATGAAATAGAAATTAAATCTTTAACTTGAATCAGACACAAAACAGTATTCCGAACATAAGTTAAAAGAACAGTTCATGCTAAAATAGGAAACGACATATTTTCCCACTCTATAGCCTCGGTACCCCACCACTGACACTTTCATTGATTTAACAAGTGCTTTCATCCGGATAGGGAAGCCGCCTTCTCCTGCTCAGTACGCTTTCACAGTCTAATTTTCACAAAAGTTATGGTATTTACACTTTATCAAAGAATTTAGAAATATATCTGGTGTGTCAAAGGTGCACAGACGGTCTGTCTAGAATAAATGAATGACAGTGGGCATGATGGTTCGTGCCTGTGACCCCAGCGTTCGGTCAGTGCATAAGGAAGATCAGAGTTCAAGACCAGCACTGGCTACATAAAACCCTGTCTCAAGAGAGAGAGAAAGGGGAAGAGAGACGAGAAGAACTAATAATAGAGTGAATCTGTGAATATCCCATAATATAACTATAATTACTCAACATAATTATAGTGTGAAGTGATATCTGAATATAATCCGCTATGCCCTTCAAATCATTTGGTAAAACTGACAGTGTTTTGGAAACTGCTCTGAAGTTTATGTACAGTTAGGAAGAATGTTAGATCGTCCTGCAGGACCATAAGCACAACCACATACAGTCTAAGAAACTTTCAGTAGGTGTGGTCACATGGAGAAATTATAAAACATTAGGAACTAGTCAAAACATACATCAAAGACAGTCAATTGGTTGCAACAGAGGTATTTAGTCGGTGACAGAAGTTTCCTGAGCCCGTGACAACCCCTCCAAGGACGACTGGTGGTTACACTTTGCGAGAAGCCGCAGCAGGTGCCTCTGCAAAAATAAATGTGGGTAATAGATCAAACTTAAAAGAAAAACAGGGAAAATCAACGCATATATTGTGAAGAAAACTAAAAAAAGGGAAACAAAATCCTCATTCACATTCGTCTTTGCTTTAGAGTCCACGCCTCTCACTTTTCTGATAGCAAGAGCAGTAAGATGGTGAGTCCGGGAGACCGCGCTGATGACTCTCAGCACAGCCTCTCTTTCCTAATCCTACTGACATCAGTCTTCTGTATCTCACCTGCGCACACATGACTGCTCAAACTGGCCTTATTGCTGCTCCTGCGGGCACTGGTATTTTAGACACAAGAATTATGCGATAATAATTTGGTGGTTTGAATGAAAATGGCCCCCAGAGGCTCACAGGAGTGGAACGATTGGGAGGTGTGGCCTTGTAGGAGGAAGTGTGTCACTGGGGGTGGGCTTTGGGGTTTCAGAAGTCCCAAAGGAAGAGAGAGTGATATCTTCTCTTTCTGCTGCCTGCAGATCTGAATATGAATATATCTGAATCTCAGCTACCTCACCATGTCTGCCTTGCTTCCCACCGTGAGGATAACGGACTAAATCTCTGAACTGTAAACCAGCCCCAGATAAATGCTTTTCTTTATAAGAATTGTCTGAGCACACCTGAAAGATCTAGAACATAAAGAAGGAAGCACTCTCAAGAGAAGTAGATAGCAGGAAATAACCAAACTCAGGCCTAAAATCTGTAAAGTAGAAGCAAAGAGAACAATGCAAAGAATCAGTGAAACACAGAATTGGATCTTTTAGAAAATCAACAAGCTAGACAAACCCTTATCCAAACTAACTAAAAGATGAAAAGAGAATATTCAAATTAACAAACTCAGAAATAAAAGAGGAGATATAACAACAGATACCAAATAATTAATAATAATAATAATAATAATAATAATAACAACAACAACAACAAACCAAAGAATCATTAAGTCATACTTCAAAAACTTATTGTACTGGCTAGTTTTGTGTGTCAACTTGACACAAGCTGGAGTTATCACAGAGAAAGGAGTTCAGTTGAGAAAATGCCTCCATGAGATCCAGGTGTAAGGCATTTTCTCAATTAGTGATCAAGGGGGGAGGGCCCCTTGTGAGTGGTACCATCTGTGGGCTGGTAGTCGTGGGCTCTATATTGAAAGCCAGCTGAGCAAGCCAGGGGAAGCAAGCAAGCCAGTAAGCAGCATTCCTCCTTGGCCTCTGCATCAGCTCCTGCTCCTTGACCTGCTTGAGTTCCAGTCCTGACTTCCTTTTGTGATGAACAGCAATTGGAAGTGTAAGCTCAATAAACCCCTTCCTCCCCAACTTGCTTCTTGGTCATGATGTTTGATGTTCTTGGTCATGTTCTTAGTCATGAAACCCTGACTAAGACACTTATATTCCATGAAATTGAAAAATCTGAGAGAAACAGATAATTTTCTAGATCGATACCACTTACCCAGTTAAATCAAGATCATATAAATAATTTAAATAGACCTATAGAACCCCTAAAGAAATAAAAGCAGTCATTAAAAGTCTCACAACCAAAAAAAAAAAAAAAACCCCAGGGCCAGACAGTTTTAACACAGAATTCTACCAGATTTTCGAAGAAAAGTTAACACCAATACTCCTCCAATTGTTCCACAAAAATGAAACAGAAGGAACATTGCTAAATTTATTTAATGAGGCCACAGTCACCCTGATACCCAAACCACACAAAGATTCAACAAAGAAAGAGAATTACAGACCAATTTCCCTCATGAACATTGATACAAAAATACTCAATAAAATAAATACACACAGCCAAATCCAAGAACACACCAAAGAGGTCACCTACCATGATCAAGTAAGCTTCATCCCAGAGATGCAAGGTGGTTCAACATACAAAAATCTGTCAACATAACCCACTATATAGACAAACTGAAAAAATAAAACCCCACATGATCATCTCATTAGATGCTGAACAAACCTTTGACCAAATCCAACACCCCTTCATGGTAAAAGTCTTGGAGAGAGCAGGGACACAAGGCATGTGCCTAAACATAATAAAGGCAATGTATAGCAAGCCAATAGATAACATCAAATTAAATGAAGAGAAACTCAAAGCAATTCCACTAAAATCAGGAATAAGACAAGGCTGCGCACTTCCTCCATATCTATCTCCAATACAGTAACTGGAGCCCGAACTAGGCCATAGGGCAACTGAAGGTGATCAAGAGGATACAAATTGGAAAGGAAGGAGTCAACGTATCTCAGGTCTAGATTATTACAGGCGATACGCTGGGATTCATAAGCACATGGGAAGAGTAAATAGAATAAATTTTGTGAGTATACAAGGGGCAGGTGGGCATGGCAATGGGAAGATCAGGTTGGGAAGGGGGAGAGGGGAGAGAATACAGGAAGAGACTACTGGAATGGGGGTGGGGAATATTTAGGAGACTATCTGGAAACCAAGAGTAGAGGGAACTTCCTGTAACCTATTAGGGTAACCCTAGAAAGTGCTCCTAGCCACGGAGAATATGAAACCTGAACAGGCCGTCTTCATCCAGACAAGAATCCCAGTTTTGGAACTGAGACACCAATCCACCCACAAGCCTTCAACTCACACCTGTCTTGCCTGTAAGATGTGCTGAGGCCATGACGGCTCAGAGCTTAAGGGAGTAAGCAACCAATGACTGGTCTAACTTGAGGCACAAGTCATGAAAGGGAGCCCGTGCCCAACACTGCTTGGATGGCCAGGAACCAGAAGCAAAGTGAGTCAGAGACCTAGGGTACAACCAAACAGGACTAACCAAAAGAGTATTCCTGCAGCAGCTGATGGGAGCAGATGCAGAAATGCACACCCAAACATTAGGTGGAGCTTGGGGAAACCCCAGAGAGAAAAGGAGGAGGGATTGTAGAAGCCGGAGGGGTTGAGGACACCAGGAGAACATGACTAGGAGAATCGACTAAGCAGGGCTCATGGGAGCTCACAGAGACTGAAGCAGCCATCATAGAGCCTGCATGGGTCGTTGTAAGGTTCTCTTCATTTAAATGTTGAGGTTGTTTAGCTCAAGGTTTCTGTGGGACTCTTAACAGTGGGAGTTGGGGTGCCTTTGACCCTTTTCTTGCTCTTGTGACCCTCTTCCTCCTACTAGATTGCCATGCCCAGCCTTGATATGAGGGTCCGTGACTAGTTTTATTGTATCTTGTTATGCCGTGTTTGGTTGATGTCACTGGGAGCCTGCTCATTCTGAAAGAGAGACATGTATCTGGAGGAGAGAGGAGGTCTGGAATGAGGGCGCCGGGAGGAGTGGAGGGAGAGAAGGCTGCAGTTGGGATGTATTGTATGAGAGGAAAATAAATTAAAAAGGGAAAAATAGAGTTGCCGTGGTAAAGGTGTCTCTTCCCAGCAATAGAAACTCTAAGACAGATAATAAATTTCTTACATTTGCTAACGATTGATAACGATAAACACTGGCCTATTGATGAAATTATTCCTTTTCAATTTTCAGGACAAACTTCTGCCTCTTATTATCAATGTGATCTTTATTCTAAAACTGAATTCTAGAAGTTTTAAAGGTTGATTTTTTTTTAACCATTAAAGGCCTCTCACCTAAGCATATTCGTACCTGAGAAACTAGAACCGATGTGTAAAGGCAATATCAGATATGTACAACCTTTGTAAAGGACATTTTATTTCATCTTGAAACAAACTTTATGAAGCCACCATCACTCCCATTTTGTAGTTGAGAAGACCAAGGACAAAGATACTGGGATAATCTGTTCCAGATCTAGTTCCTAGAAAGATGAGGACTTGAACCCATAGCTGGTTTGCTCCTAAGAAGATCACTATTTCCTCAGCATGTCACCATAGTCAGGTCTGGAAACTTCGGAAAAAATGTATTTTGTGTCTGAACTTTGCTGCCTAAAAGGATGACCATGTATAGAAGCTTATATGGTTGGTATCTGTGATATTAATTTTAAATATCAACTTTTATCAAAGCTTAGAATAATCTGAGAAGAGAACCTCAGCTGAGGAATTGAGTGGATCAGGTTAGCCTGCAGGTGTGTCTATAGAGAATTGTCTTGGTAGTTGATGTGGGAGGAGCTAGTCCACTGTGGGCAGCACCATCCTCTAGGCAGGACATACTGAACTATGAAGAATATGAGAAATCTAGAGAAGTAGCAGAAATAAGCAGCTTCTAAATGCTCATTTCTTTCTACACTTGACTGTAGATGTGGCAGCTACTTTATGAGACAATGAAAGGTGTGTCTCAAAATGGTCAGTTATAGTCCAGCAAGAGATGGCTGAGTGTGGAAAGGCCCCTGATCCAGCCTGATAACCTCCTCCACATAAATGTGATATATACATATGTGCATGCCCCTACTTCATAATTATTCATATGTGCAATCCTCCTATCTCACATAAATAAATACACATAATTTTTTTTAAAAAAAAAATGAAGGCTGGATGTGATGGTACACACTTTTAATCTTAGCGCTCAGGATGCAAAATCAGATAGAGCTTCAGGCCAGCCAGGGCAACATGGTGAGAGTCTGTCTCAAAATTATATGTGTGTGTGTGTGTGTGTGTGTGTGTGTGTGTGTGTGTGTAGATAGATAGATAGATAGATAGATGTTATGTAACAGAACAGGAGACTTGAAGAACCAGGAAAAGGTGTCTAGAATATCTATGTATTTTAAACTGTTAAGCTCTAGGCAATTTTTCCTGGTTTCTTAAGTCTCTTGTTCTGCTGCATCAGCTATGACATTAAAGGACAAAGCTCTTCATAGGCAAAAAGCAGCAGCTGAGGGCTGGTTGTTTAGTGGCCTCATCTAAAGTTATGCATCGTTTTTCTTTACTAATCTCACCCCCCCATATGTTTGTGGGTGTATGTATGTAATGTGTATGTGTGCACATATACATGTGTGCAGATGCATAGGGGGCCAGAGTTTGAATTTTGGCATTTTCTTCTATTGCTTTCCACATTATTTTTGAGTCAGTCCGCCCCCCTCCCCCCAACCTGGAGCTCATCAACTCAGCTAGACTAGCTGGCTAGCACACACACACCCCCTCCCCTCCTCTCTGCTTCTTGCACTGGGATTACAGGTGCACTACAAGGACCAACATATCATGCAGGTGGTGTGAGCTCAGGCCCCCTGTGCTTGCATACCAAGGGCTTCACAGACAGAACCACATCTCCAGTCCCACGACTTACTATTCCTTAACATACTAGACCCCATAAATACTTACAATCATTGCATATTAGTAAAAGATCTTTATTTTAAGTGATGGAGATAGAAATGTCCCGATCTGGTCTTTACAAACTGCACCTGTGCAGTAAGTATTGCCGTACTGTACCATTTTGATTTGTACAACTAAAATAAGAATACTAAAAAGATTGTGATTTTTTTTCATTTGTATTGAATCTAAATTTACTTTATTATCATTATTTATTTGATTGGATTGGGGGGGGGAGCTTACTGTGTCTTATGTAGTCCAGGCTGGCCTTGAACTTGCTGTGTACCTGAAGATGTGATTAACCTCTTAAGTGCCCTGCCTCTATCTCTGAATGCTAGAATTACAGGTATGTACCACCCCTCCAGACAGTTTAATCCAAATTTAAAACAGTTCTCGATCTCCAACAGTTATTAATTAGGAAATTTTTATTTTGCTAATTTCATCCTTAGTATATTTCGAAGAGTGATATAATTTCAATGATTCTGCTTTTTTTTAAATTACAATCCAGCTGTTGCCTCCCGTCCCCCCTCCCCCACACACACACAGTTCCTCATCCCATTCCTCCTACCCCCTGTCTCCGAAGATGCCCTCCCACCAGGCCTCCTCACTCCTTGGGGCTTTAAGTCTCTGAGGATTAGGCATGTCCTCTGTTATATATGTGTCCTGGGCTGCAGACCAGCTCTGTATGCTGCCTAGTTGGTGGCTCAGTGTCTGTTAGCTCCCAGGGGTCCGGATTAGTTGAGACTGCTGGTCTTCTTATGGGATCACCCTCCTCTTCGACTTCTTCCATCCTTCCCCTAATTCAACCATAGGGGTCCCCGACTTCAGTCCAATGGTTGGGTTTAAGTATCTGCCATCTGTCTCAGTCAGCTGCTCGTAGGGCCTCTGAGAGGACAGCCATGCTAGGCTCCAGTCTGTTGCCCTGGCTGCAGCAGATCTTCTGGGAGACCTGCAAACTGGGGTATTGAGAGAGACAGACACGGCGATCTGCCCCGGTGCAGACCAAGATGATTTCTGCTTTTAAGTTGTTATGACCTTTATACTGTGACTCAGTGCTGTGTTCGTATGACACATAGACAATATTGTTTCTCCTTGGGAAGTGTTCAGATAAACATGAAGGTGTGCCCTGTGGGAGATATATGTCTCACGTTTAGTGGTCTGGACACTCCTGGCAAGTGTGAGTTTCCTCTAACCTTTATGTAAAGTAACTGCAAAAGGTACTCATTTCACTAGCTCATGGCGGGAAGAACTACGTCTCCTTTCCCTCAGGTGCACAGTGATGTGGGAGGTGGTGTTAGCCTAGTGGGGGATCCAGAAACTAGTGCGGAAAAACATTGGTCATCCCTCAAACAGTCATTTCTCAGGCCTTCTATTTCCCCCTCTAAAGCTGTAAGTGATCATGTCTGCCTGGCAAACACTGCAACGTGTGTCAGGAGAAATCAAGAGGTAAGAAATGTGACCAAGATAAAGTGGCTAAGAAATGAAAGTACTAAATACAAGAGCTGAAAGATAAGATAGCTGTAAGAAGCACCAAACATCCGCACGTATTCTACTGGCTCATTCCCAGCCCCCAACCACCTTCAGCTTTGGGGGACACCCTTCCTCCTGCATGGAGACACCGCCGCCCAATAGCGTAAGACTCCCTCTGCGTAGCATTGGCGCTCCCATCCTGCTGAAAGTGTGTTGTGAGAAAGAGCAGAAAGCTGCCAGTAGCTCAAATTCGCGCTTCAGCACAATCCGCCCAGTGGAGCCTATGATGCCTCCCCCTCCTGGAGTGGAAGCTGAATGGCAGATGCTGCCCAAATGTTCTTTAATCGAGAGGCTTCCGTCCCCGGACGCCCCTGGATCTTGGACAGAAAAAAATCTCGATCGAATATGCAGGACGAGGAGCCTCCAGATCCTGTGCGCCCTTAGCGCCCAACCACAGAGTCAAATGCAAGCATTGCCCGGGATGAAGACGAAATAGATCGATCAAGGTCTGGCTGCGGGTTTCCAGAGAAGATGCTGCGCGTAAGGCACGCCAGCCCCAGAGCGGCTCCGTGCGTCACCCAGCCGACTGCAGGCCCCCTTTCCCAATTTGCCCTCCGGCCATTCGTCTGCAAATGAATTCCCTGCACTTGTGAGTGAACCCACACAAGTTCTCTAGGCACGGTCCTCCTACTCTTTCCCCCAGGGAAGGGTGGGGGTAGTTTTTCAACCTTAACCTCCCTGCTACCTGGAGGAAGGTGACTGTATTGGGAGGGAGAGGAATTGTTTTACAGCTTCCAAGGCGTCAGAATTAGATGTCAGTGCCAAAGTGGCTTGTTTTCTTCCTTTGCCTTTTGACAACTGGTGATCTGACCGCTGCTTGGGCGCAACCCCGGGGCTCACTTTGCAGCCGGGCGCTGAGTTTCAGACTGCAGCCTTGCTCCGCATAGACCCAGGCCTCTTCGCTCCTCATCCAAGTCTGCGACGGATGGATGCTGACAGGCATCCTCTGAGCATTGGTTAAAGCTCTACCGTTTTCACCTTTGCACCTCCTGTTTATCTACCTCTCTACTGCTGCTGCTGCTGCTGCCTCCTCCATCTCCCCCTCCCCTCCCGCCTCCTTCTCTTCCCCATCCCCACCCTATCATCATCAGCACCATCACCAAAATACGTGCCCCTTTGGTAGAGTCGAAGCAACCCGCTGAAGCGAGGGGGAGGGCGACACCCATCCCCCCTCCCATCTCCGCCTGGGCTCCGGTTTTACTGCAGCAATCGGAGGTGACAGCGCCACCTCGATCTTCTCCGTAGCTCTCAGAGCCCCTGCTCCCCCCAGTAACGGGGAAAGCGCCCCCTCTTGAGAGGCTAATCTCTGAAGAAGTACAAACAGGCTACAGGGGGAAAAACGAATTTTAAAAATGTAGAAGTCACTGGGCTCCATTCCTCGGAGAACAGCCCAAATCTCCCAGAACTGAGTATCAGCGCATAGGAAGTTGGGACCTTAGAGCGAAGGGGGAGGGGAGTGGTGCAGCGCGAATTCTCTTCTGGAAGGAGTTGCTGCGAGCCCTGCGGTTGGACATAAGTTTGCGTAAGAGTGTTTTCCTTTTGTCAATTATTAATCACCGGAATCAGTTTGGCAGAACTGGAGTTTTAGCAGTAGTGCAGAGGGCGGGGCCCGAACACTTAACTCTGGGAGTCTCGGCTGAGCCCAGCGCAGTGGCAAGCTAACAGAAGCTGGGGAGAAGCCAGAGCATCTAAGCTCACTCAAGGGCAGGAGGTAAGCATCTCTCAAAATACCTACGTCCAATCTAAAGGAGCGTTCATAACACAGAGTTTCTGTCTGCGTGGGGGAAACTAGAACTGAGCTTTAATGCAATTTATCTGCTGATTATTTAACTATATTTCAACTTTAAGAATTGAACAGGTCCTCTTGGCATTTACTATGTTGGAAACTAAGATGCTTTACTCAACAGAAGCCAAACTTTAATATTGGAACTTTTCTAGCCAGAAGAAAAATATTTTACATTAATTTCATTATTCATCTTTGTACTGTTTGTGAGATGCTCTTGGCTTCCTTCCTTAGGTGGTAATATTCATTTAGTTCTCTGCTCTTTAGGTTACTTTAGACAGTGGCACACAGGAGTCAGCTGCCAGCAGGTAAGGCATAGCTAGCAAAGAATGTGTTTTAGTATTTTTTTTTCTCCTGATTATTAAGCACAGTGTGTTTTCTCAAGGATGTTTATGTATTGTCACAGCAGTCAAAATCCTCAGCCTACAGAGGTCTATGCATCTCTGGAGGAATGTGTGTCATAGTGTCCATGGGGAGCAGGGGTTACAAGTGTTAGTCCTGATTTGTTTCAGTTGAAAGGGCATTCAACTAGTTGCCAGTCTATGCATCAGTCCAGTCCATGCGCCAACCCAGAATTAGAAGAATTGTTAAATCTAAACTTTAGCCCACAAAGTCCAAATAAATGTGTCAGAGGAATTGGGATGTTTGCTTTTTTGTAAAAGACTTTATGGCAGCGGTAGTTACTTTGAATCAAACAATATTAAGAAATATATAGCATTTTTTGCTGGAGAACTTTTAAAATGAGGTGTGCAGAAAACTGGGGAGAGCTTCATGACTTGGTTTGCACATCTGGTTTATTCCTGTGCTTCTTAATGTAGCCACCATTTACATGAGTTTTAATAGTGACGACTTTGTACATAGATCACCTAGACCAGCAGTTCTCAACCTTTCTAAGTCTTCAGCCCTTTAATACAGTGCCTCATGTTGTGGTTTCCCCCAACCATAGTTTATTTTGCTGCTACTTCATAACTATAATTTTGTTACTGTTATGAATCATAATGTAAATATCTGATGTGAAGATGGTTTTAAGGGACCCCTGTGAAAAGGTCCTTTTAGGTCCCAAAGAAGAGGTCAAGACTTGAAAGTTGAGAACCATTAACAACAAACTTTTGTGTGAGACATGCAACCTCATTTTTCAAATCTTTCTAAAAAACCTATTTAAATGTAATTAAGTTATATTAAAAATGGCTAGTTAAGGCAAATGCACAGAGATTTAGGATTTTACTGCGTCAAGTAGAAATCAACCAGTCTGTAACTCCCTACTGCTTATAACTTTGCTAATTTTAAAATAAAACTACCCTTTATAAGTCCATGACCAATTATAGCTAAAAAGACAGTAAAAAAGTTTTGCAGCCAAATGTGTGTGTGTGTGTGTGTGTGTGTGTGTGTGTGTCTTAATTTCAAGTTATCCAACTATCCAAAAAGGTTGGGGCTGTAAAGGTGGCTCAAAGATTAAAGTACATTCAAGTATGAGACCCAAGTCAAAGCCCCAGCACCTACATAAAAAGACACAGCAGAATGTGTCTGTAATCCCAGAATTGGGAGTAGAGACAGGAGAATCCTGGAGTCTTCTGATGGCCATTCTAGCCAAATGGTCAAGTTCCTGGTTCAATGAAAAAGACCATGCCTCAAAACATAAGATGTAGAGCCACAGAAGACACCAAACAATGACTTCTGACTTCCACACACATGCACAAGTATGCACACATCAGAGAGAGAGAGAGAGAGGTGTATAGATACCACACACACATGAACAAATCATCCAAATAAAACTGAATCTCTAGAATTAAGCCTGTAAACACACTCCTATTCAAAACAACAACACGTTAAAAATTATCTCTGGATATTATCCCGAGGGAATACAGCAAATGAAAAAGTGTTTATGCAAAATAATCTGTAACATAACAAGTTTGTTGTAAGACCAACAAAGGCGTGTGGTATTTGAGTACAATTCACCTCCCCAGGCTCACTGGACTGGGTGTGGTGGTGACCCACACTGGCTGGATGGCGCTTTACTCTGGGTAATTTGCAGAGTTCTCTCTCAACCTAGAATCCATCGCATAAGAACAGACTATTTGAAGGAGAAACAGGCCACCACCTTCCTCATCTCTCTCAGCTTTGTGTTAAGAGAGGACCAACAGGGAAGTCATTCTTCCTTATAGCCAATGCACAATACACGCATGGCCGCAGATGAAGAACTCAATAACAAAAAGACAAACAGCCCATTTTAAAGTGAGCAAGCAAAGGTTTGAATAGACGTTTCTTCAAAGAAGATGCACATAAGAAAGGTGTTTATCTTTACTTATTAGGAAAATCAAAATCAAAATTGTAATGAAATTCTGCTTCACACCAACCACAATGATTATAAACAAAGTGATACATATTTTCATTTCAACCCAATCTATGCTCAAAAAAGGAAGTTGGGGGTTAGAGAATAATACAGAATAGTTGATCACAACTCAGTGCTTGCCTAGTTTATCCAAGGCCCTGGGTATGAGTCTTAGCATCACAAGGAGAGTCGGAAGGAAGGGAAGGAGGAGGAAGAAGAGGAGGAAGAGGAGGAGGAAAAAGAAGTGTTAGATCTGTCACGTATTACCAATGGAGACGTAAAATGATGTAGTGGAAAATAATTTGGTAATTCTTCAAAAAAATTAGAGATATATTAGACATATATTCTGGAGAACTGAAAGTTTATGCCCATAAAAGAACTAGCACCCCAAATCCTCATCACAGTGGTATACATAACAGGCAAAAATAAACAATCAACACCAGAAATAATCCTCGTATTGAGTGGTGAGTGAATAAGTAAAATATACAGAACCGAGCAGCAGACATTACTCAGCATACTTCAGCATGGATGGGCATTGAAAAGATTAAGTTAAGTGAAGAACAGCATACGTTGTGTGATTCCCTTTAAGTAAGACATCTCAAGCCAGCAAATCTGTAGGGACAAAAATCAGATCTGTTGTTGCTGAGGGCTAGTGTGGGAGATAGGCTGGGAAGAGATGGGAAGTGACTGCTAAAGGATACAGTGTCTTTGGGATATGACAAATCTTAGGCCATAGGAAGGGCTTGTAGCTATGGATGTTGTACTACTGGAAAACATTAAACTGTGTACTTAAACTAAGTTAATTGTATGATACACAAATTACATCTCTAAGGCATATTATTAAAAACCCATCCAGTGTAGGCAGGTGTAATTAATGACTTACCCTTAACCCCAGCATGTGGGAATCTGATGAAAAAGAATTGCAAGTTCTGAGATTAGCTGGAATTTTTTTAGCAAGTCACTTGTCTTAAAACAAAAAGAGCAAACCAGGAAAAAAAAACCAACAACAACAACCTGTTAAAAAGATACAAAGGACTAAAGATGGGCTCATCTTAAAACATTTGCCCCAGGACCAGAAAGAAAATTATATAAAGCATTGAAAGAACTAATGAATTTAAAACTTTGTAGTTTATAAATTCCCGTGTGCCACTGAACCACTATGAGGCTTTTTTGCCCAATGGCCGGGTAGAAATATACGAAATCATTAAGGATGGCACAGAATTTGCACAGCTATACGGTTTACATAATTTTCCATACCTGCCTGAGCTTTTCTTCTGTTCAGAAAATCAATCAGATGTCCTCAACTCCTTATCGTAGGGGGTTTACATGCAATACAGCATCTGTTTGGATTCACCATCCACCCAGGAGCTGTTGGGGGCAGTTATTCTTCTTGCTTTTAGGTAAATCTAGTCTTTATCAATTCTTGAGGTTAATTTTGCTATGCCCCATACTGGCTTAGAGAAGAAGGTACCCGAATCGCAACAAAACCTGAATTTCTGCTTTGTTTAAAACACTTCCACTTACCCTAAGTCAGCTCTGAAGGCGAGAGGCATGGAAATGCTTGGGAAGCAGCCACTGAGTCCCCACAGCACACTGATATGTCCTTGCTGGAAAGCGACAACTGTAATTATGCCAATCCCCGATGCTCAGGCTCCTAAATAATTAATCCATTCCTCTATTTGTCTCTTGTGTTTTGAGTTCCCACAGCTTCCTGAGCCTGTGCTATGAACCGTGGGATGGGGTGGCAATGTTTGGTCGAGAACAAGTGTATAGTCAGAGTGTCTTGTAATCTTGTGAGGTAGACAGCAGCAGGACCAGTTGTAGGACAGTTATGAGCACACTGAACCAAATGGGACCCTGAGTTATGTGAATTAGTCTTCTTGCTTCAGGAAGACTCGGTGAGTCTCCTTTTCAGCTTGTCTGTCCATGTGCATGTTTTTAAGAGTGTGTCAAGTTGAAATAGATTCCACCCAGCCTTATAATAATAATTATTATTATTAAAATTACTTATTTTCTTTACATTCCAATCATAGCTTCCCTTCCTTCTTCTCCAAGTTCCTCCATTCTCCCCCCGGCCCCCATCCACCCATCCTTCCTTTCTACTCCCATGGAAATCAACTAGCCTTGACATATCAAGTTGCAGTAAGACTAGGTACAACTTCTACTGAGGCTAGAAAAGGCAACCCAGTTAAGGGAAATGGCTCCAAAGGCAAGCAACAGAGTCAGAGGCAACTCTTGCTCCCTCTGTTAGGAGTCCCACATCAAAACCAAGCAACACAACTGTTACATATGTGCAGAAGGCCTAGGTCAGTAGTCTCATGTATGCTGTCTGGTTGACAAATCAGTCTTTGAGCATCTATCACCCCGGTTAGTTGATTCTCTTGGCTTTCTTCTGATGTCCTTGATCTGTCTGGCCCCTTCAATCCTTCCTCTCCATCTTTCATAGGATTCCCCAAGCTCCACCTAATGTTGGGTTATGGTCTCTGCAATCTGTTTCCATCAGTTTCTAGGTCAAAACTCTTTGATTTGGACAGTTATGCTAGACTCTTGTCTGTAAGCATAGCAGAATGTCATTAATTGTGTCAGAGGTGGGCTCCCTCTCGTGGCATAGGTCTCAAGCTAGGCCAGTCATTGGTTGACCATTTCCTCAATGGATTGACTGACATTTCTGCTTCATCTTTACCTCTGCACATCTTGTAGGCAGGACAAATTGTGGGTCAAAGGTTTCGTGTCTAGGTTGGTATCCCAGTCTCTCCACTGTAAGTCTTGCCTAGTTACAGGAGATGGCTATTGCAGGCTTCATATCCTCCATTGCTAGGAGTCTTAGCTAGAGTCCTCATAGATACCTGGGATACCCGGAAGTTTCATTGTCCTGAGTTTCTAGTTCGTCCCAGAGATGCTCTCTCCCAAGTACTCTCTCCTTCTGTTCTCCCCCAACCTGATCCCTCTTGTTCCCATCTCTACCCCCTCTTCCATCCAGTCCCCTCCTTTTAACCCAGTCTTTAACTGCAATGATTACTGTCAAATTTTATCCAATTAGAAGACTTCTGTTGAAAAAATTGTGTGTGTGTGTGTGTTTATGTCTGTGTTGTGTGTGTGTTTGTGTATATCCGTGTCTTTGTGTTTCTGTGTCTATGTGTGTCTGTGTACACATAGAGGGTCAGGAGACAACCTTGGATGCCATTCCTCAGGGGCAACCCATCTTTTATTTTTCTTCTAGAGGCAGTATTTATCACTTACTTGGAACTTGCCAAATAGTCTGGGCTGGCTGGCAGGTGCTGGGCTGGCTGGCCAGAGACACCAGGGAATCTGCCTGTCCCTGTGCTCGAAGCACTGTGATCACAAGCACACACCATCATGCCCTTCCGTGCTTGGATTCTTGGAATCTAAGTCTGGTTCTTGTGGTTGCTCTTTTACAAACGGATCAATCTCCCCAGCTGTGATAAAGAATTATTTTAAGGTCTAATCCTTTGTCCATACATTAAACAAATGTAGGATAAGTTGGTTGTGTCTCTTCTTTTTCCTCATCTTTTGGGGGAAAGTTCTAGAGGCAGCACACATTTCTATATAGCTTAGGTTGGCCTTGAACTCATGATACTCCTGCCTAAAGCTACCAATGCTAACGTTCTAGATATGCGCCGTCATGTCTGGCTAAACCATTACTTTTAATATCACTTTCATTCAGGATTGATAATGCAGATATCCATTCAGTAGATATTTACTACACAACTACACTGTACCAGAACATCTTGGGCCTTGGATAAGTAACAAACACACTGACAAAACATCCTGTCTTTAAAGTGTATATATTCTAGTGGACATATCAAACATTAATAACAAAAATAATAGGTAAATATAAACATATCAAGAGAAAAGATCTGGGGGAAATGAAGTACAGTGTTAAACTGTGGACTCAAGCTGGAAAGTGAGATTGTAGAATTCTGTACTATAGAAAGCATGAACAACCCTGACTCTATGAATCCAGAAGAAGCTACAAGAATCTCTAACTGAAATTTGAGGTTTGTTCCCCCTTTATCCTTGCCTCACTCACAAGCATTATTATTATTTTAACCAAAATACCCCATTATTTCCTAAAGGAAAAATTATCCCCCAACACATCCATGTAGGTACAAAGAAGAAATCTCCAACACATGCTCGAAGAATTACAACTGAACTATTAATAAAGCAATGTCATTTAAACCAGTATTTTGTTAATTCTGTGAAGAGCCCATACACATACACACACAATGTATTTTAATCATATTCAATTCCTTTGGGGCCCTCCCAGATCCACGCTCACCCCTTTTCCTTATGATCCACGGTGCCTACTTTGTGTTGACCATATACACATGGAGACAGGGGGATCCACTAGAGTGTGGTCGATCTACCTGGAGCCACGCCCTTAAAGAAAGCTGACTTTTCTTCCGCCAAACAGTATCTTAAAACAAAAATCAGTACTCAAGCAAATCGTCAGCCTATGCTGTCATTTCCTTCCCGGCCCCTTGTGGGCGCTGTTCCACGGATGCACGTAGTGTTCTGAGGGGTTGTAGATACATAATGCAGATTTGGCTACCCAAAGACAGCACCTTTCAGAGAGCCAAAGAGAGTTGGAGGGGAAGGAAACATTGAAAGGCATCCTAGGAAAGAAATGGAGGAACGAGAAATGCCACAGGTCAGTTGCGGGGGAAGGGAGGAGGGAAAGGCCATCACTCCACAGTTCTAGAATTTCTACACTGGTACCTGATTTCAAAGGTACCCGAGGGCACCTTGTTCTAATAATATGTACTAGGTGCAGCAACGTTTCTGGAACGGAGCGCTTTTAGGTCTGGTTTAAAAGGAGCAGGGATGAGATTTTGTAAGTCAAAGGGGACAGTTATTTTAATCTCAACTGAGAATTGTGTAAGAATGGTAAGAGTAGAACTAAAAAGAAAGTCGGTTTGTTTGGTTTTTTTTTACGATCTATTATACTGAGTCATTAGAATTCTCATTCATTTATTTAACATGTTTTAATTAAACAACTATTGTGGGCTAATCGTGAAGGAAAAGACAAGGTGATAGAAGACCTTTCTCAAATCTCTTTTTTTTCTAGACTGCTCTGTGGTATGTGAGAGTGTGTGTGTGTGTGTGTGTGTGTTACTAGGAACTGAGCATAGAACTTCATTCATCCTAAGCAAGCACCCTGCCAACTGAACTATATCCCCAACCTAACACTCCATTTGCTACAAAATGGATGAAGAACATAGGATAAGATTCTCAAGAATGTGCAGTCCTACCAACCCGGCCCTGATAGCCTTTCTTCATCCCTTCCTGTGCCTCAGTCTACCCACTACTTACCACACTAGGGAGATACTTGCCTAATCATCCCTCCTCTCAGGATGTGGTCTGGAGACAGCACCTACGTCAGTCTTAATGAGCGTATCCCTTCTTGTGTCTTTGCTACCTGGTGGATTGAGATAGGAAGGAAGGAAGGAAGGAAAGGCCAACAATCACTGTGGATGGTTTGCTGAGCCGTGGTCAACATTCTTTGCACAGCAAAGCAATGTGGCAGAGTAGTTTGGAGTGTGTGTTCTGCAATATTTTTTTAAAAAAATAAAATAAAACAAGTCAGTTTTTAAATTTTAAATATTCTAAGTTTTACATTTTAAAATTTCCTAATATCTCCATTTCCGTGCTTGTAAAATGAGCACAGAGGCGCCTATCCACCCTTAGCAGTGTTAAGTGAAGCCTATAAGACCTTACCTACAAAGCACTTAGAAAAATTCTGGAATACAAATTGCTCAATAAACATCTACGGCTATTATCAAACTAAAACAGCATTCAGGCTGACAGCTTGCTGTGTCAGTGCCATACCCCTGATCTCTCAGCTCCATTATAAGATCAAAGGCTGTCCCTAATGCCAAACTGGAGCTATCCTTCTGATGTCATTTCAGTGAAAATATTAAAAAGTCAATTTAGAAAGGAACGTAAGTAGCACATTGAACAAGAATGAAAACGACCAGAAGAAGGAAGAGGCTCAGGATGGCAGATACAAGGCAATTTTTCTGGCTCGTACTCCCTCCATGGCTGTTCACCTCACAGAGCAGTAAAACACCAGTTCTGATACAGGCTTACTGTGCCTGGCATGGCATCCCATGCCTAGGGTCAGGGAATGTTCACTGATATCCAAAAAGAAAGAAGTGAAACAAATCCTACTTGAACCAAGTTTTACCTGCACCTTAGGGCATCAGATAGTCTTTTTTTAAAGCACTGTTTACAAATCTAATAATCTTTGGGGGTGTGTCAGACCTTTAGCCCTTTAGCATCACAGCACCACATCAAGCTAGCTATACCACTGGCAATGAACTGAAGAAGGAGCTAACTGGACCAATCAGTGAAAACCTAGAAATTGTAGTAATTACTTTTTCTTCTGGTAAAGGGCTAGAATACCCCTGGGCTCTTCTCCAATGGGAGAATCCACCGAGAATCTCAAATCTTAACAAAGAACCATTTTAATTACTGACTGGAGCCTCTAAGGGCCCTTGGATCACAGAACTGATAGGTAGAGTGGCACCTGTGGCAGAAAGCATGCATGGGGCAGCGACATGGCTCAGCAAGTAAAGGCATCTGCCACCAAGCCTGACCACCAGAAAACAATCCCTGGGAACCAGGTGGGAATGAAGAGAACCAATTCCTGCAGACTGGCCTCTGACTTCCGTATTTGAGCTGTGACACACACACACACACACACACACACACACACACACACGGATAAATAAGCACAACAACATGCATATCCAGGCCACGCTAAGCTGAAGGCCGCTATTCTAGCCATTGTCTCAACTTTCTGCTGTCATTAAGACATGACTGCTGTGTACTTTGGAGGGAGAACATTTTTAAAGCCTTTTAATGTGTAATAGTTTTAAACCAGGCAAGATGCTTATCCAAACATATATACATATTTCCTGTCTGACTTGGCTCATTATCTGCAACTAAATGGCAACCTAAGTACCTGACGCTTGGGAGCAAGAATGCCAAAATAAGGAGTGGGAAGGGTAGCTCGGAGGTAGAGTGGCAAGCACAAAGCCCTAGGTTCAAGCCCTGGCACCATAAAAGAAATTAATACACAACTTAAAATATTATGGATTTATTTTATAAATCACATGCATATCCTCTGCCACCCTCCCATAGAATGTGTGCTAAGTTCCCCAAAATAGTGCTAGGTTCATACAGATCACTCAATAAATATTAATTATGTAATTATTAATAATATATAAATATAAAATATATAGTTATTAATGTTAACTTGAATTTTAGTTTAATGCAATCAATAAATTAATTTTCAAATCTATGTAGTGTTAAATTGGAAAAAAATCCTTCAGGTAAAATAAACTGAAAAACTCAAGATTCAAAATTAAGTATACCTTCTTTGGAGTTTCTATTTCTATAATAAAATGCCATGACAAAAAGCAACTTGGAAGGAAAGGGTTTATTTGGCTTTCATATCCTGGGTCACAGTCTGCTGAAGGAAATCAAGGCTAGAACCTAGAGGCAAAAACTGAAGCCAAGCCATGGAGGGGTGCTGCTTATTGGCTTGCTCCTCATGGCTTGCTCAGCCTGCTTTCTTATACCACCTGGACCACCTTCCCAGGGGTGGCAGAGCCACCAGTGAGGTGGACCTCCCACGTTAATCACCAATCAAAAAAATATATATATATATACCCCCACAGACTTGCTCACAGAGCAATCTGATGGAGACATTTTCTCAGTACAAATTCCCTCTTCCCAGATGCAACCAGGTTTGTGTCAAGTTGACAAAATCACACCAGAACTTACCACAACAATCACGAGTGGGTTTAAAAGAAAACAATGCATAGAAAAATATCAAAGAGTAGGCAATATATATCTAATATGGTAATTATAAGTGCCTCCATTTCTTGGCTACCCTGAAATTCTTACTGTTACATATCAGCATTTTATTTATTTTTTTCACAGCTAGTGCAAGCTTAACAGTCATCAAAATTGTTAACAAATCTTTCTGTGGCCCTCATCTGTGATTTCAGCTCCAAAGGCTGACCCAGGATGGTGTTTGAGACCAGTCTACCCTATGTACCCAAGACTGTCACTAAAAGGAAGAAGTTTTTAAAACCAAGGACAATTTGCAAAGCCACAGAGCAACAATGTTTCCCTTAAAGTTACAAACTCTGCTGAACTAGACTCCTGCCTTCTCTGAAACTGAGCTAGTATACAAACATCAGAGTTTGTGACATTGAGATTTGTGACATTATGACTGTCTGATTGCCTGAGCTATTTTCAATAATATACAACTGAGGGAGAAGCTGTCACATAATGGGGACTTACTTGCATATCTTTTGTTATGTTAAGTCTATACCATCAGTGCATGTGTGTGTAAACAACAAAGACACATGATAGAAAGATGTGCGAGCTGTTAGTATCATAATTTGGAAAAAATTAACTTCTTGCAAATTCTAAATTTAATAATCACTACAAGTCATTGTGTAGCTAAGTGCTAGAGAAAGTGGGAATTAGGTTGCCATAGACCTCCTGAATTACACCTGTTAAACTACCAGTTTTCCTTACGAAGCATGAAGTGGACTATCTCACAGGCAGGTTATGTGACCTGTTTGACATCGGTTTTCATCAGCATGACAACTCTAAGCTATATGAGCTATCACTTATCACTATGCTACTCCTTTACTCTATCCCATCAGTTTTGATTAACTGGAGTCTCGTTGTTTCCTGTTTGCATGATTACTTAAAAATCCATCCTAATAGGAGTGAGTTCTTGGAAAGAACCTTAACTTTAAGCAGCTGATGCTCCAGAGGACAAATTTGATTTTTAGGGAGAAAGCAAAACGTAGTCATAAAAGGAAGTGAGAAGCCCACAATTTGATGTGCCCACCCTCTCATGGAGCGGGGTGGGGGAGTGCACCTTCTTTTCCCACAGGCATGAGATACATATTCACTTTATTTGGCAGGATGCAGGAAAGAATGGGATTGTATGCATTTGTTGTGCTAAGAACAGTAAACAACTTCTTTTTTTTTTTACTCAACAATTGAAAAATGAATCTGTTGTTTGAGGAGTAGCTCTGTTACTGGACAGATTGGGTAGAAATGAAAGCTAAGGTCACAAACAGTACGCTCCCCCCCACACACACACACACTGGAGAGCTGGGTCTTCATATATTTACTGATTTATCTAACCACAAAAAGGAGGTAGCAGTGTGACACACTTTTAATCCCAGCACTCCAGAGGCAGAGGCAGGTAGATCTCTGAGTTTGAGGCTAGCCTGGTCTACTGACTGAGTTCTAAATCAGCCAGGGCTACACAGATAAATCCTGTAGTAGTTCTGGCTGGTCTAAAGCTCACTATGTAGACCAGGCTGGTGTCTAACACAGAGATCCACCAACCTCTGTCACTTGAGCGTTGGGGTAAAGGCATGTCGAGGCTTATGTCACCACACCCAGCCAGCCTTCATGTCTTACTTAATCCATTATTTCATTGCCTAAAAGTCTAAAAAAACAACAACAAAAAGCAGTCAAGTTGGTCTTGTTCTGGATTAGGCTGACAGAAAAAAATCATATTCTAATTTGGGGCCAAAGGAAAACAAAAGGCGAAGCTGTCCCACTGTTTCCTCCCCTGAGGAGCAAACAGACCAGGCTGTCCTTGGAACGGTACACCACCACCACACCCCCCCACCTTTCTGCTGGTCAATCCCCAGGTCACCGAACAGTCCCCTCACCTACCTACCTACCTACCTACTTACCTGGCTTGTCTCTGAAGGGCTCAAGACAGTGAGCAGAAAAAAAAAGAATCACTCAGATAAGAGGGGAGAAATACATAGAAAATGTAAGAAACAAATAATAATTGGGAAAAATTTGCCATTACTTACATCAGAGATACTCTTTACTAAGTGGTGTGGATTAATCTCTCCAACATGCTTGGGTCATGAATCATACACCTTCTTCATGTAGTGATACTTGGAGAGGTTTGACAACCCATGCAACATCGTGTCTCAACCTGGGAGTTGCAGCCCGTGGGGGTTGCACAGATCAGATATCCTTCATATCAAATGTATACATTATGATTCATAACAGCAGGGAGGTTATAACTGTAAAGCAGCAATGAAACTGTATGATTGGGGGTCAACTCAACATAAGGATCTGTGTGAAGGGTTGCAGCTTTAGGAAGGTTGAAGGCCTCTGCTCTGGGACATCACCAAAAAAAAAAAAAAAAAAAAAACCTAAGTCCAAGATGCACAAAGTAGAATATTAACAGATCAACACATTCTTCTGTGACATCTGTTCTACTGTGCAGATTGGATCTTAGAATTGTTGAACTTAGTAAATCTGTCTCTTTCCCATGGTTCCTTGAGACAACTGACCTCAAACTCACATGTCAGCCACTACTGACCTTGAATTTCTAGCTCCACTACCCAGTTGCTAAGATTATAGGCACAAGCCACCATGCCCACTTTTGTAACCTCACCTGAAATCCTCCCTCCCGGTTCATGGCTGCCTATAGAAGGTGTTGAGCAGTATCTGCTTGAACGATTTTCCTAATGGAGTCCTCAATATCTCACCATGAAATGCTTTATTTTGTTATTTATTTGTACTTATTTGGCATGCCAGGGAAGTGCCCTGTTGCTCATCAGGCCTCCAAGTCTGCCTCTTCCCTTTTACGTATCTCTCTCCGTCTGTTGACTGGCTTCTGAGTCACCTCTGCAAACAAAGCAGGCTTCTCAGTGGTAGCTGGTGGTGTCAGAACATCAGTCCTTCTAGGACCAAGAATCCCTTCCTCTACCGGGATTTTCCAGACCCTGAGGATGTGCCCAGCAGACTGGCATGGCTATTTCTAAGAGCTAAAAGAAGAGTCAGAGCCCCCTTTACTCAACCGTGGTGTCATACTTTGTGGATATATAAGAATATTGAATTATTTATTTATCACACCAGTCAACCACTGTGCCCAAGGGCAGATTTTTTTTTAATTACTTTTATGTTTTCCAATTCAGTCATTATTCCCCCCAACCCCTGTCTGCCCTTTGACAGTTCCTCATCCCATTCCTCCTCCCCTCTGTCTCCACGAGGATGCCCCCACCCACCCCACCCCCACCTGACCCCCCCACTCCCCGGGGCCTCAAGTCTCTCCCACAGACCAGACCAGGCAGTCCTCTGCTATATATGTGCAGGGGGCCTCATACCAGCATAGGGGCCTGGTTGGTGGCTCAGTATCTGAGAGATCTCAAGGGATTGGGTTAGTTGAGACTACTGGTCTTCCTACGGGGTCACCCTCATCCTCAGCTTCTTCCAGCCTTTCCCTAATTCAACCACAGGGGTCCTTGACTTCAGTCCATTCATTTGGTGCTAATATCTGCGTCTGTTTCAGTCAGCTGCTGCTTGGGCCTCTCAGAGGACAGCAGCACACCATAGCATGAGTAACAGTGTCAGGATAAGGGCAGCTTTTTAAACTCGATGATTAAACTAATTTCTTTTTCCTGTCTCCACACCTCACATGGCATTAACTATTTGAAATCAAGAAACATTTTCCACAAACAAACAAATGTACCCAGAAGTCCAATCCTTGGAACAGATCAGAGCAGGCTTCTTTAGTGGCAGTTGGGGGAAGGTGTCCTACATTGCCATTTGTCAACCACAGTCCCTGTGGCACTGCCTAATTCTCAGAAGACAATCACAAAGTCGCAGTCAGGGGCATGTTCTCAAACTCTGAATTTTCACCAAAATAATATTTAAAATAACTTAGCACACCCCTTGTTTTTCACCCTATATTCTACAGTCGGTAGAAGAGAGTAGGGACAGCTGAATGATGTTTCACAGGAGATAGGATTGTTTTAAAGTTTGAAAGTATTTTGGGCTTAACTTCCCTGAAATCTTTATTTCACAGATGAAGAAATAGAGCCCAGAGAAGAGAAATAATCTACACCGGATCGTTCAGAGGAAAAGTGCCGCCCCGCACCAAGCCTGGAACTCTCTGTGCAGGTGACTTCCTCCACTCCCATCTGCGACTCTCTCCTTTAGAAATCTTTTAGATATGTGACCTCTCTCACAGTAATATTACATCTTTACTAAAATGAAATTCTAGTGCTTTGTCAAGATACCAGTAAACATTAGGACAAATATTGTTTTGACATTGTGGATGAGACAAAAGAGGAAATGGTGGCAATTCGCTTTATTATGTCATAAAAACAGTGATTCTCGGCTTTAATACATGAGAGGCACCTTAGAGATATAAACAGCAAAATGTTCCATCTGTACAAAATTTGCATAAATTGCAAGGGTTACTGAGAGGCCACCCTCCCATAACCTTTGACTGTAGGTTACAAACCCCTGGCCTAGAAAAAGCCAGTGGCAGGGTAAGTGCCATCCGTGCAGGCAGAACACCAACTCCTGCCTTATTTATGGGTCTCGGGTTGAAGACTGCTTCTGTTTCAGTGTCTCTCATCTTTAATTTATATGATGCAGCAGTGTATCCTGGAAGGCCTTTAGTATGAGAAGAATGCTTTTTAAGAAACATTTAGTTAACCAGGTGAGATAAATTAAAATAACAAATATGGGAAAATTAAGACATTGTCTTCCAAAATAAAAAGATTTACAGTGAATGTAAAGAAGTCCAATATTCACAGAAGGGAAAACATTTTATTTTAGTTTTAAAATTATTATTTTATTATTAATCATTACAAAGAAAAGGAAGCAGGCTAAAAGAAAACCTAGACTGCCTGCTCCTATACAAACTTTTAGAAAAGTTGCCACTAACTCATGGGAGACTGTGGGCGAGCGATATCTATCCATGTCTCTTGTAAACATCTGGTAGTCTCCAGCAGTGTTTTAGAAGATTTATAGGTCTAGAGTAGCTGGCACTAGTTTCTTTATTTCAAAATACTTTAAATTTATTGATGATGAGTATAGGCTTCTCCAGTTCCAAGCACCCTCTGTAGATGTTCAGATTGCATTAGTTACTACCAGAGGAAGCATGTTGAGGCAGGAGCTCCCACGCTTCATTCAGTATTACGGCATCCCAGGCCAAATCCCAAGATCAGCTCTAGCTAGACACCCAAGTACTCAATAAATATATAAACCCCGAAGCCTCGATTTCCTCAGCTTGGGAAACGAGCAGATACACGTGAAGGGCTTCACACAGTGCTCTGCGCATGCGATGCACTCAGCAAACAGGAGTTAGTGCCGGGCATGCTGGGCCCTCTACCTCTCTCTATTATGGTAGTCACTCGTGAACCAAATAAAAATTACAAGCAGCAGTCTTCCTAAACGTAATTTCTAGGATAGTAACTGGGAAAAATCACCTGTCCAGACTAAAAGGTAGTGCCGATTTCTTCCATTCTTTGCTTGGTCTTGAGAATCTAGTGAGAGAGAATCTGGTGAGAGAGTAGTTACTATATTAGCTAATACAACTTAACCTTTCCAGAGTCCTTCTGTACGCACTTCATTCTTTCTAATCCTCCTGGAAGATATGGGCATGAGGTTCTGCCACCATTCTTACTCCCAGCTGAAGAAACTTAGGAAAGGAGTGGCTAAATTACTCCGAGTGAGTCACACATATAGGGCTGCAGTTCAAACCCAGACAGGAGTCACAATTCACCCATGTGATCACCCCAACTTTCAGCCTCTCCCAGCTCCACATGCTTACCATGGGCTATGAGGCCTCAATGTGTTCATCTTCATAAGGATAATTAAAGCCCCAAATCGAGCCATGGCCCACAACTCTGGCACTGAGAGATGCTGACTCTGCTCAAACGAGGGAATTGCATGTGATAATCCCACTGTCCTCAAGGATACCTGGATTTGCTTCTTGTAGCTTCACTAACAAATCTCCACAGGTGTGGTAGCTTCTGGCAGAAATGTATCTACTGATAGTGTTGGAGTCTTTAATGAAGGTGTTAGCAGGAACATGCAGCCTACCCTCTCCGGCCACCCACAAACGTACACACTAAATACACACACACACACACACACACACACACACACACACACACGGAGAAGGACTGTGCACATTTGACAACAGACATCTGGATGATTCCCATTTGACTATCAAATAGTGCGGTCGTACAAGTAGCTGTATTTTTATGACTTTTTGAAGAAACTTCTAATGACTTTAAAGCCACTTCTTTTTGTAGTTTTGTTCATGTTTTACTTCTAAAATAGCCCAGAAGACTACATGTTTTCATTTCTGTCATTACAGAGTAGCAGGGTTTTATTTTTAATAAAGAACACACACCCAGAACCACAAAGTTAAGCCTAGGCCCAGAAGCCCATCTCTCCATTGCAGGACTTTCAGAAACACACCGGGACACTTGCCCTGCCTCTGGATTAGTAATGGTGAGCCATCAGACGAAGAGCACACAGCTGGCCTCCCGCCTTTCTCCTCCTGTCTATTCCCATACTAGTACACTCTCCCACTTTACGGTTTTGAAAGAACGTTTTTATAGTCCCACAGCATTGGATTTGAACAAAGGTCTCGATTGTGTGTAGCCTAAATTACAGTGAATACTTTCACTGAAGTTGAATTCTGATTTTTTTTTCTCTCGGCCATGGAGTCCTTCATTCATTAATTTATCAAGAGTCTGAACTGAGTCCCCTCAGAACAAAACAAAGCATAAAAAAAAAAGAACTACTTTGAAATTAGTTATTCGGTGCACACCACGTTGCCCGATGGCATCAGTTAACAATTGGGCTTGTAGAACATGCTTTATGGTGTTCTACTTTTGTTCTTACTCACAAAAATTAGATACACTAGAGTTGGCAAAGCCACAAAATGCTCGGCACTAACTACTTGGCAGCACTGTCGATGACTCTCCTTTAAGTAACTCACTGCCAAGTACAAGTTACACAACATAATGAGAATTACCCAGTTGCTTAAAACGCCTGTGTTCACTCTCCATTCACTCCTTCTGGGGCATCTATAGAATCAATGCAGGTATTGTGAATGCACAAAGAAAATCCATTAATTGCTCTACGGTCATTTGTTTTCTTCCCTGCCTTTCATTCATCACAAACTCCCAGGTTCCCTTTTACCTTCCACTAAAGACTTGGGTTTCCAGTCTGACTTCTAAGGCTCTCTCTGTTGTCAGCGTGGAGAACTGGTTGTTGATGGAAACTTGACAGTATAAAAAGGTAGTTCCTACCCAGGGAGATATTATGCAGAGTTGGAAGTTTCTGTAGTACAAAGAAGGCATTGCAGTCACCCCCAAATCATAAAGCAAGATACTCAATAAGTGATAACCAATAAATTAGCTATGCTTTATTTTCCCACAGATACAGTATGAGGTTGTACCATTAATTATAAAGACTTAAGCCATATCCATGTTGCTGATGATATTTAAAAATTACATGCTGCAGAGCTGAAGAGATGGCTCAATGGGTAGAGTGCTTGCTGTGTAGACCTGAGAACCTGAATTCCAATCCCTAGTATCCACAGAAAAAGCCAAGTGCTGTAGCACATGTTTAGAGAGAGATGGGGTAGAGACAGGTGAACCCCAAGAGCTTGTTGCCTAGTCAGTCTAGCCAAAATGGTAAACTCCAGGTTCAGCAAGAGACCTTGTCTAAGAATATAGAGAACAATAGAAGAATATGTTCTAGCCTCAGGACACAAGCAAGCACGCACACACGCACAAACACACACAGTAAATTACAGTCTGTATCTCTGTGAATTGAACTGTGCTCAGGGAAGAAGCAGCTTATGATTTGGTGCCTATGACAAGAACAAGCTTGGGAAGTCACACTTTGCTCAGCCTGCACAAGAAGACAAGGCTGCCCTGCCCAAGGCACATATACATGTCGTTCACAAACTGTGGCTCCTTTCTAGGTGAAATTTAGAGAGATAGCCACACAGATAAGTTCTAACTGCAACAGTCCATTTGATTGGCACACATAAATAACAGGTAGAGTTTCTGCCTATAAAACACACCAGCCACTCCACTACTGAAGTAGTTACAATACTCAACACTAAACAGAAGAACAGGGATTAAAATATTACTACTTTGAAGTCGATGTCTCTTAGCATGAGAGTTCAGAGATGACTCGGGAGCAATCAAACCATGCAGAGCTGTGAACGAGTTCTTTTGTTTCTTAGAAAAGGAAGAATCACTCACTGGAGGTTTTGAAGCAGAGAGTCTGTATGTTTTGAAAGTTTAAGTTAGAAACAATGAAAAGTATAAACTGGAAGAAAGACAAGGTGGTAAGCAGTCTTATTCATCTAAGCAGAGTACCATGAGCTTCTGCAGCACTGTCCCTGAAACTCTCCTGCAACGACAGAGTGTCCTACATCCTTGCTGCTCACAGTATGGGAGCCCACTGGGTATGTGACTACTGGAAACAAGGATTTCAAATTTCCATAAAAGACTCATCACTGTCCTCCTGAGAGTACAGAAACATCTTAAAGGGAAAGAAAGGCAGAGGGGGATTGTAGGGAAGAAGCTCAGCTGGTAGTGTCCCCGGGTCTATTCTCAGTACAACATAAATGACATGTGATTGTACACATCCGTAATTCCAGCACTTGGGAAACAGACATAAGAAGATCAAGAGTTCAAGGCCATCCTTGGCCACAAAAATGAGTTTAAGGCTAAAGTGAGTTGCATGAGACCTAGTCTCAAGAAAAGTTCTTTAAAATAATAATTTAAGAAAAAAAAAAAAAACAAGTTAGCACAGGAGTTAAGTCAGTTTTGGGTTTGTTTGTCTTGTTTGATTTCATTTTTGTTAAGAAAGATATTTGGTGGAACTGAAGGTGTGGCTTTTTTTTTTTTTTTTTTTTGCATTCATGGGGCCAGGAGGTTGGTCCCTAGTTTATCTGTGTCTACCCTGGGTCACAACACAAACTGTTTAGTTTCTCCATTTCCCTTAGTAATGCCAGCATTTTGTAGAATACTATTGTTTTGGGTTTTTTGTTTGTTTGTTTCTATTTTTTCAAGAGAAAAAATGCTTTTATTGTATTCCTCGATACACATTCCTTACTCTCTCATATTTTTTCATATTTTTTTTTACTTTATTTACATTTCAAATGTTTCCCCCTTTCCAGATCTCCCCTTTGGAACCTCAACATTCCCTCCCCTCCCCCTGACTGTATGAGGGTATTCACCCACCCACGCACCACCCACTCTCATCTTCCCTCCTTGGCATTCTCCTATACTGGGGGATCTAACACCCTCAGGCCCAAGGGCCTCTCCTCCCCCTGATGGCTAACAAGACCCTCCTCTGACGGATTTGTGGCCAGCACCATGGTCCCTCCATGTGTATTCTTTGGTTGGTGGATCAGTCTCCAGGAGTATCGAGGGGTCAGGCCAGTTGCCACTGTTGCTACCTCCCTGGGGCTGCACACTCCCTCAGCTCCTTCAGTCCTTTCTCTAAGTCCTCCTTCTGGGACCTCACACTCAACCCTACTGTTGCTGCAAAGTGATTCTTGGGTATTTCAAACTTTTAGGCTAATAACCACTTAACAGTGAGTACATACCATGCTCATTCTTTTGTGACTGTGTTACCTCACTCAGGATGATATTTTCAAGATCCATCCATTTGTCTGAGAATTTGATGAAGTCATTGTTTTTAATAGCTGAGTAGTATTCCATTGTGTACATGTACCACATTTTCTGTATCCATTCCTCTGTGGAGGGACATCTGGGTTGTTTCCAGCTTCTGGCTATTATAAATATGGCTGCTATGAACATAGTGGAACATATGTCTTTATTACATGTTGGAGCATCTTCTGGGTATATGCCCAGGAGTGGAATAGCTGGGTCCTCAGGTAGTATTATGTTCATTTTTCTGAGGGTCCACCAAACTGATTTCCAGAGAGGTTGTATCAACTTGCATTCCCACCAGCAATGGAGAAGTGTTCCTCTTTCTCCACATCCTCACCAACATCTGCTGTCACCTGAGTTTTTGATCTTAGCCATTCTGACTGGTGTGAGGTGAAATCTCAGGGTTGTTTTGATTTGCATTTCCCTGATGACTAAGGATGTTGAACATTTCTTTAGGTGCTTCTCGGCCATTCGAGTTTCCTCAGGTGAGAATTCTCTGTTTATCTCTCTTTCCCATTTTTTGATAGGGTTATTTGGGTCTCTGGAGTCTAGCTTCTTGAGTTCTTTGTATACATTGGATATTAGCCCTCTATCAGACGTAGGATTGGTAAAGATCTTTTCCCAATCTGTAGGTTGCCGTTTTGTCCTATTTACAGTGTCCTTTGCCTTACAGAAGCTTTGTAATTTTATGAGGTCCCATTTGTCAATTTTTGATCTTAGAGCACAAGCCATTGGTGTTCTGTTCAGGAACTTTTCCCCTGTGCCCATGTGTTTGAGACTTTTCCCCACTTTCTCTTCTATTAGATTCAGTGTACCTGGTTTTATGTGGAGGTCCTTGATCCACTTGGACTTGAGCTTTGTACAGGGAGATAGGAATGGATCAATTCACATTCTTCTACATGTTGACTGACAGTTGAACCAGCACCATTTGTTGAAAATGCTGTCTTTTTTCCACTGGATGGTTTTAGCTCCTTTGTCAAAGATCAGGTGACTGTAAGTGTGTGGGTTCATTTTTGGGTCTTCAATTCTATTCCATTGATCTACCTGCCTGTCACTGTACCAATACCAATACCATGCAGTTTTTATCACTACTGCTCTGTAGTACAGCTTGAGATCAGGGATGCTGATTCCCCCAGAAGTCCTTTTATTGTTGAGAATAGTTTTTGCTGTCCTGGGTTTTTTGTTATTCCATATGAATTTGATAATTGCTCTAAGTCTATGAAGGATTGAGTTGGAATTCTGATGGGGATTGCATTGAATCTGCAGATTGCATTTGGCAGGATGACCATTTTAACTATATTAATCCTGCCAATCCATGAGCATGGAAGATCTTTCCATCTTCTGAGGTCTTCTTCAATTTCTTTCTTCAGAGACTTGAAGTTTTTGACATACAGATCTTTATCTTTCACTTGTTTGGTTAGAGTCACACCAAAATACTTTATATTGTTTGTGACAATTGTGAAGGGTGTCATTTCCCTAATTTCTTTCTCAGCCTATTTATCCTTCGAGTATAGGAAGGCTACTGATTTGCTTGAGTTAATTTTGTATCCGGCCACTTTGCTGAAGGTGTTTATCAGCTGTTGCAGTTCTCTGGTGGAGTTTTCCGGGTCACTTAAGTATACCATCATATCATCTGCAAATAGTGATATTTTGATTTCTTCCTTTCCAATTTGTATCCCTTTGACCTCCTTTTGTTGTCTAATTGCTCTAGCTAGAACTTCAAGTACTACATTGAATAGATAGGGAGAGAGAGGGCAGCCTTGTCTAGTCCCTGATTTTAGTGGGATTGCTTCAAGTTTCTCTCCATTTAGTTTGATGTTGGCCACTGGTTTGTTGAATATTGCTTTTACTATGTTTAGGTATGCTCCTTGAATTTCTGATCTTTCCAAGACTTTTATCATGAAGGGATGTTGAATTTTGTCAAATGCTTTTTCAGCACCTAATGAAATGACCATGTGGTTTTCTTCTTTGAGTTTGTTTATGTAGTGGATTACATTGATGGATTTCCTGGTATTGAACCATCCCTGTGTCCCTGGGAAGAAGCCTACTTATTCATTGTGAATGATGTTTTTGATGTGTTCTTAGATTTGGTTTGCAAGAATTTTATTGAGTATTTTTGCATTGATATTCATAAGGAAAATTGGTCTGAAGTTTTCTTTTATTGTTGGGTCTTTGTGAGGTTTTGGTATCAGTGTAACTGTGGTCTCATAGAAAGAATTAGGTAGTGTTCCTTCTGTTTCTATTTTGTGGAATAGATTGAAGAGTATTGGTATTAGGTCTTCTTTGAAGGTCTGATAGAAGTCTGCACTGAACCCATCTGGTCTTGGACTTTTTTTGGTTGGGAGATTTTTAATATCTACTTCTATTTATTTAGGGATTATGAGACTGTTTAGATGGTTTATCTAATCCTGACTTAACTTTGGTGTTTTGTATCTGTCTAGAAACTTGACCATTTCATCCAGATTTTCCAATTTTGTTGAGAATAGGCTTTTGTAGTAGGATCTGATGATTTTTTTAATTTCCTCAGAATCTGTTGTTATATCTTTGTTTTCATTTCTAATTTTGTTAATTTGCATACTGTCTCTGTGCCCTCTGGTTAGTCTGGCTAAGGGTTAATCTATCTTGTTGATTTTCTCAAAGAACCAGCTCCTGGTTTTGTTGATTCTTTGTATAGTTCTTTTAGTTTCTACTTGGTTGATTTCAGCCCTTAATTTGATTATTTCCTGTATTCTACTCCTCTTGGGTATATTAGCTTCTGTTTGTTCTAGAGCTTTCAGGTGTGCTGTTAAGCTGCTAGTATACGCTCTCTCCAGTTTCTTTTTGGAGGCATTCAGAGCTATGAGTTTTCCTCTTAACACTGCTTTCATTGTGTCCCATAGGTTTGGGTATGTTGTACTTTCATTTTCATTAAATTCTAGGAAGTCTTTTATTTCTTTCTTTACTTCTTCCCTGACCAAGTTATCATTGAGTAGAGCGTTGTTCAGCTTCCATGTGTATGTGGGCTTTCTGCTATTGTTGTTGCCATTGAAGACCAGCCTTAATCTGTAGTGATCTGATAGGAGGCATGGGATTATTTCCATCTTCTTATATCTGTTGAGGTTTGTTGTGTGACCAATTATATGACTTCCTAGAATTTAAGTCACATTGAGCCTTTTTAAAGAAAGCTACTTCTGAGTACAGACACAGTCAGTTTAGATACAGCATCTCTTTCTCTGCCACAGACAAGACACTTTTTATCAGGTTCTAAATATCAAGCACATTCTCTCTCTCTCTCTCTCTCTCTCTCTTTCTCTCTCTCTCTCACACACACATAATGACTGCTATGGAATTCCAAAATGAGTCCGTAAGGAGTTAGCCAGAATCAATTTGGGCCCTTCTGACCTTTCAGTCCTCGAATCTAAGATTCAAGGAGAAATGTAGCTGTTACCCAGGAGGGCAGCTAAGTTGTAGAAAAAGAAATTCCTTATTAAGAAGGGCCTTTTTGGTGAAGTTCATTTTGCTGTCTTGTTTTGCTTGGGCAGAAAGCAGACACCTAAGAGTGTGCCTTTTGCAGTATTCCCAAGGGAAATATCGCAGTCCCAAATCATGTGAGAAGCATCTTTCGTTGCTGTTACCTAACTCTCCACCACTCCCATTCCACAGATAAAAGAACAATACATATTTCTTCCACAAGTCTGGCCAGTCCTACATCTTCTTCCTGACTCAAATGCACCATGTTGGGACATGAACTTCTTTAATTGCTGTACTTACTCCCTTTCTTATCTACTTAAGCCAGAAGGAAGTCGATCCCTTGACTAACATGGGTCAGAAGTGTTAGTCTTCTCCATTCATCTGGGGGAAGACACTTTTATTCCTTTCCCACTGCCTCTAAATGCAGTGTGAATCTTCATCTGTTGGTTGAAAAGTCATGGCACGGAGGAATAGAAAATAACAACTCACTGGCCATTCTATTACAAGATCTCCCTCTGGAGACTTCTAAGCCATTGATATGTTTCCACTGTTGTCTTGACCCTTTTCATTCACTGGAATTAGGTTAGGATGTAGTGTTTCCCCCTGGTTCTCAAATCCCTAATAATCCTCAACCTTAACCTGGCAAAACTCTGTGTTGGGGCTGTCAACCATTCTAAAGTATCTATTACAAATAAGAACCTTAGATTTTACCAATTCCCAGTAAGACTTGTAACAGAAATGCTTTGAAACCTTTAGTTGTCAACCAAGAACCTGAACTATAGATTGTCAGGAAAAATTCTTATGTAAGGGGTGAATCTGGTCTGAGGAAACAGGATGGTGCTAAGGCCAGGTAGCCTCACAGCCATTCCCTTGCCTCACGAGACATTAGGCCTGTTAGCGTTTGCTACACAACAGTCCTCACAAAGATATTTAAAATAGTGGTTCAGAGAAGCTTTTTCTGTGAGCTTTCATTCCTTCAGGTAGTCATCTTGACCTTTGTCCCAAGCTCCCTCTTCTTACAGGGAATCTTGGCTGCCTTATGTTTCACCATAGCTTTCTGAGAAGCCCAATCACAAAAATGTAGGGGGAAAAGCCTTCTCTTCCCTTTGTTTGACAGTATGTCTTAGCTCAGCCTATTGCAACGTTAGTGTGTTCACTGTTATCAGCAACAAAAATCCACTCTTCCTAGTTCTCAAGGCTGGGAAATCCAAGGCTGAGTCCGCATTTGACACAATGTCACGTGAGGAGAACATTCATGGCTGTCCTTTTACTGTGTCTTTAAATACAGAAGTCTTTGGGGTCTCTTTCATTGGGGCACAATTCCCTGAGTTCTGCCATTATGAGCTAATCACCCCCCCAGAGCCCAGAATCTCTCAACACTCATACTGTGGCAGGCAGTATCACACAGTAGTAGGTGGAAATGTTTTTTTTAAAAAATAAATACAAAAAACTCTCCCTTTTCCCACTTATGGGTAACCATCATTTTAAAGGCTTATAAGTAGAAACAAATATATTCACAACAGGCACAAATAAAGCAGACATTCTCAGTCCTTTTTTTAATCATCTCTAGGATATGGCAGTAGGTAGAAGTTATTATATTAATTTTGAATCTTATTGTGGACCTTTAATGCTTTAAGATCTTTACTGGAGGGACTGGAAAGATGGCACAGTCAGTAAAGTACACCCCATGTGAGCACAAGGACCAGAAGTCAGATCCCTCGAATTCAAATAAAACCTAGGCGGGGAAGCACACTTGTAACGCCCATGCTGAGGAAGCAAAGGAAAGCAGGTCTCTGGAGCTCATGGCTAGCCAATCTAGCCCAATCAATGAGCTCCGGGTTCAGTGAGAAACCCTACCTCAAAAAAATAGCATGGAAAGCAACCTGAGGAAGACACTCAACATCAGCTTCTAGCCATCGTGAGTGTGTGTGTGTGTGTGTATGTCTCTGTGTGTGTGCCTCTGTCTCTGTGTGTAAGTATCTGTGTATGTCTGTGTGTGTGTGTCTTTGTGTGTATCTGTGTGTGTGTCTGTCTCTGTCTCTCTGTGTGTGTGCTTGTGTGTGTGTAAAATCTAGTTCTAGATTTACTATTTTACTGTATTTGTGCCATGGTTTATCCAATATCCAACATCTTTTTCAGCACTCTTCCTGTGTATTTTTCCGTACCCCTTCAGCCTCCTTCTAGTGTTCATTTCCAGCCCCTCATGCATGGCGAGGCTGCTACATCGCCCCAAAGAATTTCCCCTTCTGGCCTGCAGTACCTTCTGGGACAGAGCATGTCCTTCTGAGGCCATTGCTATTCAGAAGCCGTAGAGCTGTACTCAAATTACTTTGTTCAGTGAGTTAATGAATTCTCCCACCCATATGACTCAGCACATTGTCTAGGGTGGTGGAGGGGTCCCTCCCTCTCTCTCTCTCTCCTTTTCTCTCTCTGTCTAATTGTACATATTGTCTCTGAGGAGATACAGAATGGACTCACCAGGAAGGAGACATAGATTACGAAAATAAATCTAGAACCTAAAAATAGTGCATAGTCTACAATAGACTGGAGCAGATGGCTTTCCAATGAAAACCAAGTCTTTCACCTTTTAATAATAAATGGTGAATAAACAATCTTTAAATTTTCTTCTCATCAATAAATGAAAGCAGAATCAAAAGAAAAGAAAAACAAGGGAATCAATGTCTTTTGTGAACTAACTGTTAGACCTCATGAGATTAAAATGAAACAGGATAATAAAAGCACATTTCACTGGGGCTGGAGAGATGGCTCAGTGGGTAAGAGCATTTGCGGTTTTTGCAGAGGACTGAGGTTCCATCCTCAGCACCCATCTCAAGCAACTTACAACTACTGTCTATAACTCACTCCAGGGGACTGCACACTTTCTTCTGGCCTCCAAAGGTGCCCTTGCATGTGTGCGTGCACCACGCGTGCATACACACATACACACACACCACTAAGAAAATAAATAAATCTATAAAAGCATTTTCACAGGTCAAAACTGGCAATTTAGAGGGCTGAGAAATGAGATATTTTGTAAGTAGTCAATAAATTTAATGTTTTGTTCTTAATATGAAAGTAAATTTTAAATGTTCGTTTCTAAGCTGTTGTGGCATTTGTGACCAAAATGTCTGTCTTTGATGTAACAGATATGCTATATGATTTTTCCATATGTGCTCATATGACTTTTATCTGCTATTTCTTTGATGATTGACTTTCAGCAGCTTTAAATGCTAGACACCTATTATTCCACTCTCTCCATGACTCAGCTGGATGCCTCTGGCTCAGGGTTTCCCAAAAGGCTGTCATCTTCAGCTATGGCTTCCCAAGCAAGAAGTTAATTTTAAAGTTAAAAAAAATTAGACAGGAGATTAATTAGTGCATTTTATAAAAACCACAATAGTGAAAAGGAAAGTCAATGATTTTCCTGAAATATGAACAATATTATCTCATTAATGAAACTGAAAAGAGCCGGGCAGTGGTGGCACACGTCTTCAATCCCAGCACTCGGGAGGCAGAGGCAAGCAGATTTCTGAGTTCAAGGCCAGCCTGGTCTACAGAGTGAGTTCCAGGACAGCCAGGGCTATACAGAGAAACGCTGTCTCGAAAAAACAAAACAAAACAAAACAACAACAACAAAAAACCACACCAAAAAATAAAATAAAATAAAACTGAAAAGAGTTTTACATATTTTTATAAATATTAAATCTATGGCTGATTCTGAACAGGCACTACCCTCAGGAAGAGGGGAGGTATAGAGCTTCCAAAATAATTGCTATGCAAGTCCACTTCATCTTGGCTTTAGGATGTACTGTGCCCTCTATGTGAGTTTACCCCCTCCCTCCTAACCCTTCTTCCTGTCAATAACCTCCGGGACACCCCCAGAATCATAGGTTAAAGGACAAATAATTGCCCTGTCTAACTCCATCCTCCATCTCTTGGCCTTGTACTCCCATAAAGCATTGCTTTAGCCTCATAGATTTTACGTCATCGTCCTCCCTAGACCCTGGCCCCCTAGCTAGCTCCCACCTCTCCCCTTTCTGTGAGTTCTCTCCAGTCTCCCTATTCCCCTTTTCTCGTGTCCCTTACTCTCTGCTTGGGCTTTAATCAATCGTCCCTAATGTTTTACCTTTTCTCCACACTGGATCAGGTTACAAACGCTCCTTGAACACTATACTTTCCCTTCAGGGCACTTGGTGAGATTGACAATTCTGTATTGGTTTGTACTAACTGTTTAAGATCTGTCTTTCCGACTAGTCTACACTCCTTAGGGAGAAGAGGCGTGTGTGCCTAAGCCATATGACTTGACTTTCACCCAGCACCACCTGGCACTACATAATAAATAAATAAATAAATAAATAAATAAATAAATAAATCCTAAATGATAAATAAATAATAAGTAATAAATAAATAAATCCTAGGATCCTCCACCAATCACCTAGTCATATCTCAAATTATAAGTAGTTACAGGGAAGCCACTGTGGATAGCTATGAGTAAGATTTGTTTTCTAATTAGATTGTCTAGTAGGACTGCCAGACCTCAAGTATTGGTGCTCCCCACAGTTGCTTTTTCTGTTCCTGGGAAATCTGTTTCTGAGATAGCCTTGCCCATTGAAATTAGCATTGTGTTGCCGTTTGAATGCTCCCATCCCTTCTAAACTCCATGTCCAACCTAATCTCCGGTGTTGGAGTACTAAGAGTTTCAGTTAGGGAGCAGCAAGTGGGTAAAAGCATTCGCTATACAAGCCTGATGCCCTCTGGCTGATCCCTGGGATCCACATGTGAAGCCAGATGTGATCACAGGCATGTGTAATCTCAGCAGTCCTATGGCAAGATGGGAGGTGGAGACTCTCCTGGAATTTCACAGGCCACTAGCACTGCAGAGACCACGGAGGCTGCCTTGAAAACAAGGTGATCACGAAGGCTCCTCTCAGGAATGGAATTAAGGTTCTTTTTTTCCTTAATCTTTTAGTAGTTCTTTGAACATTACATTTTATTTTTTCTGTCAGAACCTGGCTGCTTTCATTACTACAGCTCTGTAATATAATTTGAAATATGGGATGTTGCTGCCCCAAGCAGGCTTTTTTGTTGTTGTTGTTCAGTATTGTTTTATGCATCATGGGTCTTTTGTATTTCCATATGAAATTTTTGATGGCTGTTTTCAGTTTCTGGAAGGACCTGGATTAGAGTAGCAAACAGCACGACTTTTTCCTTTCCTACCCCTACCCTCTTTACCTCTCCCCTGTCTTACTGTGCTAGCAAAGATTTCAAGTCCTATGTTGAACAGGAACGGAGAAAATGGCTATTCTGTTTTGTTCTTGATTTTAATGGAAATACTTTGAGGTTTTTTTGTTTTTTTTTATTTAGGATGATAGGATATAAGCTTCCTGTAGATTGCCTTTATTATGTTGAGATATATCCCAACATAATAAAGTACTGGCTAGTTTTGTGTGTCAACTTGACACAAGCTGAAGTGATCACAGAAAAAGGAGTTTCAGTTGAGAAAATGTCTCCTTGAGATCCAGTGGTAAGGCATTTTCTCAATTAGTGATCAAGGGGTTTGGGCTCCTTGTGAGTGGTACTATCTGTGGGCTGGTAGTCTTGGGCTCTATAAGAAAGCAGGCTGAGCAAGCCAGGGGAAGCAAGCAAGCCAGTAAGCAGCATTCCTCCATGGCCTCTGCATCAGCTCCTGCTTCCTGACCTGCTTGAGTTCCAGTCCTGACTTCCTTTTGTGATGAACAGCAGCATGGAAGTGTAAGCCAAATACACCCTTTCCTCTCCAACTTGCATCTTGGTCATGATGTTTGTGCAGGAACAGAAACCCTAAGACACCATGTATCCCTAGTCTCTCCAAAACATTTATTGTGAATATATGTTGGATTTTGGCAGGAGTGTATTTCTTGGTTCATTTTGAGCTGTTATAACAAAGTTCGTAAGAGTAGTGAACATAAATAATAATTTTTTCACAGTTCTGTGACTGAGAAGTCCAAAACCAAGGTGCTATCAGATTGGCAGCTTATGAGGGTCTGTCTCTGCATCTATAACTGTGCATGCCTTGAAGACTGTATCCTTCTATGTGGAAAGAATGAAAGGGCTAAGAGGCTGATCAGGGCTTCTCATTTGTTTTGGAGGCCCCCAAACTACCCACATGCACTGGAAGGTCTCATGAGACTCAACAGATATCTGTGATCAAAGCCAGGACATATTACATCAAAACTGTATACAACAGGATCAGTAGGAAATAAAGACACAGAGAAATCTAGATCCATCCATTCAAAGGCTTCTGATGCTCCATCAGGGGACAGACTGAGGATGCTCTTTACTATCCAAACCTACAGTCATGTATCCACAGTATCCAACTGGCTGAAGTCCTAGTGTGATATTTCAGTGTTTATTGCGACAACATGACCAGTAGAAACCACACTCCCTATTTTGAATTTTGATCCTTCCTGGCCTTTACTATATCATGCAATACTCTGGTGCAATAGCAATGAGCCACAGCTTCCAGTCAGCTTTGTGATCACAAAAGTAAATAAACACTACTATTTCAAGAACTGTGTGGCTAAGTCTTTGTGTTCAATAGGTTAAGTATACTAAATGGTGTGTGTGTATGTGTGTGTGTGTGTGTGTGTGTGTGTGTGTTACTTTACAATATCTGAACTCATTCTGTGATTTTGGAGATGTATCTCCATTATTGAAGTGCACACGTTCATACAATGTTTTTAAAGCCACAGTAAGCCTATTAAAAACTTAACACCCGAAGTTCACATTAGGACTACTGACATGGACACCGTTTGCCTGAAAATGACCCAGTTTTCAGGTTATGAAGTAGTAGGTGTTTGCTGCGAATTACCAGAAGGTTGTATGTTCTGTTTCTTATTAAATTTGTCTTCTGTTGTGTTATTTTCTTTACAGACAGACTTTCCACGGCTTGAGGAATAACCATGGATTTCAAGCGTGTGAAGGAGTATTTTGCCTGGCTCTACTATCAATACCAAATCATCACCTGCTGTGCTGTCATGGAGCCTTGGGAACAATCCATGCTCAATACCATCTTACTAACCATTGTTGCTATGGTGGTATACACTGCCTATGTCTTCATCCCCATCCACATCCGCCTGGCTTGGGAATTTTTCTCCAAAATATGTGGATACGACAGTTCAATTTCTAACTGATCTCATCTGAATTCTGTGAAATGGCGTAATGTATTCACATTGCTTACAACTTACTGACTTGGGTGACTGTATCATCTTTCACCTCTGACCTGACCAGCACTCTTTCTATGCACTGTCACACACACACATCCTGCCTGGAGTATGAGATAGGTGTCTTCCCACTTGCTTTTGGACATGCAACATTGTGCATCAGATGGTAGAAAAGGCAATGACTTTAACCCATAGCCCACATTTGCTCAACTCAACTCTATGGCTTTAGATTTCTTTTGAAATCAGGATGCTTTGAAATAAAAATTTTCTGGAATATAGGCTTCTAAGCGACATGACAGAGTCATATTTACACTACTCTCTTCATATTATTCTATACGAAAGGATATGTTACAAAAGTATTCTTCATAGGCTACTGTCAAAAGTACCCTGCACTTGTTTACAATTTATTAAAAGATGGGAATAAAATAGATGAACCTCTAACGTCTTATTTTCTGGTAAATCGCTAATACCTAAAATTCATTGTTTCTTCTTCCTTTTTAAATTCTCATTTTCCTTGTTTTACCTAAAATTCTTTTACTTTAAAGTAATAGGCCAGAGACAATTGTTTTCTTTCAGATTTTGTTTCAGCAATGTTTCAAATGCTCCTGAAATCTGGCTTTATTACTGATTTAAAGGAATGATGATTTTTAGGTAAACAGGTAACTCTTATACTAAAGAATAATTTAAGTTTAAGAAACAAAGCAAATTCAGATATTGGGACTTTTGATCACGCCCCACCTTCCATGATGCTGGAGACAGAAGAAGACAGATTATAGTTTTGCTGTGTCTTTGGTGAGAGGAAGGAAAACTGCATGTCCTTCCTGATCTACAGGAAGAAAAGCTAATACATAGGCTCCAGCCAAGCAGCGGGAAGTCGGCAGCTCCAGTTAAAGGCTTTGATATCACTTCTTTGCACAGCAGAAACAAGACTTATTAAATTTCTTTCAAAATGTTTATCTTCAAAGCAAATGTAAGATTTTAATGATAGTGCTGAGTCAAACATAAAAGCCAAAGACCAGGACTTGCAGCCTTTCTTTCCTCTCAATAAAGATTAACATTAGTGATTCTGGGGGGTAAACAAACAAACAAACAAACAGGTTTTGGACAATATTGGCATCTTTGTTTTAGGAGAAAAATATTCCAAAGATACATACAAAGAAAGACATTTGGCATGCAAAATCAACCTGCATGTCTGTTTAAAAAACAATATGTACATTTTAAAGAGAAACCAGATATGAAATATATACTTGTTGATTTTTGCCAAATAAAATTAAGTTTACTTTTATAAGCAAATGCCCAGTTTGGACATGCTTTTCTTTCTTCGTTGTACACTACAGCATACTCCCCAGATGACTTCCTTCTAATCTAACAGGGAAACGGATCTCACAATGGTAGAAGAAAACTGATTTTGCTCATTACTTTCCTTATTGATGTGATGAAACACTTGACAGGCACAGCTTCAGGAAGGCAGGGCTTCTCAGGCTCACTATTGGGAGCCACAGCACACGATGGTGGAGAAGGAAAGCATTAGGAGCATGTGGCAGCTGGTCACACTGCAGCCACAGTCAGGAAGCAGAGAGCATTGGATGCTGGTGATTGGTCCATTGTCTCCTTCTTCAACCCAGGGCCCTACTCCAAGGAATAGTGTTGCCCATTTCAAGGTGGGCCTTTCGACTTCAGTTAGAACTTTCTAGATACATCCTTATAGACATACTTAGAGATGTTTCTATGGTGGCTCTAAACCAAATTAAGGTGACAGTGAAAAGTAGCCATACAAATGGACTTCTCAATGCTTTATATACATTCTACAGGTAATGTGACTTCAGTTACAGGAAAGGAGCCTTGGGCTTAGAAAACTCAAATTTCTTGTTCAAAGTCAGTGCTACAAGCAGCATTGCAAGGTATGGACCTCATTGGGTGGTGTGGATATTCATCCTAGTCATCCCACAGAAGTCCATGGGAGAATGACAAGAATGATGAATATGGGACCAGTGGAACCATGTCACAAAACTTGGTAAGGTCAAGTGGATTCAGAAACCCCAGTGCACTCATAACTGAGGACAATAGGAGTTTCCTCTACTCCTAGCCAGGTTCCTAGCCTGGAACACATGACCACAATACCCCATGGAGAGGACTGTGACAGTCAGTCACATAGCAGCAGCGAAGCCCCTCCACATGGTGCCAACCTTGGCTGATATGGCTCTTGCTAGGTGTGACCCAACAATGCCCAGACAGCTCCTTATCTTTAATTCCTCCCCTATACTTGTGGGAGAATTATACCAACCCCGGGGGTTGCTGGAATGGCTTCCCACTCTGATGAGTGGCACCCCGAATTCGAATGACGTGGATGCATTCACTGATATGATTTTAAATGGCAGGGAAGTAGAGTCCTACAAACCCTAGGAAAAGAACCTGACATTCTTGTCACTCCCTTTCCCCCTCTCAGATATTCAATGGCTAAGCAAAAATCACTCCTGCTTTGCTATTAGCTTAATAGGATTCCCAGGAAAAACTGACAACCATTATCCTGATGAAAATGGGCCTCTGCCCTCCCCCTGTTATGATGGCTGCCCCCAAACTATTTTCAAAAGAGCCCATAGCTGGAGCCCCCTCAATATGTACTGAGCTGCAGCAATAATATTATACCCCTGAGGATGAACCCCCTATTCTCCGATTCAGAGAGCTCTGTCCCAACACTCCAACCAATATAAAGAATACGCTATCTATGTACCCCTAAAAGAAGTCAAGGGCCCCACATTAGGTGCCAGTTGCTATTCTGTATATTAGACAAGGTCTGCAGAGATCTTTGGGTCTCTGGCCCCCGGAGTCGGTGGCTAGAAGCCAAAGTTGGGCCCACCAAGCCTGAAGTGACCATGGTAGGCTCAAGCAGCTTCCATCAGCAAAAGCTTCGGGAGAGAATTTCTCCTCTCCAGAGTACTACAGCTCTATATGACAGATGCTTTCAGATGGTCTTCGATGAAGTAACTTGTGTGTGTCTTATTCCTTGTGGACAGGGTCTTGTATACATTTTGGGGTAGGTTGGGGTCTAAGAGCAGATGCTTTCTATTGGCTTGGTCTGAGATATTAAGGATGCCTCATCTGCATGCCGGGGGGGGGGGCGCTTTGGGCCCTGCCCCTATGTGACTGATTGGCACAGTCCTCTCCATGGGGTGTCATGGTCATGTGTTCCAGGCCAGGAACCTGGTTGGGAGTAGTGGAAACTCCTACTATCATCAGGTAAGAGGGTACCAGGGTTTCTGAATCCACTCAACCTTACCAAGTTTTTGTCTGGTGACACATTTCCACTTGCTCCACAGATGACTGTCACTGACAATTATAAAGCAGGATCCCATCACTGAGAAAGGCAAGAGAATGAAGGGGCAGCCACATTGGAAACCCAACTTCTGCCTTTATTGGTCAATATGGGGGCTCTGTTTGCCCAGCCCCTTTGCCTTCCTGGAACCATTGCTTTCACATTTAGTTAACAGTTAAGGATGACCTTGAATACATTCTGAGTTCACAGTGATTCAGCCTTCTGTACTCTTAGAATTCAGTCACAAGGATACTGCTTTGACCTTCTTCCAGTTTAAGAGTTCCTTCTAAAACTAAGAGTTAAAACAAACACCAATAGACAGAGGAGAACTTAATAAGCATTATTACAAAATGCCATCTTGGGATGTGTTAGGCATATGTGTTCGGATAGGAAACGCAGGGTCAAAAAAGTATAAAAGCAACAGGTTTGGATTTGGGGTTGGGTTGGGTCGGCAACAGGTTTGG
>JADRCH010000009.1:19524254-19559296 GCA_019843965.1 Rhynchomys soricoides
TTGGGGTTGGGTTGGGTCGGCAACAGGTTTGGATTTGGGGTTGGGTTCCGTTCTGTTTGGTTTGGTTTGGTTTGGTTTGGTTTTAAAAGCCACCAGTGTATGGAGGGAAGAAGAGAGCCACACCTGCCTGCCTGCTGATGCTCCAGACCTGACAGCATTGTTCTCACTTTGACCACAGATAGCCTGGGCCAGAAACACTTTCTGTATGCTTTTCCTTTGCTTCCACTATATGATTATTTCAATGGCGTGCTTAGAACTTTGAAACAAGAAAATCCGAAGGGTCTAAGGTTCTAGGGGACCATAATGTTTGTCACTGAGTAAACTAGGAGTCAGAGAATGTTCTATCCTTGGTATTGGCCAAGGCAATGTGTGTGTGTGTGTGTGTGTGTGTGTGTGTCTGTGTGTGTGTGTGTCTGTGTGTGTGTGTTTGTGTGTGTGTGTATGCAAACCTGTTTTATCTAATTGTATAACAACAAAAAATTCCAAGAAGTCACAGAGTTTAACATAGCATCACTGATTAGTCTACATTTCATGTAAAAAATAAATCACTAACACATTTTCTACCTCTCCCTTTTCTGTCACTAACTCACATGGATCCTATAAGTAGTGACTTCTAGAAGGCAGTGTCATCCTTGTTTCTGGACACCCAGAGTCTAGCCAGGTGGTTGGTACAAGGATTAACAGGCACCCACCCCACAGGGCACGGTTCAGCTCCCCAAGTTCTGGACAAGCAAGCTTGGCCTGTATATCAGGCACCTCAATGTGAGAAGCTTCTGATTGTGGGCTTAAGGAGTAGCCTTCACCTGCATGACAGATTCGTGGAAAGCTAACCAGGCATCGATGCATAGGTAAATGAAATATAGAGAAATGACTAAATAGTGGATGAAAAGCATAACAGACTAGGTGACAGGCATTCTGGGGTTATTTGTAAAAATCCTCTTATCTTTGAGCATTTGAAAAAAAATTAGCCTACTGTATGCCAGCAGTCAGATTTGATAAGGAAGAAAACTAATGAGATGAAAATTGAAATTGTCAACAAATGCATCAAACCCCATAGCTCTCATTTCAAAGAAAATAAAATGTAGCTGATCCTGCAGCCAAATTTGACTGACCATGGCCTGGAAAAGCACATATTTGGGTCACCCCACTTCCCTGTTTTCCAAAGTGGAAACAGTTTTATAATAATAGAACAAAGGGAGGCATAAATCAAAGCAATTTGAAAACATACTGGTAGGGCTATCAGAAAAGCAGGTTGCAGCCAGGCAGGTGAGCCTGGAATGTTATCTGACTATATTTTTAGCACTTTAGTTGGTGAGGAAGAGGGTTTTAAGATAATGCATTGTAAAGGTTTTAATCTGTTTATCAGGATGTTAGTTCTGATATGGAGGTAGCCAAGGAATGGCTATTCAGAAAGCAGACTGAAGATTACTCAAGATTATTAGCAACTGGACTTTGAATCAGCAATATTCTAACCTCCCCATGGTCCATTAACATTTTAGTCCATTAGACACATCACTTCTTTCCAGAAATTTTTTCCTAAAATATAAAAATCTCTCAACTTGCACATAAATAATTTTGATGGTTGGCAAGATAACAACTTAAAAAAAAACCAAAATATTAAACATACTCACACATTTTGATCAGCTCTTGTGAAAAGCCAGCAGGGTTCTGAGGAGGAAGCAACACACAGGTGGAGACTTCCAGAACATGGGGTGCAGGCAGCCAGCACTTCTCTTGTGGCTGGTAAGACATGGTGCCAGGGACCCTTGAGGGAAGCCTGTGAGGACAGACTCAACAAATGACACTGGAAGCAGCGGGGGCTGATGGATTGGGACAGGGTACCACACACAGATCCGCAGGCAGGAGCTGGATGGAGTGTCTGCAAGCAGGATGGCAGACCATCTGAGATGCTGTACAAATGGAGCTAAAAAGTTGAGACTGTTTGCTGATGCAGTAATTCTGTTAAACATGCTTTTTCCGAGCCAGGCATGGTGGCATAGGCCTTTAATCCCAGCATTCAGGAGGCAGAGACAGGTGGATCTCTGTGGGATCAAGGCTAGCCTGGTCTACGAGTGAGTTTCAGGACAGTCAGGGATACACAGAGAAACCCTGTCTCAAACACACACACATATATATACATACATACACACACATATATACATATATGTATATAGATATAGATATATAGATAGAGAGAGAGACATACATACATACATACATACATCAGCAAGGCACCATGACACATGCCTGTAATCCCAGCACTTAGGAGGTGAAATCAGGGACTAAAGAGAGAGCTCAGCAGTTCTATATGACAGACATTCATGAAGGAAAAATACCAATATGTATAAAATAACTTTCAAACAATTTTTAAAGAGATAAAAGCAGAAGGATTGAACTGGGGATGCGAAGAAAGCAAGATCCTTATTATTACAAAAATAAAATCATAAACAAAACACTGTAATTTTGTTTTTAATTGTAAAATATTCTAAAACATAAACAAGCAAAAAGTAAAAGCTTCTAGAGCACCCAAAGGAAAGAAACTCTTCTTCCTTCTGGGAAGTTCTATCTAGGGCTAGCTATGAAAAGAGAATAGGGTATTTTCCAGAGACTGACAAGGAAAAGAAATCATAGTTCCCTACTTGTCTAGTTTTTAAAGCTTTGTCTGGCTCGAAGAAAAGACTGAGATCTTCCTTCCTGAGTCAAACTAATTGTCTAGGCACTTTGCATTATAAAACTAACACATCAACAGCATGGTCACCGGGGGCCCATCAGATGACTCTATGAGGTCCATCCTTGCAGACCCACATACTGGAAGAAGACATGAAGCTCTCACATTGTCCCTGATGGCTGCACAAGTGGGTGTGTTGCACACAGACAAGGACATGTACAGAGAATATTTTTAATTATGTTAGCACTCATTAGAGAGTTTAACATTCGGTAAGATCAAGTTTCAGGGCTGGGCCTCTCTTAGCTGTTCTTGCTTTATTCTTCAGATGACAGTGAAGGCATCAACAGTGAGACTGTTTCCTGGTGAGCCGGCTGACCAGCTTCTTTCCAGAACTTTCCTGTGACCCTTTGTCTGCCATCCAGATGCATCCCATTGACAATATTCATACGTCTAATCCCTTTGATAATTCGAGATTCCAATTGCTTGTTGCACCATCGCGATTCTCAAGTTCTGAGGCCCCACCTTGACCCAGGCGTCTGATTGAAGGAGTATCAACATAGACTACATAATAGGACCAGATGTTTCCACCTACCCGCCCCTGCACTCTCAGTCTGGAACACCTACAGCATACCCAAGGAAGGTAGATTTCTTAAATGTCATGATCCTGACGGTTAGTGATGTAACTGTTGTCAAGAGTTCCAAGTCACAGGTTGCTCACACATCCCACACATCCATGCTCAAGTTGTTCAAACTCGGAGTAAAGAATGAAGGGCAGCAGAGAAGAGGGGGATGGGCACGAGAGAGGATGCGGGGAAACGGAAAACAGAAGGGTGAAGAAAAAAGAAATTTCTTTCTGGTTTCTATATTCAAAATGGGAAGGTCTTGCGAGTTTCAAAAGACAAAAATTGTATCCGTTCTACCTAAGAATTCTAACTGGTATTTTTTAGGGAATCCAGAAGTGAACATCTCACTCTATAACACTGAATTGAGAAGATCGAGTCAGCTTTATAGACAGAAAGGGACTGAAGAAAAACACTGCACAGATAAGAACAAACAACAGCCCGGCTGTTTAAATGTAACTTTCCTTATTGGATGACACGGAAGACTCACCTGTCCTGGATCAGGCAAGCTGGGTGTGGTCGAATGGGTGTGGTCGAATGGGTTGCTGTGGACTGTGGGTCTGGTGTTTACTCTTACTCCCTAAACTGCTCCATTTTAAAGTTCATTTCGATTAATGGCACCTATTAACAGAAGTGATTACATTCTTGTCTGGTTGCCCCGTGGATGTCTTCAGAGAGAACTGAGCCATGTTAAATTTATTTTACTACTTAACTATACAATTAAATTTATTTAACTTAAGCAAACTCCCTGACCTCATTCCCCAAAGAGCTTCCTTGACCGTATATGTTTTCCCTAACATTAGCCATAAATAAATGGCTTACTTTCTTGTTCATATTAATATTTCAATTCCTTTTGTTAAAACAATTCATGTTCCCCAAAATTCAAATAACCCTGACTAAGCAGACAGCTGATCACTCCACTCTCCATAGGCTGGTCTGGTAAGGTTCCCTCTGCTTCACTTCTCCTCCTTACAGAGGCTCAACAACACCCCACAGAAAGATGGAACTGGTTGTGGAGTTCATTTCAAACGCTCTTCCAGTTTAAATTTGATTAGCTTTTTTTTTTTTTTTTTTTTTTTTTTTTGGTTTTTCAAGACAGGGTTTCTCTGTAGCCCTAGCTGTCCTGGAACTCACTCTGTAGACCAGGCTGGCCTCGAACTGAGAAATCCGCCTATTTCTGCCTCCCAAGTGCTGGGATTAAAGGTGCGGGCCACCACTGCCGGGCTTTATTTGCATTTTTTTAAAACTATAGTGATTCTTAACATTTATCATTCTGCAGCCAGCTCTCCTAGTTGTTGGCAAGACCCTGACCTTTCCCTTGCATGTGAGGGGGTCTCATAACCCAGGCACTATGCTTGTTAGCAGAAGGGGATATGAAATGATCACAAATGACAGCAGATAAATACCAAATTCCAGAGTGAACAATCGGACCTTTTGAGGGAGTCAGGTGAGAAAAATCAAAAGAGTGATGGCTTCAGTGTCTGGCGAGATCCCACCTTCGTTTTAGTGACACATCTACCGTGTACCCTCCCCAAGTCCTTTTTTAATTATTTTTTTATTTATTCTTTTCTCCCAGTCCTTTCCCCTCACCACCTTTCTCTTCCAGATCCATTCTTCATTTCCATTTAGAAAAGGGCAAGCCTCTAGGGGATATCAACCGAACATGGCATAGCAAGTTACAGTAAGAGTAGGCACCTCCCCTCATATTCAGGCTGGATGAGACAACCCAGTAGGACAAAAAAGGTTCCAAGAGCAGGCCAAAGACTCAGAGCCAGCCCCCACTTCCACTGTTAGGAGTCCCACAAGAACCAAGCTACACAAGCAAAGCAAATATTCAGAGAACCAAGGTCAGACCTGTGCAGGCTCCCTGGTTGTCAGTTCAGTCTCTGTGAGCTCCTATGAGCCCAGGTGAGTTGACTGTGGTTTTTCTTATGGTGTCCCTGACACCTCTGGCTCCTACAGTCCTTCCCCATCTTAGGAAGGATTCCCAGAACTCCACCTAATGTTTGGCTGTGGGCCTCTCCATCTGCTCCCATCAGTTGCTGGATGAAGCCTCTGTGGTGACAATTATGCTAGGCTCTGGTGTAGGAGTATAGCAGAGTAGCATTAGGAATCACTTCATGGACTTTTGTTTTCCAGTGGTGTTTGATACTATCCTAGGTCTCTGGGCTATCCAGCCTCAGGACCCTGACCATCCAGGCAGTGTCCAGGCATGGATCTCAAGCTGGACCAGTCAATGGTTGGCCACTCCCACAAGTGTTTTACCATCTTTACCCCAGCACATCTTGCAGGCTGGACAAATTGTAGGTCAAAGATTTTGTGGCTGGGTTGGAGTCACAATCCCTTCACTGGAAGCCTTCCTGGTTACAGAAGATGGCTGGTTGAGGCTCTGTATCCCCCTTTACTAGGAGTCTCTGCCTCCCCCCCTAAAATGCCCCTGACTCCATTCGTCTCTCCCAGTACTCTCTTCCTCCATCCTTCTGCAACCTGACCCCTCCTGTTCCCAAGCACACCAGCCCCAGTCCACCCTTCGTATCTATCCTTTTCTCCTTCCCAGGGAGATTCATGAGTCCCCTCTTCCCCTCTTCCTTAGCTTCTCTGGGTCTATGTTGCAGCATTGTCATCCTTTACTTTATAGCAAATATCTGCTAAAGATGAGCACACACCATGTGTGTCTTTCTGGGTCTGGGTCACCTCACTCGGAATGATTTGTTTTAAATAGCTCCATCCATTTGCTGAAGTTTTCAGGATGTTATTTCTTAACAGCTGAGTAATACTCCATTGTATACATATATCACATTTTCTGTCCACTTTTTAGTTGAGAGACATCTCAAGAATCTAGACAGCAAGAAACCAATTAACCCAATTATAAATGAGGTACAAAATTCAACCGAATTCTCAAGAGAGGAATCCCAACTAGCTGAGAAACACTTAAAAGAAATATTCAACATTCTTAGCCATCAGTGAAATGCAAATCAAAGTGACTGTAAGATTCCATCTTACCCCTGTCAGAATGACTAAGATCAAAAACACAAGTGACAGATCATGCTGTTGAGGATGTGGTAAGGATGCTGATGAGAGTATAAATTGTGCAGCCACTTTGGAAATCAATATGGTGCTTTCTCAGGAATTTGGGAATCGATCTACCTCAAGACCCAGCTAGACCACCCTGGGCATATACCTAAAGGATACTCCATTCAACCACACTGACATTTGCTCAACTATGTTCACAGCAGCTTTATTCCAAATAGCCAGAAACCTCCCAGGTCCTTTTGACTTCTCCTCTTTTGTCATTTAGTCTGTTTCTACAAGTAGCCTCCAAGAACATTTATTGTCTTTTGTCTGAAGCCTCAGTTTCCACAGATCAATGAGCAGGGCTGACTAGGAGTGGAGAGGGGTGTCTCTGAGGATACAGAGAAACGTGTTGCTCTCAAACTGTCTCTGCAGTGAGCAACTTAACGCAGAGGATCATAGCTGGTCAAGAGCTGAGAAGAAGCAATTATGTTAGATCCTAAAGAGGTCATTTTGATCAACCCAATCTTGGAAGCGCTAGAGGGTGGGAAGTGTTGTGAGATGCTGTCTTCAGTCTGACACTGACACTGCACTGTGAGCTCACTGCGGCTGTGTTACCTGCACAAGAACAAGCCAACAAGATCAGTGAGCATTCCAACAGGCAGCACTAACTGGACTGTGTGTGTGTGTGTGTGTGTGTGTGAGAGAGAGAAAGAGAGAGAGAGACAGAGAGACAGAGACAGACAGAAAGGGAGAGAATATGTGAAGGTGAGAAAGGGGTGTGCTGGTAGATATCTGAAGAGTGGGGGGACAGGTTAAAGATACGTATATACATATATGATATTGTCAAAGAATTAAAAAGATTTTTTTTTAAAAGGAGGCTCTCAGATACTAAGAGAATAGGGCACATGCATTCACCTGGAGTTTCTGTAGCAACAGACTCTTTGGATTGAGTCCTAAAGCCCCAAACAAAAAGTGCTTGAGAAGAGAGAACTAAAAATTAATGATATTCTACTATACTCATACGTTGGTGCCTAGTCCAATTGTCATCACAGAGGCTTCATCCAGTAACTGATGGAAACAGATGCAGAGACCACAGCCAAACATTAGGCAGAGCTTGGGGAAGCCTGCAGAAGAGGGGGAGGAAGGATTGGAGGAGCCAGAGGAGTCAAGGACACCACAAGAAAACCACAGAATCAACGAATCTGGCTCATAGTGGCTCACAGAGGCTAAACCACCAATGAGAGAGCATTCATGGGACTGGTCTAGGCCCCCTTCACATATGTAACTGTTGTGCAGATTGGTGTTCTTGTGGGACTCCTAACAGAGGAAACAAGGGCTATCCCTGACTCTGTTGACCGTTTTGGGGACCCTTGTCCTCCTCCATGTTGCCTTGTCTAGCCTTAATAGGAAAGGAGATGCCTCTTGTTGGTACCTCACTGTAACTTGATATGCCATGTTTTGTCAAAATCCATGGTAGGCCTGCCCTTTTCTGACAGGAAATGGAAGATGAGTGGATGGAAGGGGTGAGGGGAGAACAGGAGGGAGGGGAAATTGCAGTCAGTATATAAAATAATAGGCAGGCAGACAGACACACAGATAGACAGACAGATGAATGCCTTGCTTCTTAAGGATGGCTGAAAAGGCAACTGCCACAAGAGTTCCCAAAGAAACTCATGCACTGTATGAAACGAAAATGCTACAAGACCATTCAAGGATCAGATGTCACCATAGTTCTTTTCAAAGAAGTCAAATTGTTCTTTATTCACGGTAGGCTTCCATAGTAAGAGGCTGCCAATAGCCTATATGTTAGAAGTATGACTAGTATATGCTGCATATGACTCAGCTGAGTACTGAGAAACTTGTGTCTCTAAAAGAGTCTAAGAATAGTAAGTGCCTGAGGGATACAAAACCCTTTGTTAAATACTTGCCAATGATTTTGATTCATGAAAATCAAAAAAGACTAAAAGTTCTTGTTGATTTTGTCAGAGGCCGCACAGTATTACACAGGTCCAGCTGGACGTAGTCAAGCATGTTCTCACTTGTTACTGCACTGAGTGGGAACATTTACTTTATAAATGATAAGCTGCCATTGAAGAAATCTGGTTACAGAATGCCACAATCTGATTTGGAAGGGATGGGATCTTTGTTGGATCTGGTTCTGAACAGGACATCTCTAGCAAGAGATGACCTTTATAATCATCTATAAGAATGCTCAAAGCTCTCAAGCCAAAGAAAATATGTTGGCTACTTTTATGTCAACCTGTCACAAGATAGAGTCATCTGAGAGGAGGGAGTCTCAATTAAGAAAATGCCTCCATAAGATCAGGCTGAAGACCTTTTATTAATTAGTAATTGATGTGGAAGAGCCCAACCCATATTGAGAGGTACCACCCCTGAGCTGGTAGTCCTGAGTTCTTTAAGTAAGCAGGCTGAGCAAGCCATGAGGAGCAAGCAAGTAAGCAGCACTCCTCCATGGTCTCTGCTTCAGATCCTGCTTCCCAGCTCCCCTTCTGCTTGAGCTCCTGCTAGGATCCCCTTCACTGATGGACTATGATACAGAAGTGGAAGCAAACTAAACTTTTCCTCCCTTTTGTCCATGCTTTTGGTCATGGTGTTTCATTAGAACAATTAGAAGCCCTGACTAAAACAGTACTGTAAGCCCTTTTCTCGGGATATTTTAGGTACAATGTTCAGAGGATCTTACGCAGAAGCAAGACCTAAGCAACTATTCACCAGTAAAGTGGTATGGTTAAGGAATCTGCAGAGAGCGTAACAGAAGACAGGAGGAAAAGTCAAAGATAATTAAAGCAATTAGTGAACCTAGCCAACAACTAATGTTTTATTATTACTGTCGACTAAAGAGTAAGTAAAGAGTTACCGTCGATTTGTTCACTTTTCTTGTAAGATTCTATTGCTTGTTTGGAGGTTTTGAGGGGGTTGGGTATAAGACAGGATCTTACACTGTAACTTTGACTATAACAGTTACTCTGTAACTGGGGCAGTCCTGCTTCAACCTCTAAAGTTCTGGCATGTACCCTCACACCCAGATATTCTTATAATAGCTTAGTTACATTTCTGTTGCCGTGGTAAGATATCATGACCTAGGAAGCTTATAAAGGAAAGTGTTTATTTGGGTGGGCTTATAGTTTCAGAGTGTGAGTCCATAACCATCATGGCAGGGAGAATAGGAACAGGCAGGCAGGCATAGCTGGAGCAGTGGCTAAGACCTCACATCCTAGAGATCTGTGTCTTTACTTTCCAGCAAGGTTGGTCTCAACTTGTCCTTTTAAGAGTCCCTCCCTAGTTGCCTTCATATCATTCCCTTTTGAAATAATATACACATGTACCTTCTCCTCCACCCCAGCATCCCCAGTGAAGCACCTTCTTTGAGACACTGTCTTCCCTCCTTAAAGCTTACTAGAAACCATAAGGCAGAAAGAGCTAACTAGAAATGACTTGTGCTTTTGAAAGTCTCATCCAACAAGGCTGCACTTCTCAAACCCTTGCCAAACATTCTACCAACTAGTGACCAACTATTCAAATATATTCAAATATGAGCCTATGGGGCTGAAGAGACGGCTCAGCAATTAAGAGCACTGACTGCTCTTAACAGAGGTCCTGAGTTCAATTCCCAGCAACCACATGGTGGCTCACAACCATCTGTAAGGAGATCCAATGCCCTCTTCTGTGTGTCTGACAGCTGCAGTGTACTCATATACATAAAATAAATAAATCTTTTTAAAAAGGAGCCTATGGAGGCCATTCTTATTCAAACCACCACATAACTTATGATACTTTTTAAAATTTAAGACTTGTATTAACAGGTGCTTGCAGTTTGTTGACTTAAAAAAAAAGTTGTAAACTTTTATTTCAAATTTAAAATGATGTTCTTAAAAATCTCAATTCAACCAGATAAAACAATTTTAAAACCTTTAAAGTTTTTTTAAAAAAAATAAAATAAAAACTTGTTTGTCATTACCCCCAGAGAAACATCTTTAGGTAAAAATAATAAAAACCCATGTTGTATAGACAATGCAAATAGCTCTAATATATCTGGACAATGGACAAAAAGCATGGTCTTCAGCACCAATTTTTGGTCATTTCTCTTTTTTTATTTAATTTAATTTTTTTTAACTTACTCACTTTACATCCCACTCACTGCCCCCTCCAAGTCACCTGCTCTTACAGTCTTTCCCCCATCCTCACTCCTCTTCTCTTCTGAGAGGGTGGGGCCCCCTGAGTATCCCCCCACCCTGGCACTTCAAGTCTCTGTGAGGCTAGGCCTTCCTCTCCCACTGAGGCCAGGCAAGGCAGCCCAGCTAGAACATATCCCACGCACAGGCAACAGCTTTTGGGATAGCCTCTGCTCCAGTTGTTCAGGACCCATATGAAGACCAAGCAGCACAACTGCTACATATGTGCGGGAAGGCCTAGGTCCAGCTGTGTATTATGTTCTTTGGTTGGTGGTTCAGTCTCCGAGAGCCCAGAGGGTCCAGGTTAGTTGACTCTGTTGGTCTTCCTGCGGAGGTCCTATCCCCTTCGGGCCTGCAATCCTTCCTCCTATTCTTCCATGAGAGATTTCTTATTACTAGAATCTTATATTTCTTGTTGTTGGATGAACAAACTGGAAAGTGGTTGAGATGGTAAACTGACATTTACTCAGCCTTGCCCTAGGAGCAGATGAATTCTCCTCTAGTGGGTGGATTGCTTTTCTCTCTGCCATCTTTGTGGTTTAGGGTTGGTTCTCTGTGTGTTGATACCGACGACATAGTGTTGAGAAGGATGCCGACCCTGGGTCTCCTCTTGATTTTCTTGTCCTCTTCATTGCAGTACTCTCTAGGAGGAAGGCCCCTATGCAACTGTCTGTAATCCCAATATATATTCTGTCTCTCTGTTTTGCCTTTCTCTCCTGCACCCTGGTTGTCAGCATCCTCCATCTCCTCTTGGAAAGGAGGGTTGGAACCCTGTAGTTAAAGCCCATAGAGTCTCCACATGTAGAAAGGCTTGCTTCCTTTAGTAGGGCTTGGCCTTCAGGAGCGCTCTCCAATACCCTATTCTTTTCCCCACCCTCACTATTCTGGTAATTTTGCTTGTAACTGTGTAGAGAACTGTAACAACATGTGTAGTGTGTTGTTTTGTCTACACCGCTTTAAGTTCCCTGCGAGTCGCATGCGCGTACCTGCCCAGGAGAGCTATCTCAGATCCTCGAGTGGAAAACACACACACACACACACACACACACACACACACACACACACGCACGCACGCATACGCATGCGAGCCAGTTATTCTTAAAATGCCTTTGTTAACTCAATGACTGGGCACTCCTAAATCTTTCCCTTAACTACCCTCTACAGACGTGAATAGCATCTATAGTGGTTATGGTCTACTGCGCATTTTACTGGCTTTACCTGGAACTCCACAGAGCTTTTAACATCTGCTGTCTTAGCGCCCTTTTCTCCTTCAACATCTGACTCCTCTGTCTCTCTATCCCCTATACCACAAAGGTACTTCCGGGAGTTATTCTTTATAGCAGGCTCCCTTCTGTTCCTTACCTTGAACCATTGCTCTGTTCCCCAGTCAGCCCTTGTGATGACCTTTTTGTTACTTCAGTGGGGTAGTGGTGAAGCACCGAATCTGTGAGGCCGCAGAGGTTGCCAGTGGCCTTGCCGCTGCCCTTGGAACCAGACTTGGTGATGCAGGTACTGAGGACCAACAGCAGTTAATGGGTCCCAACCTCTGCTCATGATTGGTTCCGACGGTGGTGACTGGGACCAGTCTCTCACAGTTCCCTGGGGGTGGTTCTCCATTATGCTACAGATTGCACTCACATGTAACACTTTACATTTAGTATGAGTGATGTTTTGAGGAGCTGTGAGTATCCAATGTGTGTGGAGGTCAGGGGACAACCCTGGAGTCATCTCTCTCCTTCTACCTTTGTGTGCATTCTTGGGACAAACTCCTGGTTATCAGCTTATCAGATTCCTGTAATAAGTGCCTTTACCCTCTAAGCCATCTCGCTAGCCCAGTTTATCACGTATTCTTGGGAACAGTAATGTACTAATAGTTTTAAATAAGCTTCTTGTCTGTACTGTTGGATCCCAATATACCATATACCACTGATATAAAAGCCCATGCCCCAAACTCCTCTCTTTACTTGGGTCATGGGTATTGTTTAAATTAAAAACAGATGTTTAAGGTGATGCTAAGCACAGGAAGTTCTGACAATAACAACAGAAAAGAAACAGAGCCAGGGAGTCTAAACACACAGGAGAGCTACAATGGGGAGGAGCTTTTCTTCAGGGACAGCAGGGTTGCTGCACTGGTAGCTATTAGGCTGCCCCAGGACACCAAAGGAAGAAGGGGTGATAAGATGACAGATCAGTGCTTAAGAGCACATAATATTCTTGCAGAGGATCCAAGTTCCTTCCCAGCACCCAGATCAGGCAGCACACGAAGTCTCAGACACCTTCTTCTTCTCCTCCTTCTCCTTCTCCTTCTTCTCCTTCTCCTTCTCCTCCTCCTCCTCCTCCTCCTTCTCCTCCTCTGTATTTCTGTATTAAACCACTATATTGTATATAGTATATATATATATATATATGTATATATATATATACACATAGAGCAGGCATATGCATATGTATGTATATATGTAATATATAGCATATATTATGTAGAAGATATATAGTTAGTTATAGTTATATATAGTTATAAATGCATATAGAAAGGAAGCTGTATTGGGATTGCCAGGGTACAATAGGGAATGGTAATTTCCCACTGGTCGTAAGTATGGTATTTTGAAGAAGCTATTTGCTTTGTATAAGATATGGATCAGGGGGCGGTTTATTCTTAGGGACACTGTGGTGCCACTCTGATCTTCAAAGTATCCTAGTAAACCTGGTCTTTGTGGCTGCTCTAATCTCTGTAGTTGATCTAGTCCCTGTTACAAGAGTTGAATTAAGAAAAGATACATATGCTATTACAGGAAGGGAAGATGCCACACATGCTCAAAGAGTGGGAGTGCAGGGAAAGATGGGCATCGCACTTTTAGTGGGTAGCAGGCTGTGGAGTAAGGTCCAAGAATCTACCTACTCTTTGTCTTCTGGGGTCCCTGTCACATATGCAACAAAAATAGGCACACGGCCATGAAAAGTGGAAATAACATATTTATCCAGAGATTTATCTGCACTCAAATACGAACAGCCTGGAAATACTTCACCGGATCCCAAAATGCACCTACAACTTGATTCTAACATTTTGGTCCTATTATTTTGCCAAAAATCCTACTAATTAAAAGATTCATTTGAGATTTTATGCTTTGTGTTTTAAAATAATTTTTTCTTTCTTTCTTTCTTTCTTTCTTTCTTTCTTTTTTTTACTAAAGTGACATGGCAAAGGGGTTACTAACACCAAGGATGTTTGGGAAAAGCCATATGGGAAACTACTCTTTTATATGACTCCTAAATAAATATTTTTTCACTTAAATATTTCATTGGTGTTACCCTACACAGGGAATGCTGCTCCCTGCAGAACCCATAAGTTGCCTCATGGGAAGTCTAGTGCCAGCTGCTGTTGGTCAGCGATGCTCTTAGCACTGCCTAAGAGCCTGAAGCTCTGAACTGTTGGCCTCACACTCTCGCTGGATTTTTTATGCTCCACATAATGGTGTCTTCAATCATTTTATTATAGATCATTTAAGAGTAATAAAACAGCACACTTTATGCTTACAGGCATGAAGCAGTTACACACCCTCAGCCTGCTCCAGCTGAGCTTCGGGGAGCTTCTCAATTGCAGCATGAGTACAAGAACATGCCACAATAATTCAGTTAAGTAGATCTATGGAGTCATTAGGGCTGGGCGAAGGAGAAGCCCCATGCATCGCACCGCAAGGGCTTGGATTCTTGAAACTTTTCCACCTCTGCACAATTAATCTTTGCTCTATCTCAAATATATAGCAGGGCTGCAAACCAAGCATCTACTGACAAGAAACCATGAAGAAGTGTCTTTTGAAACAATTTTTTTAGTGCAGAAATAGTCTTGTCATTTATTAAAGATGAAAACAAATTTGAGTGCCAGTGAGATAGATATTATTTCTTTTATACAAAGAATTAAATATTGGCTCAGCATTTGATACTGCAGGGCATACAGCATGCCATCATTTTTTGGAGTTGATGGATATCTTCAGTCTGCAACTGTTAATGCCTACTGTGCCATTCTGCATAGATATGTAGTGCAAAATGACAGAAGTACATTTGGGGCCATTTCAGAAATCTTTGGAAATTCCATCCTAATCCCAAGCTAAAACTCATTTACCATGTTTTTGTTTGTTTGTTTGTTTTGTTTCTTTATGAAACTCAAGTCAGCTTCTCAAAAAGCACCTTTTAAATTTAAGTATTCTACTAACAATAGGATCAAAAATATATCAATCTGATATTTACGTACTAAAGACTAACCATAGGAAGTGAAAAGCCCTTGTCTTCATAATTAAACTGTTATGTTTTAATAACAGTAGAAGCTCTGTTTGTGTAGAAAACAAAAACCAGTGCAATTCATGATGTGGTGGTGTCAAGGCTGATCCAGGATATTGCAGGAGGGGTTCAGTATCTCTGGGAGGGATTGGGACGATAAAAACGCATGTATACCCCAGTATGTCATACTTGGCATCTGCTGCACTAGCAGTAGAAGGAAATCCTGCCACAAAGCTGAGGGAGGGGCTGCTTTCTCTCACAGGGCCTCCTCTGTGCACCCAACCCTGAGTAAGAACAGACTTTGGAAAGTCTTGAACCTAGACTTCTGTCTGGTAGATATGAAGGTGGTGATATTATAAAAACCTTGAGAGTCTTCAGGAAATAAATTATTTATTGTCACACAATAAATACTTTTAAAATATATATAAGACATGGTCTTGGCCAATCTATAATTGATGTAAGGTCATTAATTCTAGTGCCTGAGTTTTTCACTGCGACTAGTAATTAGATTGTAATATTTGAAAGGACGGTATTTAATGTATACATGATACTGAGTCTAATTAGATCTGCATGCGCTATTTATTAATCCAATGACAAAAACGTTGTGTGCACTACTGTGTTTAAGTGTTTTATTTTAACCAGTCATGATAATAGATATTATGATTTGCAGTGATAGAACTGAAAGACATTTTCATGGACTAAACCTGTCACTACATAATTTGTTGAGTGAACTGAGAAGTTTAGAAATGGAATCATGAAGTCAAAGTCATCAGAAGGACAAACTCATCCATCTTGTACTGTTCAAACAAAAGTTTAACAGTAGTTGGAAGCAGGAAATGACTGTGAGAGGCATGAATCATTATACTACATGGTAATTCAGATATAACAACGTAATAGTACCATGCAGGAAGTGTGGATATGTGCTATGTATCCACCTATGCGGTAAACATGTCATAAACGTTCATTACCAGAATGTTTCCATAATTATAAGTGTACATCAAAAATGGTTTTTTGTTTTTGTTGTTAAATATCCTTTCAAAATGTTTCAATATGATTTGGCATATAATATCACATTACATTGACCAGAGGCCCCTAAACAAGCATTATTTTAAAGAGAGAGAAAAAAATAACATTATTTTAAAGAAGATCTGTTGTGCTCCAACTTAATATAACCAACTCAACAAGTTAAAAAAAAAAAATGCTTTCCTACCACTAAACCAAATGCTCGATAAGTTTATTTAAATTACACTTAACTATATTTCATTAGTTCCAGCAATTTAAGTTTTGGTTTTAATATTTTGTGGCCTATAACTTATTTTAGTTTTAGGGGTATATAACATCTGAAAGAACAAGGAAGCATTAAACATGTCTGCATGTACTTAAACCAGCATGTCATAAAATAATATCATAAAATAATGCGCATTCTCACAAAAGCAGTAGTTCAAAGTGAAAGAAAAAGAACAAGAAAAAGGAAATTTGGAAAAATTATAACAAAATAACCCTGCTCTTAATAAATATCCAACAGAAACAGACCTTGCACATCACTTAGCTTCTGTGAGCCTCGATTTTACTCTTTTGTAAGGAGATGGATCTACAGGCATCTTTACCTATAAGTCTGTAAATACAGAGGGTAGAGCAGGCTGGGAGGCTCACACTGCCTTGGACTGCTGAGTCATGCTCTCAAGCTAGCCTACAGGCTGGGAGGTGATTACATAGCTGATTCCCCAGGAAGGAAGTGTTGGGAGACAAAGGGGACTGAATGGAACTTTGTACTCCATTACGTTCTGTAATTGTTTGACTCTTCATGCAAATATACTCATTTAATAAAGTAAAATATTAAGGAGATTGCATAAATTAAAAGATCAGGGAGGTGGGGCTGTATGGCTCAGTTGTAGAGAAGTCTTCTTAGGGTTGAAAGGCCCAGGGTTCAATCCTTAGCACCAAAGGAAAGAAGGAAGGAAGAAAAACAAAAGAAAGAAAAGAGAGGGGGGAAATGGAAAGGAAAGGAACAGAAAGTCAGTAGGTCGCTCACATGGTGGAAATGGTGGGAACGACATCTTGACCTCTGGAACTTGAGACTAGACTCTGATTCCCAGGCTTCCTATGAACTATAAGACCTTGGGAACATCACACTCTCACGTCTCAGATTTTCAAACAAAGACAGTCGTGATTGGGGCTGTGGAAATACAATAAAAGAGTATAACACCCATCTTCAGACACATGTCCAGTACATAAACCTATTGGTTTTGTTCTTATTTTGTTTTTGTTTTACTTTTTGGAAAGAAAAAAAAAAAAAAGATATTGCTACATAGCCCCATCTCTGGCCTCCTCCATCTCTGTAGTCCTGAAATTACACGTGTTTGCCACCACATGACTATTCATATCATAAGATGTTTTTCCCCTTAGGTCCAAGTAAATTGTGGCAAGTTTGCATAATGAATAGTAGATAGCCATGAAAGTAAACAACCACAACCACCAGCAAAGCCCAGTGCAGTTACCTAATATTAAGCTGCCAGTGCAGGTGCAGGGGTGTCAGCTGAGAGTAACACAATCTACACAGGGCAGGGGCTGCTTGGATGTTCCCAAAGTACTTCCAGACCCCCGGGGGGTTCAATGTCCCCATGGCTTTACTCATTTGTGTGGCCAGTTAATGCCTTTCCAAATGCCATTCCTAAAGTGGTGTATGAAACCATCACTAAAACAATCTATGGCAAATGTCCGCATTCTAGTGTGTCCTGCCTACAGGACGTGGAGTTCAACAATACGGCTCACTAATTGCCACAGATTAACTGTATCTGCCCATCCAGTTTCCCACTGTGCTATTAACATTTGATACTTTTTCTAGTTAAAAAAATGTGTTGGAAGTAAGTCTAGAGAGCCAAGGAGATGGCTAAGTGAGTACACGGCTTGCCAACATTCCCAGAACCCACATGACAAAAGCAGAGAACTGACTCTCAAAAGTAGTCCTTTGGGCTCCGTGGGTATGTGTCTGCATGCATGTGTACACGCATAAATAAAATATAATATAAAACAAATAGAGCACAATTTATTAAGTGACATTCTGTGTTAAGACCTAAAAGACATCAAGTTTCTAATAACAAAACCAACCATTCTGGTTTGGGTTTTACCTGTTATTTATTTATTTTGTGTGTTTGCTTGGGGATGCACCATACTGAGAATGTGTGCGTATCAGAGTTCGGCTATCCTAGTTTGCTTTCTATTGCTGAAAAGCAACTTGGGAAGAAAAGGGTTTAGGTCATCCTACACTTCCGTAGTACAGACCATCATTGGGAGAAGTCAATGGAGGAACCTGGAGGCAGAACTTCAAACCAAGACCATGGAGGAATGTTTCTCATTGGTTTGCTCTCTGTGGATTGCTCAGTCTGTTTTCTTTTTCTTTTTTTTCTTTTAAAGATTTAATTTTATTTTATGAATATGGGTGTTTTACCTTCATGTATGTCTGTGCATCACATGTGGCAGTATGCACAGTATGGAGGTCAGACAAGGGCATTAGATCCCCAGGAACAAGACTTATGGATGGCTGTGAGCCCTCATGTGGGTGCTGGGAACTGAACCTGGGTCTTCTGGTTAAGAACAGTCAATGCTCTTAACCCCTGAGACATCTCCCTAGCCCTTTAGCCTGCTTTCTAATACCACCCAGGACTACTTGCCATGGTCTGGGTCCTTCTACATCCATCAAGAAAATGTCTCCCACAGACTTGCCTACAAACCCGTCTGATGGTGGCATTCTCTCAATTGAGGTTTCCTCTTCCCTGATAACCTCAGCTTGTGTCAAGTTAACCAAAAGCACACAAAACCATGGAGTCTATTCTCTCCTTCAACATGTGAGTGCCAGAGATTGAACTTAGGTGGTGAGGGTTGGTGACATCACACGAGAAGTGTGGTCCCTCAGGGACTCACCTTCCAGAGAAAAGGCCAACTGGCTAAGAAAAGGAGAGCCGCACTATCAGGAGGAGCTGGTGGGAGGGTTCAGGGGACTGGAATGGGCTTGACTCACTGAAGGTGTGAGGACTTAGAGCATGGGAACAGAGAGCCAAAAAATCCACACTCCACAAAATGTTTTATTCATTTCTTGGCCCTATATCTTTCTTCCTATCAGGCCCTCTCTCTGGACGGTGAGCCTTTAAAAGCCGATGAAGCCTTCAATCCTCATTTCAAGTTACCATCCTCTCCAGAAAATCTCTTTCCAGGACTCCAGCCAGGAACTAGGCACAGTAGTGCCTACTTTCTTCGTGCCTATACAAAGGCCCCTGAGAGATCACACTTCTCATGTGATGTCACCTTTATTCTACTTTGTGTTGTGATGATCAGTGCGCATAACCAGTTCTCTCATCAGTGTGATAAAAAAACAACTTAAAATTTAAAAATGTGTCTTTTTCATCATTGTGGGATTCCCAGTGCAATGTTAGCAAAAATGCTTGCAAATGTTGCCCAACAAGAACCGAATTAGATTCATGGCATAATTCAGCAGATGCGGAGACAGAAATAGAGGGAAACATTACATTCATATGAGTGGCGGGACCAGAAGGGGAATGTCTTGGGGATGCTTTTAGTTGCTAGCAACAGAAAAGCTGAGCAGTCCTGGCTTATATTAATACAATAAAGGGTTTGTTTCTCTCTTTCACACAAGCCTACTTATGTCTAGCAACTGAGTTAGTTTTACAATCACACCTCAGGGTCTAGACTCTTAGTGTGTTTCTGCTCAGTTATTTCATAAGTTGTCATTTGCCCTTGTAGCCATCTCTTGGTGGCACCAAATGGTTTTTGCACTTTCGGATTAACTTGTTTATGCCAAGACATGAATACAGGTAAACCAGCCAAGGTCCAAACCAACTACACATTAAAAATTCCTCAAGTCTTTGGTATGTTCTGCCTACATCTCACTGGATAATATGCCTAGAAATGAGGAAAGCAGAGAAAGGTTGGCACAGTCCGGCTCCGGGCACCTTCTAACAATAGAAGTGTTCACTGAGAAGACTGTATTTTAGGGTATGAAATATCTCAGCCTCAGGGGTGATCCTTGCCTGAAGATGAGGTCTTAGGTAAAAACCAAACTAGAGAGCTTAAATCCAAAGTCTTCAAGAAATACCCTTCATATCCACAGAGAAACACACCTTCTTCCATTGCTCTTGAATGGTGCAGCATCTTTTCTTTTTTAAGTACTCTATTATCTTGCATGTATGAATGTTCTGCCTGCATGTATGTCTGGTGCGTGCCTGAGATCAATCTTGGTTCTGCTGAAGCTCGGAGGTCAGAAGAGGGCTTTAGATCCCCTGGAACTAGAGTTACAGATATTTGGGAGCTGCATATGGGTGCTGGGAAATGTACCCAAGCTCTGCAAAAACAAATGCTCTTAACTTCCGAGTCAACTCTCCAGCCCACAGTACAGCACCCTGCACTTTCTGTCTGGATAGACACAAGACAGACACACGAATATTCCAATATCTTTTAACGCTATAATACAAACACTGTCATATCAGCAGTGACAATTGCCACCTAGCTTCTGTCTGAAGAAAATGGAACCATTGGTATGAAGGCAGGAACCATGGTAAACTAGCTCTGTTTTTAAATGAGCAGCTTCTACTCAGTTCCTACTGCGACTTGCTGTGATGGAATGTCAACGTATTTTTCAAAAGATATCAGAAATAAGGATCTTTTTGTGATACCTCATCTTTAAATGTCACTAGTAAATTTGGGACCATCAAGATGTTAAGAAAGGAAGGGCAATATGGTTCACTGGATAAAAGAACTTGCCTAATGACCTGAGATGAAATCCCCAGATCCACTTGGTGGAAGGGGAGAGCCTACTCCCACAGGGTGTTCTCTGGCCTCTACCTGAGGGCTGAGGTATCTGAGGGATACAGATCCTCTGGCTGCAGCTGTCCAGCCAAGCAGCATCCATCCCCACTGGAGATCACAGTATCTTCCACACCACACCCCTGTCCTACTTTCTAAAACCCTATATATTCCCATTGACCTTGACAAGCAAAGGAGGACATTCTTTTAACTGGCGTTCTAACTGGCGTTCATTGCAAGAGAAGCTGCTGTTTGGAGGTTCTTTCCGCTTCGTTTTTTAAACTAAGGATTAAATAATATTTAATCACTAAAATATACAGCATTGAGATGGAAATACACAGAAGCAGGCGTTCCTGGTTATTGAAAGAGCATTCCCGCCGGGCAGCGGGGGGCGCATGCCTTTAATCCCAGCACTTGGGAGGCAGAGACAGGTGAATTTCTGAGTTCGAGGCCAGCCTGGAATACAGAGTGAGTTCAAGGACAGCCAGGGCTACACAGAGAAACCCTGTCTTGAAAAAACAAAAAAAGAAAGAAAAGGAAGGAAGGAAGGAAGGAAGGAAAGAAAGAAAGAAAGAAAGAAAGAAAGAAAGAAAGAAAGAAAGAAAGAAAGAAAGAGCATTCCCACCCACTTCATTGTGCATTTTCATCTGGAACAGCTGTTTGTTCTATAAGGTCTTTTCAGCTCAAGAACAAACTCAACGTGTTACTTTCTCAGCTGCCCCAACGTAAAACCTGAGCACTGTGGAGCAGTTGAATTTTTGATTCTCTTCTCTTGTCTCCCCCTTTCCCACACCACTCTAGCCTTTAGCCTTCTGGTAAGTCCAGAGCAGAGCCAATAAATAATTTGGTAAAGAAGCCCTTGCTTTGTGGAATAATCCTCCTGATGCTCTGTGTCACTGCAACTACCCAAAGCAGTGCCTGCCAGCTCGGATCAATGCCCTTCTTTGGCCACAGTGACAGAGGCGCACCCTTCACAACCACGGTGCCGCGTTCTTGCCAGGTTTATAATATTTCCCACCGCCCTCCGGATTTTTCTTGTCCTTTTTTTCCTTTCTCCAGTGTAACAAAAAACAACAAATGACCAGATGTAAAATGATTGTTTCCCACAGTTCTCCTTCTTCATAACATCCATCAGCTGCAGTGACTCGTCCGCATAGGAACGTATCCATTTATCGCTTCTCTGCCTTTTGGCTCAGATCAAGTGTAGGAACGTATCCATTTGCAGTTAACACAGTTAAACCTTATTTGCCTTTTCTGTTCATGACCACGGGCACAATGCCTTCTCCTAACGCCACTGTGCCTAGGTTTTTCTTATCACATTAGGTTCACCCTGGTGAAAAACATTGATTGAATCTTTCCTCCATATAAATCAGGGGTGAGCCAAGTGCTGCCAACTGTATTTGTAATTTATAACCACAGTACTTCCTAAAAGCAAATGAGGTCATTTCCAGTGAAAATACATATTCACGTTAATTCAAAGAAAAAATAAAGCAGAAATGAATTCTTAGAATGGAATCAGACAGTCATTCTCACAGAGCATTACATTTGGCTTTGATGTTTTCTGACATGCTGGAGTGGGGAGGGGATGAAGAACAGAACAGAGAAAGCTATTATGATGCATCCATACAAAAGACCATCTGAGCTCCTCTTTCAGGAAATGAGTAATGGAGTCTACTTAACTGTGAAGGACTTACAATGCCCCAGAAAACACACTTGGTGTGCAGACACAAAGACAGAAGCTATGACAATGACCTGAAATGCAGAACAGCCAGTAGAGCAGGCAGATGCATCAACAGTGCAACAAAGACCATGGAGAGGAAGCACACAGGGATTTGGGGGAAGGAGAAGGGACAATGGGCAAATATGATCAAACTACATTATTCACACATATGAAAAGTCATAGTGAAAACTACCATTTTGTAGAATTTATATGTGCTAATAAAATGTCTAAAACATTGTGTCATGGATTTGGTTCAACAACTGCAATCTCATACTCTGAGAACTGTCAGGGGAATCAGGAGCAGGGACCTCTCCAGAAGCAATGGTTGTGCACACTGAGCTCACACATCAGGTCTCCACACCCCAGATTCTCAAGCTAGAGCACCACATACCTAGAATACTTGTAGATGTGGGTGTATCCGAATTAAACAAACAACCTCTATTTGTATAAAACGCTAATTATTTCTAATTTGGGAAGTGACAGTCTATGTGGAACATTCCAATGTGCTAGAATCAACTGAATTCAAAGTGGTTGACATATACCTCGAATAAAAATATATTCTAGGTGATATCACATGAAGTGGGAATTTCTGATTTTTTTTGGAGACTCAGTTGTGTCTTGTGGTATTTTTTCTGGAAACTGTGTTATGAGGAGATGTTTGCTGAGAACAGACACATGGTGTGTTTTGGAAGCTGCCTGACAAAAGGGCATGTGATGTTTTGCTGGAGCAGATGCATGAGAGGACATGTAATGCTCGAAAAGAGGATAAGCATAGCCCAACAGACAGTGGACAACTCTCTGGCATTGGTTCACCTTGCTGGTCTTTGTAGGCCTTCACTGACAATAGTCTTCACTGCCAATGCTCTTGCATTGATTCACCTTGCTTTCTTCTCTGATCTCTGTTTTCTGTGACTTCATAGAAAGAAATATACCAAAGAACTTCTGGTGGTGTTCCAGCTGCTTCTTGCTGATCCAGCAGACTCTTGTTGATCAGCTGAACCTCCTAGTTTCTTCTGGATCAGACTGCTGCTGCTGCTTCATGTTTGCTGTTTTGCTGTGGACTGGACTGCTGACAACAAAGACTGGAATCAACCCTAAGAACTACTTCTATACAGGTCCATATCCCCTTGTGCTAGCAACCATCTTCCTCCCCTACCTTTGGTTGGTGGGCTATAAGGGAGGTTGAAGCATTTAAGAACCCTTATTAAAATAGGTTATGAAAAATCTAGGGAACAGAATACTTACAGGAGGAAATATGGAGACAAAGTGTGTAGCAGAGACTGAAGGAAAGGCCATCCAGAGACTGCCTCACCTGGGGATCCATCCCCTATACAGTCGCCAAACCCAGATGCTATTATAGACACAGGACGCAGAAGTGCTTGCTGACAGGAGCCTGATGTGGCTGTCTCCTGAGATGCTCTGCCAGAGCCTGACAAATACAGAGGTGGATGTTCGCAAGACAACCATTGGACTGAGCACTGGGTCCCTGATGGAGGAGTTGGAGAAGGGACTGAAGGAGCTGAGGGAGTTTGTAGCCCCATGGGGGGAGCAGCAGTGTCAACAGGTCAGACCCCCCCGGAGCTCCTGGGGACTGGATCACCAACCAAAGAGTACACATGGAGGGACCCATGGATCTGGCTGAGTATGTGGCAGAGGAGGGCCTTGTTGGACATCAGTGGGAGGAGCAGCCCTTGGTCCTGTGGGGGTTCGATGCCCCAATGTACGGGAATGCCAAAGAGGGAAGGTGGGAGTGGGTGGGTGGGGGAACACCCTCATAGAAGTATGAGAGGGGGGATGGGATAGGGAGTTTCCAGAGGGGAGACTTGAAAAGGGGATAACATTTGAAATGCAAATAAAGAAAATATCCCATAAAAGAAAAAAGAAAGAAAAATCTAAGCCTACAGTCTATGTGGATGTGGAGGTGGAGGGATGCCTCAGCAGCAGTGGGCACTGGATGCTCTCACAGCCGTCTGTAACCAGCTCAAGGGGATTCAATGCTGTCTTTAACCTCTCCAGCTCTTCACTGTGTAGAAGCCCAAACACATACACACATAATCAAAATTAAAATATTTTTAACATTATAAATGTGATAGTGAATTTTGATTGTCAACTTGGCAGGTCTAGAATGGGTTAGGAGGCAAACCTCTAGTATCTCTGATGGAGTTTCTTAGAGGATTTAACTGAGGCTGGAACACACACCCTAATTATGAATAGCACCATTTTGTGCACAGGGAACCCCTGATGAACTTTAAAGGAGAAAGCAAGCTGAGAACCAGCATTCATCTGCGCTCCCTGACTGTAACTTCTAAGTGACCAATCTACCACACTCCTGCTGACATGCCTGCCTCCCCCCATGATGGACTGCACCCTGAAACTTACAACCAAAACAAGCCCTTCCATCATTAAGCTGCTTGTCAAGTGTTTTGTCACTACAAGAAAAAAATAAGTTCTTCAACTTATGAGAACTGCAGTTCTAAAACTGCATCACAGACTGATGTTTGTATTTAGTTTCACCTATGGGGGAAATTAATGGGGAAATATCAGCAAGACTAGGAAGAGGCCCCTTAGGTAGTATACAGTCCATCCAGTGCTAGCCTCTAGATGGAAACCCACACAGAAAAAGTAGCTGGGAGCACCTTGCCCAATTCTGCTTGGGATTTTGTTTTGTTTTGTTCCCTTGGTGGGGGTTGTTTGTTTTATTTTGGTTTTGGTGAAGTTTTTAAAAGGTTCCTTTACATTTTTAAGTATGATGTTTTTATATTGTAAGGGTATGTACACATGAGTGTGGTTTCCCACAGATGCCAGAAGGTGTCAGACGCCTTCGGGCTGGGGTTCAGGTGGTTATGAGCCATGCAGCATAGAACTGGAAAGCAAACTTGGGTCCTCTGCGCGAGCAATACAGACTCTTAACCCCTGAGCCTTCATCTCTCCAGTTCCATTGTTGGGTTTTAAACAGAGTCTTGCTGTGTAGCTCAGGATGGCCTTAACCCTTCTGCTTCACCCTCCTGGATTATTTGGATTACTGATGTAAGGTACCATTAAAAAACCACCAATGCTAAAGGGAAAGCAACACAGCCAAGTGTATCTACATGTTGCACCATGGTAGGCAGAAACTGAGTGGTACTCTCCTCAAGAGAAGACTGCCAAACATCCCTAACCATAGTATTCTGAATAGTTCCCCCTCCAAAATTCATATATTGAAGTCTAATCTTTAAAATGTTGGTTAAGATGTGGGGGACTGAGCTGGAGAGATGGCTCAGCCATTAAAGGTTAGGCTCACAAACAAAAATGTTAGAGGTAGGGGACCTTGAACATGATTACATAAGGGTTCTGCTGGCAAGGGTAAAACTCATGCCCTATAAAGGATAATTATAAAGAGAAGACTACTCACTGATAAGTGGACATTAGGCAAAAAGCTCAGAATACCCATGATACAATTCACAGACCATATGAAGCTCAAGAAGAAGGAAGACCAAAGTGTGGATGCTTCAGTCCTACTTAGAAGGAGGAACAAAATAATCATGGGAGGTAGAGGGTGGAGGGACTTGGGAGGAAGAGAAGGGGGGAGGGGAAAGGGGGCAGGATCAGGTGTGCAAGGAGATGGGGGAGATGTACAGAGGGTCAGAAAATTGAACAGAGGTGTGTAGCGATGGGGGATGGGGAATTGTGAGTAGCCACCAGAAAGTCCCAGAAGCCAGGAAAGCAAGAGGTTCCCAGGACCCAACAGGGATGACATTAGCTGAAATACCCAAAAGAGGGGACAGAGAACCTGTAGAGACCATGTCCAGAGGTTAGGCATGGCCCCTTGGTTGAGGGATGGGGCCACCCACCCATCTCAAAAATTTTAACCCAGAATTGCTGCTGTCTAAAGGACATACAGGGACAAAGAGTGGAGCAGAGACTGAAGGAAAGGCTATCCAGAGACTGCCCCATCTAGGGATCTCTCCCATATGCAGTCACCAATCCCAGACACTATTGCTGATGCCAAGAAGTACTTGCTGACAGGAGCCTGATATAGCTGTCTCCTGAGAGGCTCTGTCAGAGTCTTATCAATACAGATGTGGATGCTCACAGCCAACCATCAGACTGAGCATGGGGACCTCAATGGAAGAGTTAGGGGAAGGACTGAAGGAACTGAAGGGGCTTGCAACTCCATAGGAAAAACAACAATATCAGCCAACCAGGACAACCCCCCCCCCCCAAGCTCCCAGAGACTAAATCACCAACCGAAGAATACACAGGACTCCAGCTACGTATATAGCAGGAATGGCCTTATCTGGCATCAATGGGAGGGGAGACCTTTGGTCCCGTGAAGGCTCGATGCCCCAGTGTTGAGGAATGCTAGGGCAGTGAGGCAGGAGTGGGTAAGTGGGTGGGAGAGCACCCGCATAGAAGCAGGGGGAGGGGGATGAGATAAGGGGTTTCGGAGGGGAAATCAGGAACAGGGATAACATTTGAAATATAAATAAATAACCAATAAAAAAATTGCAATAAATAAATAAAAGACTAAAAGGATCCTGGCGCTCTCTTCTACCACAAATGACGTAGTAGGAAGTCTCTAAACTGTTGGCATGACTATCTTAAATTTCCCAGCCTCCAAAATTGTCAGCAACACATTTATGTTGCTTATAGATCACATGTTTCAGGGTATTTCATTATAGCAATGCAAACCCTAAGACAATAGCCTTGAATGTGCTTGGAGCCAGAGGAGTCTCTAGTTTGCTAACTTAGTCTTTACTTCCTAATTCCTGTGACTCAGTCACCTTACCCTCCTATAAGTTATAGGTGTTGAAATAAGGGACAATCTTAGATTGCCTGGGGTTGTACGATGAGACAAAGGTGAAGAGAGAACAGAAGGTCAGAAGCAAAGATAGAAGTAATATGCTTTAAAGATAAAAGAAGGAACCATAACGTAGAGAATAAATAATTCCTCCCCAGGGACCAAGGAAAAGCCAGTGCTGCCAACTCCTGACTCCATGAATCCTACTTGGAATTTTGACCTTAAGTAAATTTGTAGGACTGGAGAGACGGCTCAGCCCTTAAAGGCTATGCTTACAACCGAAAATATAAGACAAATTTGTACTGTTTTAAGCTACTGTGTTTATGGAGATTTATTATGGCAACAATGAGGATTATACACAACTTATATGACACTAGATCACCTTGTGTTCATAGGACAAAGGAAAGAGCTACTGTCTGCAAACCAAACCTGTGATAGTTGCTGAGCTGGGACTATAGACTGAAAGTGACTGGTCTCTTGAACAACATTAGTGCTTGGAGCAGAGGGCCTCATTTTCAGGGCTTTGTCCTCTAATAGAGAAGGCATCTGACAGCACATGAGTGTGGACCACAAAGTCACACTGCTCATCTCCAAAGAAAGTCCATTAGTCTGCCACTAATTCTAAAAAGAACAAAGCAGTTGGGTTCCAGAGAGGACTTAACTCACTCTATTTTAGAACAGGCAGCCATGTTAGGCCATAAGCTTCAGTTTTCCAAAGAAGCATGCAAGGTTTCTAAAAAAAAAAAAAAAGCCAAAAAACACAATGGGCCATTAATCAGCAATGGCCCTGACATTTAGCCAAAAGGAACAGCCAGCTGGAGGACTAAAACAGTTCCTAGTATTTCTCAAAGGTCTGACCAAAAATGGTAAATGTAATATGGCAACCAATTAAAAATGTACTAGTATAACTGCTGCTTACCTGTCATATTTAAAATGTCCTAACCATCCCTAAAATTCCTGTAACTGTGCTTAAAAGGAGCCTGCGAGCTTATCTGCTCATCGCCATTTTGTATGAATGGCTGACCCCTGCAAGCTGGTTATTTCTGCAGAATAAACACTCTTTGCTTTTGCATAGTATTTGATTCTGGGGTCTTCCTTCAGCAACTCTCAGACTCTTACATTCCCATAGTAAGGGAGAGTCATAGCAACAGGATGCTTTTGAAGAGCAGCAGTCTCAGAGATGTTTCTCAACACGCCCCCCCCCCCAAAAAAATAAAGAGATAGGTACACTATTTCATCACCGCCCAGAGAAGGCAACATATGAGAGAGCAAAGCAAGCTAGCCAAGAATCCGTCATTTGTAATAATCCAGCTCAATCTAAGAATTTATAGTACCTGGATAAACTGCCAAAGCTGATTCGGATTCCCACCTTAAGAAAAACAAAATGTCTTTATATCTCAGAAAGATAAACATCATGCTTTGGAGATAGCTTAGTCAGTAAAGGACTTGTCTTACATACGCAAGGGCCTGAGGGTTTGGGGTTTTTTTGTCAGAACCTGTGCTGGGAGGTAGAGACAGAAGGTTTCCCTGGGACTTGCTGGCCTATAAGCCAGGCTAGTGAGAGATCCCACCGCAAATATAAATAGACAATACCTATGAGTTGGCACCTGAAGCTGTCCTCCGGCCTATATACACACAACAGACTCAGACACAAAACAAATACCATATATTTTCTCTTATTTGTAGTTCCTATGTTTTATATTGTCCTATAAAATAATGTACAGGTATGTTAGATGGGAGCAGAGGTGAAACTTTCAAGTGCAAGAAAGATTACTGAGGGAAGAGAAGGGTGTACATACAGCAAGGAAGTAGCAGGGGGCAGAGCTGGAGAAGGTTATGCATATATATATATATAAGTCCGCCTCAGTGCTGGGATGTCTGGGGGTGTACCCACCAGGTAGTAAGTTTTTAAATGATATATATCATATACAAGATATAGATAGATAGATAGATAGATAGATAGATAGTTAGGCCGATCATGTATGAGAATTTTTAATTTAATAAAAGCAGGAAAAGCAGAGTTGACTGTAAAAACCATTGCATTAGTACCAGTATCTTGCAGGAGGCATATAGCATACTTTTGTTATGACAAAACATCTCTCTGCAGCCCAAACTAGCCTTAAAGCAATCCTCCTGACTCCTCCTCAGGGCTGGGGTTAGCAGAATGCACCACAACATGCTCTTTTGTCTGGATGTGTACATAACCACTAGGCAGTAAGTCTTTTGATCATAACTGAGAGATTTGGAAAGTCTTCCCCTATACAGGTAGTCTAGGGCACTCTAATGTAGATACTGCTATGTTTAGCAAGAGGACCAGATCTTCGGATATGTTTGCACTAATCTGCAAGTAATTATATTTTCATACCATGTATTAATTTCTAAAATGATAAATTGCAACCACACCAAGGGTGGTTTGAAGATGCTTGGCCAAGGGAGTGGCACTATTAGGAGGTGTGGTCTTGTTGGAGGAGGTGTGACCTTCTTGGAGGAAGTGTGTCACTGTGGAGATGGGCTTTGAGACTCTCCTCCTAGCTGCCTGAGGACAGTCTTCTCCTAGCAGCCTTCAGATGAAGATGTAGAACTCTCAGCTCCTCCCGAGCCATGCCTGCTTGGATGCTGCCATGCTTCTGTCTTGATGATAATGAACTGAACCTCTGAACCTATAAGCCAGCCCCAATTAAATGTTGTCCTTGTAAGAATTGTCTTGGTCATGGTATCTGTTCACAGCAGTAAAATCCTAACTAAAACAAACATATTTGTCCATACCCACACAGACTTACAACTCACTTGTAATGGAAGACCATTATGATCTGTCTGGGCCTCCATCTTTAGGTTCTTCTTTTATAATGCTCTAAAACTAGGGGCACAAATATAAGGTGGCGATTGGGATTTTAACACTGGTCCCCAGCCACATAGAGCTCTTTCTATGTATCCAGCTAGATCTCAGTCCACAACTCAGAGTTGCATAAAACAGTATATTTCTGTGTGATTTTTAATTTTTTTTTATGTTACAGTCTTTATTATTTGTGTGTGTGTGCATGTGTGTATATGTGCATATGTGGGTGTGGGTGTATGTGTGCATATACACATACATATGTCTTCTTCTGTGATACGGCTTTTTGCCAACTTGACATGAACCTAGACATTCCTAGGAAGAGGGAGCCTCAACTGTTCAACTGTATCCATCAGATTGGCCCATGCCAAATCTGTCAACATTTTCTTGATTAATGATTGATATGGGAGGCCCCAGCCTCCTGTAGATGGTACTGCATCTGGAAAGATAAGCCTAGCCTCTGTAAAAAAGAAACATGTGCCAACAAGGGGCAGCAAGCCAATAAGAAACATTGCTACATGGACTCTGTTTTAGTTCCTGTTTTGGCTTTCCTTGCTGATGGAATGTAATACCTGTAGGCTAAGGAAAACAATTCCTCTCCCAGGTTAATTTTGGTGAGAATGTTTTATCACAACAACAGAAACCAAACTAGAACACTCAGTTACTCTCCATATAATTTTTTGAGATAAGGTTTCTCTAAACCTAGAGCTTATCAATTTGGCTAGACTAGGTACCATGTAATCCCCAAGGATCCATTAGTCTCCATCTTCCTTGCACTGGAATTAGAGCTTGTGGTTGCTGAATGAGAATTCCTCCCTTAGGTTCATAAATTTAAATACTTAGTCCCCAGTTGTGGAACTGTTTGAGAAGGATTAAGTGCTGTGGCCTTGTTGGAGAAGGTGTGTCACTGGGGTGGGTCTTGAGGATTCAAAAGCCTTTAGCATTCCCAGTGTTCCCCCTCTTGCTCTACTTCCTATTTGCAGATAAATATGTAAGCTCTCTGCTACTGCTCCAGCACCATGCCTGCCTGCCTGCTGCCATACTCCTGCCATGACAGTCGTGAACTCACCCTCTAGAACTGTAAGCCTCTGATCAACTTTTCTGTGGATTGCCTTGGTCATGGTGCTTTGACACAGCAATCTAAAAGTAACTAAGACACCAATGTACACCACTGAGCTTGGCTGTTTATGTGGGTACTTGGAACCAGAGCTTGACGTTCATGCTTGAGCAGCAAGCTCATTGAGCAGCAAGCTCATTACCAAGCCATCTCCCTGGCTTATGATTTCTATTCCTCTAATTTAACTTAATTTCTATTTTGAGATTCCGTGCTACTGGATAGATAGAAACACAACCATGGGCTTTGTCCTTACATTGAGTCTGTGGTCTCATAATATTAGGCAATGGGAATTTTCAGGGCTAGATAGCTTCCAGGACATACATCAACTCAGGGAGAGGTCCCTGGAACTTGAGAATCTGTGTACTGCTCACGTCGTCTCTGTGGGTGAGAGTATGCCTATACACTTGCCTCCAGCATCCATCTCAATCCTCCCCAAACCCAACCTAGAAATGTAGCACAACAAACCACAGCTCTGAAGAGAAAAGTAGCGGGTCCGGTTGGGTGTCAGTTCTTCTGTTACTTAATATCTATGAAATCAGAAAACTTTGTGGCATGATTAGGAATTACTTTCATCAGTCGTGAATTAGAAGTAAAGCCTCTAACTTAAGGGTTTACTGTGAAGAAATACTCGTGGTATGAGTCTGCATGGAAGTGCTGTCACTAAGATACGCTAGCGTAAGGATTTTTGTCTCTTTGTTCACTGTACTTAGAGCGTGGTGGAAGAGGAGTCAACGTGTGTTGAAAGATCCGGGGAGTGTTTTCTCTCTGCCCTGAAACTTTGGAGCTCTGTTCTTCTGGCTCTGGGTAATCTCTCTGATTGCAAAAGGTTCTTTTCTCTTTAGGTTTCTGGCCAACGTGTTATTGATGTTATTGATGTGCTTTCTGGCCCATACCCCACCTACCAAAGCTCTCAAGGTCACAAAGATGTACAGCTCATTTTACTTTTCTCCCAACTAAATTACCTCACGGAAGAAAGAAATGAAACAACAACAACAACAGAAACTACATTATCTGCTTGAATAAACAGAAGGGGAAAATACAGTAGAAAAACAAAGATTTAGAGGGCAGAGTCTTAAAATAGAGGATGGGGAGATGGCTCAGTGACTTAAGCAGTTGGTGCACAACCCTAAGGACATGGGTTTGGATTAACTATAAAGCTAGGCACGACCATGATGGAGCAATCTTATAACTAATCCAAGCATGGGGAGGCAACAGGTAAATTCCTACAGCTCGCTTGCCAGCCAATCTAACCAGTGAACTCTCCAGCTTCAATAAGAGACCCTATCTCAAAAATGAAGTGGAGGGTAACTGAGGAAGACCCATATCAACCTCTGGCTGGCACAAACACACACACACACACACACACACACACACACACACACACACGCGCGCGCGCAAACACACTGCCTTCAAAATCTCAAGATATTAACTACCCCAACCCCCTAGAGCTTCAGCTTATTATTATTGCTATTGTTGCTGTTGTTGTTGGCTTCCAGTTTTGCATAAATGAGTATATTTGTGCAAAATGTATGAGATTTTTCTTTTAATAATAATATGAAAGGCCTCTCTGCTCATATGTCAACTGAATCTAATTAACCTGTGATTAATGACCTGAACATCATATTGGCCATGCTAACCAGAGTTTTTTCCTAGCTCCTTTAAGTGGCTATGTCACTGGGGTTTTACCAGTGAGATATTCATTTGCCCTCTTTGATAAGGTATCTGTTGTTGTTCAGTACACACAGCCCACATGCAGACATAACACACCCAATTTCTGGATAGAGGTGAGTCAAGTAGGTTTTGGAAGCGTTTCCTACCATATAAAGCTACAGATTTATTTATTTCTCATTCCAGATGGTTGTGAGCCATCATGTGGTTGCTGAGAACTGAACTCAGGAGCTCTGGAAGCACAGTCAGTGCTCTTAACTACTGAGCCATCTCTCCAGTCCCAAATGTCTACTGCTGTTTTGCCTACATGTATGTTTTTGTGTGAAGGTATCAGATCTTGGAGTTACAGACAGTTGCGAGCTGCCATGTGGGTGCTGGGAGTTTGAACCCAGGTCCTTTGGAAGAACAGCAAGTGCTCTTACCCACTGAGCCATCTGTTCAGCACTCTCTTTCCTCAAAGCTGTTGGCAGTCTCCTTCCTACTCATTAGCTAAAGCCATAAGACACGACTTGGGAGCACTGTTTACCCATAACCCAGTTCTACCATCCCTGCTGCCTGCCAGACCCTACCCAGCCTCCATCCTCGTGAAGAGCCATAAAATCTGAACACACAGCTAACAGAGCTTCTTCTAAGACAGAAACACCTGAGCCTGGAACTTGATACAAATGTTTAGGGCAAACAGCTAAACCTTCCATTTACGTAAAATACATTTTCTGGTTCTTAGTGTACCCATCCTGACTGAGATTAGACTTTCATCTACCTTGTGCTACCCAGGAAGAAAGATGCTGAGGTCCTATTAGCAAAGATGCCCATTGCTCTGTCTAAATATTCCTCAAGCTGCAATAGTACAGCTCTCGCATGCTGTGTATTGGTAACATTTGCAATGATATAATGCAGAGGTGAGAGCCCTGGGGAGGAGTGCTAATATCTACTCTCTAAATCAAGGCTTGGTTACTATTTTCCCTTGGACAACACGTCTGTATCCACTTTCTAGTCTCCTCCCCACAAAGATGCTACTCACTTAAAAAAAAAAAAAAATCAGGTTAGCTTTGTTTTATTTGATTTCATTTTGTTTTTGAGGGTCCCATGTATTCTGGGCTGGTCTCAAACGCCCTCTTTAGTCAGTAATGATCTTGAATTTCTCTCCAGTGTTGGGATTACAAAGATATACCACCATGCTCACTTTTACATAGTATGAGGGATTGACCCCAGGGTTTCATGCATGTGACACTAATTGAGCTACATCCCCAGCCTACAATGCCTCTTTTAAAACTTCATAGTAAAGCAATAAGGTTGGAGATGAAAGTCTTTTAGCTACCTTTTTATAGCAAATGCAATTTGCTGACAACTTTCCAGTTATGTGTGTTGTGAGCTGTTCAGCTGGGCTTAGTCAAACTGGCAACATAAACAATAAAGCCTTCAGGACAAGACCAACTTCAGCCACCACCTAACTGCAGCCTCTGGAGAAACCAGGAGAGAGACTGACCACCAAAACTCACCAGTTATCATGACCACGAAAGCTCATCATGAAATCTCTAAGTGGTGTGACCAACACCCTGATTTGCCTGCAACTAAGAAGGTTCTTGAAATGGGGGGCTTTCCTGACAACTGCAGAGGTAACACAGCCTTTCCAAGTTCAGCTTTCTGCAGCATTGCTGCCCCATACGGTGTCCATAGAGGAGTCTCAAAGGACTGCTGATGTCAAGAGAAATGGAAAAGGGACAACAGAATTTACACTTATTTAAAAACCACGATGAAGAAGTACAGGGAGCTTTATAGACAAGAAAGCAAGTTTTCAGATGAAAATGTGTTATTGATTGCTGCCAAATGCCCCTATGCCAATAAGATCTTAGAGGCTGGTAGCAGAGAGGCCAGGCTTCAGAGAGCAAGATGCCATTGTCACTTATGGGGAATACCATAACTTAGGGTGGTATTTCATAAAACCTTCTGTATAAGAATTGGGTGCCAATGGCAGAAGGTGTCAAAAGGCCAAAGAGAGAGACAGACAGACAGACCAGAAACTAAACAAAGTGCAATTTTATTATTAGCCTTCACAGAAGCATGTCTCAGACAACAGCAAGACAGGTGGCTTCTACGCCAGGGGCAGCAGGAAGGGCTGCTAAGCTAACTGGAATTTAGCTGGCTCTCCCCAAAACTGTTAATATGGTCGGGTTATATGGCTCCAGAATTAAGAGCACTAGCTGCTCTTCCAAAGAACCAAGTTCAGCTCCCAAAAACCACATCAGGCAACTTACAACTGCCTGTAACTCCAGCACCAAGGAATCTAATGCTCTCTTCTGGCCTCCTCAGGTACCCACAAACATATACACACGCAC
>JADRCH010000009.1:19559306-19617689 GCA_019843965.1 Rhynchomys soricoides
CACACACACACACACACACACACACACACACACACACACACAAAGCATCAGTGAGGTCACCCCAAAGAACCTAAGGATGAAGGGATCAGAAACCCTCAGGCTCAGGGAGAAAGAACATGGCAACTTCAGAAACTAAGGAAGTCTGAGTCCCCAGGAGAGATCTTCAGACCAACTGAATCCAAGAACAAACTTAGTGGGCTCCAAGGCAGGATAGCCAAGTGCCCACAACTGCCAAAGACTGTTAGACAAAGGAGCACCACCATGGAGCCAGAAAGCGGTCAGACAGCTAAACATCTGTTCTCCCTGCCATCCAGAGTTCAGGTGAGCGTCCCAGTATCATCACAGGGAGAATCAGAAGAAAAATACATTTAAAAGTGGTGTAAGGAACAGAGAGTAAGGAAGGGAACCTAAAAACCAAGTAGAAGGTATTCTAAATAGGAAACTCTACAGAAGAACAGGTTGGACGGGCAAAGGTGGGTGAGGAAACATTCATCAGGAAACTAAACATCCTTGAGTCGAGGGAAAAACAAGAGTAAAGTCATGTTAATAGAGCAGTAAACACCTTGATCCGAGTTGACATTTAAGATAATGTCTGATCCTGGCATGGTGACACATACCTCTACGCCCAGGTCTTGGGAAGCTAATGCAGGAGGATTGCCTTAGGTCTGAGTGTAGCTTGGGCAGCATAGTAAGAACCTGTCTCAAAATACCATTGAAACAGTAAAAAGGAGGTACAAAGGGTATTCCAGGTAGAGGAAACCATGTTTAGAGGAAGGCTACAACTGTGAGAAGTCCATTAATGAGCCAGCAAGTTTAAAGACTGCTTCCTTCTTTCTCTCAGCTACTATCAGAGAAAAATCAGGTCAGTTGTATACAACAACAACAACAAAAAAAAATCAAAAAATTTTTCCTACACATCTGTTGTTGGCTAGTTTTACAGACACCACTTTAAATGTCAGCTTTAAAGTGAGACCACCACTTACTGCCCATCAAAATGGATCCATTCCTGGTGTTTTTCTGTGTTCTATAGTCTACTCTCCTCTAGATTTCCTTAGGACATGGTCTGACTCACTTTCTCAAGCCAAAGCCTCTGTCCTTCTGACTGCTCTCTCGTTTGCCTTCTTCATTCCCTGTATCTAATCCCACCATTACTCTGATCATTCTGCTTCCAAAGCCCTCTAAATCCATCCCTTCCCCCACCCCACCTTTGCTCTTTCCTAATTCATATTCTTCTGGTCTGGCCACAAGTCAGTGGCCCCAGAGACAGCCTCCATCTCTGTTCCTGTCTCTCTACATGTCATTCCCTGTCACATTCAGCAAATATATTTTTAAATATAAATCAGATATTTCACCTCCTCTTCTTAAACCTTGAACAGACTCAGAAATCGGTTCTACTTCCCTTAAGGTCTTCAGGGTTAGCTGACCACACACTAGCATGCTTTCTGCATACATGAGACCTGTCTATCTGCTGCCTTCCTGACCCAGGGCTTTGACTGGTACCTGCTTGAGACATCCTTCCCTCCCAATTGGCTTCCTTCCTCTGTCTTCTCTTCTTTCCATCATCTGTCTCTTTGATGGAGTAGCTAGTCCATCTGTTTTCTATTGCCCAATACCTCCTCCACAGATGTACTTAGGTAAGCTCCTTGAGAGCAGATGCATGTATTTCCAGCACTCAGAACAACATCCAGCTCCATCACAGAGTACATTGGACAAACAGCCAACTAGACAAACAGCCAACCGGATGAGTAAATGAACACCATGGAATGCACTAGTTCTCTGAAAGGGAACATTTTCTTCTGGTCTCAGTCTCCTCATCTGTGAAAGGTGGCTCCTTCTAGTCTGAAATGGAATAAGCCTTCTTAATTGTTGGCTCAGTCAGGGAATGACTTCTACACAGGTACTTACGGGATATTTGAGCCTTCTCCTGAAGTATTAATTAATTAGTGTCTGCAAAGATGTGATGAAACTACATTAGTCATACAGTTGAACCTTGACTATAAAACAAGGCAGAATAAAGGAAGCTACACATCACTTATGTCAGTAAACCCTGGCATCAATGATCTGTGTGTCAGGTTCATTTGCATCTGGCACTTAGCGTTTCTTTTTTGTTGTCTCTTCCAAGTTGGCACACAAAAGGTGAATGGAAGAAAACACAGAGCAGAGGCTGACGACTTCAAATGCTTTGCTATGTTCCTGAGGCTCTATCCTTTATTATCAGGAGCACATGGCTTTCTATTTCCATTCATCTTTCCCAATTCTTCCTGACCCCAAACTACAAGGGCAAAAGAAATACTCTGATTTTGGCAGAACTGCCAGCCATGTGAATCCAGCTCATTGTGTCCCAGCAAACGGCAGGAGGATGCAGGGTATGCAACAAATCCCCCCCCCCCCAACACCCAGTGAGAAACTCTCTTTGAAACTCTACAAAATGAAGGTATTTTTGAGATGGGTTCTTACTATGCAGCCCAAGCTATGCTCAAACTCACAGCAATCCTCCTGCATTAGCATTAGCTTCCCAAATCCTGGGAGTAGGGATGTCACCATGCTGGGCTCAGAATTATCTTAAATGTCAATCAGGATCAAGGTGTTTATTACTCTCTTTGAGATCCAAAACAAGCTTGTTTGAAACCAAGCCTGTGGTCCATTTTACCATTGCAAACATGTCTCTTAAAGTTTGTCCCCCCTACCCTAGTGCCATGTTAGGAACTGATCCCTTGAAATGGGAGGTAGACAGTAGTACCACGTGTGTGTTTATGTTGCTATCAGCACAATCGCTCTGCCTTCCGTTCTGAGGTGGAGCTCCACATGCTCTCCTTCTGTGTTCATGCTCTCCTTGCTTGCCCCTGACTCTCTGGAACCATTCATGGCTCCATCTTCATTTCCAAAAAGGCCACGTAATTGACTTATACAACATAACACCTTTAGAGGGTTTTATTTGTTTGTTTGTTTTTGGTTTGGTTTTGGTTTGTTTTGTTTTTTATCAGTATAATGCCCTGGAGATCTATCCAGGTTGCTCCTTATGCCAAGAGCTCATTTCTTTTTACTGCTGAATGTTCATGGTATAGACATGCCAGAGTTTGGCTGTTTCTGGCCTGGAGCTAGAACAGTGAAGTCGATTTCAATATCTGTTTATACGTGGCTTGCGAGAGCAGGAGTTTTTATTTCTCTGGAATAAATGCTACGATGTAAAAATGTGCAAATGTATAAATGCAGTTACATTAGAAATTTACAAGCTATCTCCCTAGAGTGGCTGTGTGTCATTACTTCCCCAGGAATACCTGAACAATCCAGTTTCTCGGCTTTCTCCCCAGCCGTTGGCGCTGTAACCTCAGTAGCTCATCTGATGGATAAGTACTGCTTCTACTGTGTATGGCTTTAATTAGCACTTTCCTAATGGCTGCTGTGAAGCACTCTTTCAGACATCTCTTTTGCCATCTGTAGCTCCTCCCTGCTGAAATATCTTTCTATGTCTTTTGCCCATCTTCTAATTAAAGTCTAGGGTTTTGTTTTTTATGGTTTTTGTTTGTTTGTTTGTTTGTTTGTTTGGGGCTTTTTTGTTTTTTTGTTTTTTGTTTTGTTTTCATTTGATTTGATTTTACTGTTGACTTCAAAAATCTTCAATCATGTAATTACAAATGCTTTCTCTTACTCTGAGGCTTGTCTTTCAGGGTCTCAATAAGGTCTTCTCAGAACATATCTTAAGTTGGATACAGACCCATTTGTCATCCTTTTTATGAATGACATAAATATCACCTCTAAGAACTCTTCGTGGAGTCGGGAGTAGAAACAAGCTTTCCCTCTCCTTTCTCCTAGATATTGTTCTTACATTTGTGTGTCTGTCTGTGCGCACATAGGGCCAGCAGAAAGCAGAGGACAACTTGAGAGACGTTGTCCCCTCGTTCTACCACATGGATCCTAGGAATCCAACTCAGGTCCTCAGAGCCTGGAGCAAGTACCTTTACCCTGTGAGCCATTTTGCCAGCTCTTAAAAGTTTTTATACTTTACATGTAAATCTGTAGTCTATCTTTGATGAATCATGAGATTTCAGGGTCAGATCCTGAGAGGTTGGCTCTCTGGCTTGCTGTCTACAGGTGATCCATGGTTCCAATGTATTTGTTGAGAACAACGCTTTTCCTCCATTGAACTGCTTTGCTCAATGCCCTTTGTCTTATGTCAGGTGGGCATCATGTACTGGTACAAGTTAAAGCAGATACTACAGCAGGTGCATGTGCCCTTATGTTCACAGTAGCCAAAAGGTGAGGACAGCCAAACAGCCCATCAGCAGATGAATGAAGGGGAAATGTATGTGTGCAATACAGTGTTTCATTTTGTCAGCTGAGGTATTTTATTTAGATGTGTATCTTATAACCCTAGAAAAGTAGGCCCAGGATTCCCTTCTGTGTAGTTTTGTCTTTCTTCTGCACAGTCTAAGGCACAAGCTGACATCTGTAAAATGAAACCTTACATCGGTAAATTGACGGTTGGGATCGTATCGTTGCCCCATTGGTCCCAGAGATACTCATCTAGTCTATCACTCATGGCTCCATGGCCTGCCTATGAGTTTACAACAGTTCCTCAGCTCAGATCCACCAATGGAGCCATGGCCTGCCTATGAGTTTACAACAATTCCTCAGCTCAGATCCACCAATGGAGCCATGCTTCACTACCACAGTTAGAAGCTGGACACTCTGGAAGCAGCCATGTGAGGTCCTGGCGTTTGCTTCTCTTTTCAGTACTGATGCTCTTGAAAGCATCATCCAGGACATTCATGCACACCACTCTGGAGCCATGGAACGATGGTGGAGATGAAGAGATGAAATACAGCATTACTTGATCATAAAAAGTCTTGACCCATGCTCTGAGGTACATGTGCAGAAACGCTACAGTGAGTGAAAGGAAACAGATACAAAAGGCGACAGATTCTACCATCCCGTTTATATGGACTATCCAGTAGAGATGGCTCCGTGGAGAAAGAACAAAGATAGGTGGCAAAGTGAGTCAGGAAGCAGCTTCCAGATTTCCTCCTGGATGATGACCATTTGGAACTAGAAAAGCTTACAGCACTGAATTGTTAAGTTTGAGCACATTTTATATTATGTGAATTTCGTTTCTGTTTTTTAAAAAAAATAGTTTGGATAAATTTACATGGAGTAACAGTGCCTTCAGGGTGGTAGGCAAGCAGCTACCTTTGTGATGTCACATAGGACCAACAAAAGAGAGCCAAGCCAATGAGGACTTACATTCTACCCAGTGTGTCCTTCTTGTCTGGGCAATTTCATCTGAGGCACAGATCCTTGACACAACATGCATTCACAAGCCCCTGTTACACTCAAGTGGACTTGGCTGGACCACTGGTGTGCTAGTGCCATCCCACTGACTGAGGGATGACGAATAATGTCCAATAATTATGTCTCAACAAACTACAGATTTGGTTCAAGTCAGGTCCCTTGATCACTTTTCATTTTTCTGTTTACTCACTGTGGTGGTTTGAATGGGTTTGGCTCCCATAGATTCATGTGTTTCAATGCTTGGCCACAGGGAGTGGCACACATAGGAGGTATGGCCCTATTGGAGTAGGTATGGCCTTATTGGAGGAAGTGCACCACTGTGTTGATGGGGCTTTGAGGTCTCCTATGTTCAAGCCCTGCCCAGTGTGGAATCAGAGTCTCCTTTGGATAAAGATGTAGAACTCACAGCTCCTCCTCCAGCACCATGTCTGCCTGCATGCAGCCATGAATCTTGCCATGATAATAATGAACTAGACCTCAGAAACTGTAAGCCAGCCATAATTAAATGTTTTCTTTTATAAGAATTACCTTGGTCATGGTGTCTCCTCACAGCAACTAACCCTTAGTGCTAAACAAAACAAAACTCCTCAAAGCCTGGAATAGTGACTTTAATTCCAGGCACTCAGAAGGCAGAGACAGGTAGATCTCTGTGAGTTCAAGGCTAACCTGATCTACATTATGAGTTTCAGGACAGCCAGGGCTATATAAAGCAGTGGTTCCCAACCTGTGGGTCACAATCTTTTTTGGGGGGGTTGAAAACCCCTTTTACAGGGGTTGCCTAAGACCATCAGAAAACACAGATATTTATCTTACAATTCATAATAATAGCAAAATTACAGCTATAAAGTAACAACAAAAATAATTTTATGGTTGGAGGTTACCACAACATGAGGAACTGTATTAAACAGTCACAGCATTAGGAAGGTTGAGAACCACTAACATAAAGGGACCTTGACTCAAAAAAGAAAAAAAAAAGAAATCTCTTCCAACTGTTAAAGGCACTGTTTGGACTATTTTAAATTGTATACATAAGGGCTGGGTGAGGCGGTACACCCATTTAATCCCAGAATTTGGTAGATAAACACAGACAGACCTGTGAGAGTTCCAGGCCAATCAAGGCTACATAGTGAGACTTTGTCTCAAAATAATAGTAATATCAATTTGTATGCATGAAACGAGTGTGGGAAAGCAGGGTTTTACTCTTCCCCTGGCACTCCAGAGCTGTTCTGAGTAGGAGATGCTGACTGGTTAAATTGTTTGGAGTTTCATAACTTCCCTTCCTCCCGACTTTGACGATGAGGAGGAAACTTCCAGAAGGTATTACAAAAGCCCACATGAACTCTCACCAAGTGTTGCCTCTTCAGATCCACAGGACACTCCAGCCTTGCATTTGAAGAAGGCTGTGCCTGTGATTTGCTTTCTTCACTAGATAGGCTGCAGGTTAACCTCTGAGGACAGCCTCATCTCATCCCCGGTATCTGACTCAAGAGCTTCCAGCATCAAAGCACCGATTTGATGACATCGTGGATCTGATGTGAGGATTGATGTTTGCTAACTTCTCCTTCCACTCAAATGCTGACCGTGGGGATGGAAGGAGAATCCACTCACGTCAAATTCCTGCTTAGAGTGCCCTGTATGCCATGACCTCAGAATACAGCCCAATGAGTCCCTTCTCCAACCCCTAGTGCCAGTCTCCCATTGTTGCAGGATTTTTGTGTTTCAGATACCAGCCCTGACCCTGCTCTTTGCATGGTGAACCTCATCTGTGCAGTTGACCTGTTTTCCTTTCACATAAGACTAAGACAGACAAAGATTGTGTCAGGTGTATAGTTGATGTTCCAGTATTTTAAGGTTTGTGGGTATAGCTCAGTGGTAGTGTACTTGCTTAATATCCACAAGACCCTAGGTTCAAGTCACACACTCACACACACACACACACACACACACCATGGATTGATTTGTAACATACATAATCTACAAATACTTATCAGGCGCTTCTAGTGCCAGCTTGTGCTCTAGGTATGGGACACAGCAAGTTCAAAAAAGAAAATCTCCTATCCTTGAGGAGTATGTCTATCAGTGTTAGCAAGTGAATATACACTCTATCAGTCAGACAACAACCATAAGCAATTTGAGGGGAAATAAAATGAGGAAAAGGGAGAGAAACTTCTGGGGTCTGTGTGGAAAGGAGGGGATTATTCATATGGTAACTACTCAGGAAAGAGTGAACAGAAGAAGGAAGATTCTTTCACACACCTTCCCCACACACAGACACCGAACCATCCCCAGAAGAGGTTGATTTCCTCAAGCTCCAGCAGCAAGATGAGCCTCCCTGAGAAGGTCCGGAAGATTGATGGTGGCCAGCCATCTAAGATATTAGGAGATTGAGTCAAGGCCATCTTTCAGGAAAGTAGAATGCTGACCATCCCAGAGAGGTTCTGCATCATCCTGGCTGTGGATCTGGGGACAGCACAGAAGGATGAGCAGGAACGTGCATTTGACAAGTGATCTTCCCCTCTACACATCCTTACACTTCTCCAGGCACCTGCCCCAAGAGATACTTCTCTCTTTAGCCAGGGTTGGTTTAGTCAGTAGATGGACAGGATTGGAAAATAATAAGTGGATGAATATTTGAGCAAGGAGGTAAAAGGGGTGAGAAGGAGAGATGAGCCCACAGCACATGGTGCTGAGAATGCAGCAGGCAGGTCCTGAGGTAGGCCAGGCTCCTCATCCTGAAGCCCACTCCCAGGATGCAGCTGCACACCTGATCAAAAGCCACATAGACCCAACAGAAGACTTAGGCCCTGACTCAGCAATCCAGTGCTTCTCCCCCCAAACCCCACCCCACCCCATGCACTAGAGGAAACCCTGAGTTTGATGCTGTGCCATACTAACTTGAAAGGATGGGGAAATAGGAAGCCTTACCCTGCCAGGTTGGGCTGAACAGCGGCATTTGCCAGAACCAGGGCAGCAAGCTTCTTAGATCCAAATCACTAAGTACTCTATACTTTCTTTTAAAGTGTATTTCTGGCTAGGTGTGGTGGGACATATTTTTAATCTTAGCACTCATAAGGCAGAGGCAGGCAGATTCTTGTGAGTTCCAGGCCAGCCTAGTCTATGAAGTGAGTTCTAGGTCAACCAGAGTTATATAATGAGACCTTGTTTAGAAATAAAGTATAGTTCTATTCATTCATCTTTCTCTATTTCTAGAATATGAAGGAGTTATTCTGACCTATGAAGCACAATCATATTAAGAACTGAAAAGAGGAGCTGGAGAGATACACAGCAATTAAAGGCACTGGATGGTCTTCAATTCCCAGCACCTACATGGCAGCTCACAAATATCTACAATTTTCAAGACGTCTGATGCCCTCTTGGCCTCCCGAGTTACAACCAGACACTCATGTGGTGCACAGAAATATATGCAGGCAAAATCCCCATACACATACATTTAAAACAAAAGAAACAAAAAGAATTGAGAGGGTCTTTAAATAGCCAATGACCAACATAAAGTCAAGATCTGCAGTCACTGCCCCCAATACAAATTTCATCAGCTTGAAATGAGCCCGGTGCTCAAGATAAACTCGGCTACTGCCCAACTTGACAATCAGAAGAGTATTCTCTCCTAAGCAAAGTGGCATCCTATAGCAGGATGAACAATTACAGCTACCCCTTCATCATGAAATGATGGCAGGCGCCTCTGGAGCCAGACTGTCTCCACACCTTACACAACCGGTGTGGCCTCAGTCTGTTCTTCTGTGAATGGGAAACGAGCAATCCTGGAGGCTTTATGAGATAGTGGAGGTAAAGCCTTTCTCACAGGGGCTGGGGAAATACGTACTAGAGTTCTTATCTATCCCATGTACTGTCAACAAGATAAAAATATGCACACTTTTCCTACTTGCCTGTGCAGACTGGCAGCAAACCTCCCCTGCCCTGACTCTCTTTTCTCTATAGCACTTCTCATATTCCAATAAGCAACTGCTCTACTTTCTTTGTTTTATCTAAAACAAGGCCCCCAGACCTTACTTAGCACAACTGACTCCATGATGGAGGTACCATTCAGTGCATAAAAAAGCACATAGACAGTCCCACCTGCCAAAACTAAAACAAATACCTAAATTATCAAGTCCATAGTTCTGGGAAAGTCTCTAAATGTACTAGCCTTGCTTTTTAGCTTCTGCTTCTGGCTAACTGTTCTTGTTAACTGAAATATGTCATCTCAAAACATGTGGTTTGTGCTTAAGAGCTCATCCTGAGAAAGGATCAAGTCTACCCTGAGATTCCCAACCATCTGGTGTAGTGGTCAGTTGACGAAGAAAGACTTTTTATTGGCCTACACCCATGTCAGAGCAGTCTTCTCTGATAAATACCACACATTATCTACTTTCCTCCATTAAATGAGAGTTATTGTATCTTATATTTGTCTATTCCTAGCAACTAAAGCAGCAGGAGAGAGTAAAGCCTCATGGACGAGTAAAGGAGTGAGGTAGTCAATAATAGATGTGCCACTTCACAGCTGATTACAGGAGAGCCTTCACATACCTACAGGAAGTAGACATTCAAACCGTGGCCCAGAACATTTCTAGACTTTTCAAGCCCGCAGTAACAACTCCAAAGATTTTGGAGTTTCAGAGAATGTGGTGATGAAAAAAGCAATCTTGTTATGATTTCTGGAGGCAGAAGCCATTTTTCAGTCTTCCAGTGAGCTTAGAATTAGTGAGTAACAATCACTTCCTACAAGCGTAGGACTAGAACTACTCAGAATTGTTTTTTTGAGACAGGGTCTCTCTATTATTATTAGATCAAACTGGCCTCAGAGATCTTCCTTCCTTTGCCTCCTGTGTGCTGGGATTAAGGCAAATACCACCATGCCAGGCTTAAGTGTACTTGTTTGTTTGTTTGTTTGTTTTTAACAAATACAGAGAAGTAAGAAAATTGCGTGTATTAATAAAAAGCTGCCAAGTCTTTATGCAGCTGGTCTAAGTAGCTCACAAGCTGTTTACAGCCCTGCCATGACAGCAGACAAAGGCAGGGCAGCTAGTCCCTGGCACCTCATGCACCGTGCAGAATCCTAGGCTCCCCAGTGTGAAATACAGGCTCTCGGAAAGGTGCATATTCTGGAGAGGAACCAGGGAAGGCAGAGCTCCTGATTATTAATGAGAGGTACATGCCTGCACAGGCCAAGGTGAGAGGGCATCTTTTCAGCCAGTGAGAAGCAATCTAGCAGAACAGAAAACGTGTCCCAGAAAGGGTATCAAAGGCAGACAGAGTGAGTCAGTGCACAGGTGGAACTGGGAGGCTCGCCCAGTCAGTCCCAAAGCCAACCCATGTGCAGCAGCCACTGGTGCCTACCTCCCCCTTGCCAAATAGCAGGGTTTGAGAAGCCGTGAGCTTTCCCATGTGCAAGTACATGAGTCTGGGATATTTCCCCAATAAATACCATTTTTAAGATATGCAGAAAATAAGGAGAAAAGATTAAGTACAAAGCTGCATTCAGCTCCGTAGTCTATCATTGTCACCTTTATTTGTGTGAGCTGTGGCCGGAACACAGACTTCCCTGTAGGTTCTGTGTACTCTAGATTGCTGGCTGGGAGTGAGCACGGATTTCTGAACTCTGCCGGTTGCAAAGCCCCCACAGCCTGTCCACCCTCTTAGTTCTCAGACTCAACCCTTTCCCACATTCTAGTCTTCCATCATTCTAGTCTTCTAGTTTCTAATTAGTCAAGTTCCCCCTACTCTATTCTTTTAAAAAGATGTGACTCCTCTCTCATAGCTAGTTAGGCTATAGGTTCTTACCAGGCAGAAATACATTTAAGAAGACTTTTTCTGTTTTTCTTTTTTAGGAAGGGTTATTAGGCACAGAAATAGACACCATTGCATCTTTAATAAGGAGTCTGAGGCAGGAAGATTGCCAGTTACAGGTCAGTGTGAGCTCCATAATAAGACCCTATCTCAGCCTAGATCCCATCCATGTGTGTTCATCTTTCTTCCTTCCTTCCCCCCTCCCTCTCTGTTCCTCTCCCTCTTCTCCCTGTCTATCCAAGCTTTAGCTTCATCCCTACAACCGTAAGCTCCCTCCCTGTCTGAATGTTTTAGTCATGGTTCTCTAGAGTCACAGAACTTATAGGTAGTCTCTAAATAGTTAGGGAATTTGTTAATGACATACAGTCTGTAGTCAAACTCCCCAACAATGGTCAGCAGTAGCTGTGAATGAAAACCCGAGGATCTAGCAGTCACTTAGTTCCACAAGGTTCGAAGGCAAAGATTCCTCCTTCCTATGTCCTTATGCAGATCTCCAGCAGCAGGTGTGGCCCAGATTAGAGGTGTGTATACCACCACACCTGAATCTTGAGTCTTCCAAACTCAAGATCTAGATCACAGGTGAGCCTTCTAATTCTGGATTGTAATTCACTCCAGATATAGTCAAGTTGACAATCAGAAATAGCCACTACAACTGAACTTTGAAAACTGCCCCTCATTTCCTATCCCATTGGACTGGAAATAAATAAACACGGCTCTTAAAAAAACAAACACGATCCTCCTTCACTTTTGGTCTGATCTGCCCTGGGAACTTACTCCAGGAGATTCAACCTATGTTCCTAGCACCTAAATTGTGACTTAGGTAGTTATCCAAGGCCACCGCTGGGCTCATTCCAGTTCCAAGCCATCGGGGAGCATTAGATGTACTATAGTCATGCTGAGTGTTGCAGGAGCAGGTGCCTTCTGCTCTCTGCTGAAGCCCAGCAGCAGCACCTGTTGGGTGAGCAAGAATGAAGGTTCCAGCTCAGCTCACCATCACCGGAGGCAACATTTGCTTTATCAGAAACAGTGATGTGAACTGAGGAAACAAAATACGAAAATGGAGAGGTCTGTAAGCTCTGTGAAGGTAAGAAACATGCGTGTCTTATTCATACTTAGAGCTTTCATGATACTTGTTGAAATATGACTTAGGAAAGTAGCAGTCTTTAGTCGTTAACTTCTTGTCCTTTGAGGAAAGTAAGTTAATAAGCAAGTCATTCTACTCATAATGGGAAGCTTGCAAGTACAGGAAAAGGTGGACAGGTTCCACTAAACTTCCTTTTGATGGGGCTGGGGAGAGAGTTCAGTCTATCAAGTGCTTGTGCCTTGGGTTCCATCTAAAGAACCCCCAAATTATAGTCAGGCATGGTGATACTTGTTTGTAAAGCCAGTGCTAGATAAGACAGACAGACCTCTGGTGCTTACTGGCCTGCTAGCCTAGCCTACTCAGTGGGCTTTAGGCCAATGAAAGACCCCCATCTCAAAAAACAAGATGAATGATGCCTGACAAATGACTCTGAAAGTTGACCTCTATCCTACATTCATTCATTCATTCATTCATTCATTCTCTCTCTCTCTCTCTCTCTCTCTCTCTCTCTTTCTCTCTCTCTCTCAGAAAGCAACTTTTACTCTTGGTAAGTTTATAGCTCCTTTAAAACATATAGGCAGACACATTTTAGATGCTTGTGGGTCTGATCAGCATACACATAAAATGCTATGACATCCAGACACTTCACAGCATAATTTTTTTTATAAAAATTAAGAACCTACATAAAAAAAGTGACAGATGAGCTGCAAATTGAACCAGGCAAGTATTTTAGAGGTGGGGATATATAAAATGGACAAAACTGACCTCATTACTAGGAAGAAGGGCCAGCCCATGATTCCAAAAGAGAGCCTAGTACTTCTCAGCCAATTGCTGACCATTGCCTTCTACCACAAAAGGTCCAAAGAAGCCCCATCAAAACCAGAGGGACAGTGATGAAGAGCAAGTAGCCTTATGACCAGCTTTCCCCTAGGGCCTGCTAATGACTCGTGTGGCTCAGCTGAACTGTGCCTCCTCATTCTAGGGCTCCTCAAGGGATTCCCAAGGTGCTCTGGGTGAGCCCTGGTGACCTAGTCTGGTTTTGTGATTCAGAATCCTGAAGAGTCTAGAACCTCAGGTAGGGTCTAGAACTACCTGAGGCTCTAGACTAACAAGTCTCCTGCAGCATCTTCTCCAGTTCTATAGGTGCCAGTGAACAAAGGTCCTCTGGAGACTCAGGCTGGTCTGCACACATGAATGTAGACATAAACCAAGGGATTCTCTGATCTTACAGTACTTAAGTAGTCTACAAGCTACAGACTGAGACAAAGTCCATATGAGAGTAAGTCTATCCATGCATAACCAGTAAGAAGCTATGAGGACATGAGAAAGCCAGAAGGCCACCTCTCCCAACAATTCGTAGGAGAAAGTTATCCACTTACCTGAGTAGTATATTAGTTAGGCAAAGTTGAAGAGGAGGGAGCCAGGCGTAGGGTTTCACTACAAATCTGAGACCAGCCTGGCCATAAGACACTGGGAGCAAAGGGAGGGAAAGGAAGAGGATGAGGAAGAGATGCTTGTTCAGGGCTTGGTCCCCAGCTGTTCCAAGCACTCACCCCATACCTTAAGACAGGACACGCGCCACCCTTCCCTACAAGATATTCTAGTTGTAGCTTTGCTTTGTCCAGAATCCATCTAGCCTCTGCTATTCTGTAGTCCAAACTTGGAACTATGGGTAGGCCCCACGTTGGATGGGTAATAAATGCATACTACAGTCAAGGACAAATGAAAACCCAGTAAATATCTTAACAAAACTTGGCAGCAGGCATCAAATAAAACAGTCTATTATAAAATAAATGTAGCTAGGGAGAATTCTCTAGACTTTTAGATATACTATTTCCCCGAGTTATCAGGCCCCAGGCATCCTTGCAGTTAGTGGTTTTTTAACGCCTCAGTTACTACCCTGAAATAAAATTCAAGTAAAACCTAAATCAGCAGAACTTCCAAAAAGAAAGGCAGCAACAGTCCTAGTCATATTGCTCCATCTGTATTGAGTATCATCATGAAGGTGACAGCTACAAATGTAAGCTAAGCTACACGGCTAAACTCTCATTAGTCACTCATGTGCCAGCAGCAGTGCTGACCGTAGTGAGCAAGTCTAGATAAAGTTCCAAGCAAAATAAAAGTTTTTACTTGATTTACATAATCCTTATATTCCTAAGAACTCAGCCATATAAAATCTCAATTACTCTATATTTAAATGTAAACAGATTTAGGCAGCAATCTTAATTTTATACTGCCACAAGACTTTCAAGATGAGCTAAAATCAAAGAGGGAAGGGTAACACTTGCTTTTTCTGGACCATATGCTACCTAGCATCTACCTGAAGTTTCCAGGCCACTGTGACAAGTGCCATAATGGTGAAATGTTCCTCAGGGAGCAGTGCCTGTCTTTGGCAGGGGCCTCAGAGTGACTTTAATATGATAATGTGAGGTGAAAAGATGCAAAGACAAAAACTACCTTTTTTTTAACCCCAATTCCTATCCCCCCCCCCCCCCATACACACACACCGAAGTAGCCTCTTGGAGGACTACGGCTTCACTGGCCACACTTGGAAAATGTGGGTATAAGCTTGGAAAGTACAGCCAACAATTAAATTATAGAGTACCAACTGTAAGCAGACAGCGAGCAGAAGAATCTGGAGATTTATTTCTCATGAGTGGAGAGCCTAATGGTCACCCAGAGGGCAGGAAGTAAATGGCAATCTCTCTAGGCTAATCAGTCTGCTTCCTGCTGGTGCAATGGATGCTCCATGGCTTTCTCACTTATGAACTGGAGTCCAGGAGACTGAAGTCAGTTTTCATGATCCTGGGACATATCAATTCCTAATGAACTTATCTTTTCATGAGCCATCTTTATGGTCCTACCCCTTAAGGAAACAGAACTTATATAGATCAGTAAATAGCCTAGAAAATAAGGTAAGCAATGTTATCATCAATTCACCATATGAAATTAAGCAATAAAATGTTTATTCCTAATTTTTCTGTAAACCTGTAGGGTTTTTTATAAATATAAAGACAAACCTGAATTGAATAATCTACACTTTAAGTTTTTTCTTCCAAACCTAGCTTTAAATTATAACTCAAAAGTCACAAAGAAAAAAAAAATCTAAAAAGCCTCACTTTCAAAGCCTAGCCTAGTGAAACTCAAAATATCCTGATCCCTACCTCAAGTGGTGAAGACTCGCGTGATTACAGAGGGATCAAGTGAGTGCTGTTAGCCACAGGACCACAGTCAGGATGAAGCCTCATATGGTGTTTCTTGAAGATGGCTGGTAACATGCCTTTCAGGATCAGCAGTCACCACTGCCACCTAGTGGACGTTCTAACTAACCCTAAAACCACTGCCTAACTTGGGCTTCACTTAAAATCAAAAGGTAGGAAAACATTTCTATTATTTAGTAACATACTTCATTATCTTAGTTTCAGAAGGCCAAAATCCACACCATTCACTTACTCAAAGGCTACATACCTCATTTTAGTACAGACTGTGAATGGTTCAAGCACTAGGCAGTAGTATTCAGACAAGACGGCATGACAGCACACATGAAAATTCAAATCATGAAAGTAATACTTAACCAGACTTCAAGTCATTCAACATTTTTATTTTTCATATTTCCATAATCAGAGTTAACTTTTCAACATGTGGGTCCCAGGGATTGAATTCAGGACATTAAGCTTGGTGCCAAGAACCTTGATCCACGGAGCTATCATACCAGCCCTCAACATTTTGTTTGTTTTGAAACATGTCTTACCAGCTTAACAGCTAGGTACCTACCTCTAGCTGGCCTGAACTAGCTATATAGACTGCAGACCATCCTGGAACTCAAAGATCTGCCTGCTGCTGCCTCCCCAAGATGGGATTAAAGGCGTGCACTACCGCACCTGGCTTCTCAACTACTTTTATTTTTTATTTTGTATAAGGGTGTTTAGCTAGCATATACATCTGTATGTCACATGTATGCCTGAGGCCCAGAAAAGGGTAACAGGTCTCCTGGAACTGGAAGTACAGGGCTGTTGACAGCGTTGTGAGCCACCACGTGGGTACTGGGAATAGAACCTGGGGACCTCTGGAAGAGCAGCCAATTCTCCTAAGCACTGGGCCATCTCCTCTCTCTGGCTACATTCTCAACAATATATAATACAAAGGCCTTTGTACTATTAGAAAATCTAAATTTCAGATGTCAGTGGTCCTACCTAAAAAACATAAATATCAATAAAAAGAATGTATGACTGTTAAGTACATCAAAGTGAAACTTGTTTAGCAAAGAAAGGCAAACATCAAGACATATCAATATCCAAAACCATCAAGAGTCATTTATATAAGACATGTCTTCAAACCAACACTCAGAAAATGGAATCTCAAGTATCTAGATAATGAAAAGATATTCAATATGTAATCAAACAAATGTAATTAAAATGAATACCACTTTTATCACCTTCCAAGCTGACAAAAAATTAAAATGGAAAACTCTAAAAAAAGTGTTTGGCAAAGTCAAAAAAGAGAAACCCTTATATACTGACGGTGGAAAACTCTGCAGACCTTGAGACTACATATAATAGTTTTGTTAGCCACCAGACAATGCCCACCCCGATAGATTTAATGATTAAAATAGCACTTGCTATCTTAGCTTCTGTGGGTGAAATGCCCAAACATGTCTTGCTTGAGTGTCTTCAAGTCAAAATACTGTGGTTGAATTAGCTGGGGCTACCATATTATGGAGAGTCAAGGTGCTATAGAGAGCCTCAGAAACCGGGTGAGGCCAGATCTGACCCTCTTGTACCAGGACGTTAACTGAAATATGACTGAATAGGATGTCTATGCTTGACGGTTGTTAAGGTTAGGAGACCTGTATCCTGTTGTTAAGAATGGAGTGTGTAGCTCAATGCAGGTAAGGTGCCCTAGGTTGCACGGTGCAGTGTGTGTGTAGATATGCAGATAATAGTCTTAGGATGCCAGGTGTGTTATTAGAACAGGGTTATATGCCTAGTCAAGTGGATTCTTGTATATCTATTGACTAGATAATGGTTTATTGAACTGTTCTCCAGTAAGTATAATAAGATGTAGGGAAAATCGCTGACTCTAGTGGGCAAATACACAAGCACTGGCATTTTGTAATTCCAAAATGAAAGAAAATGCTCAGCACAAACACATTATGCCAATCAGAAGAGTACAGGCAATTACCGAGTTCTCAATGGCTAAAGCTAGGATAATTCTAACAAGATATACCCAAGAATCCATACCGAGTTAAGTGATTTAAGAGTACACAGGACGTATCTCCCATGCAAATGAATTTCAAAGTTTATGGACTTCACTCTCAGGAGAGAGCAGAAAAACTCATTACCTCCTAGCTACGAGCTATACACAATGATTTTCTTCTGAAGGAAGAGGAATGGGGAGGAGTCACTTTACAGGGTAATAAGAAATTTGTCTAGCATGCTTAAGGCCCTGGGTTATATCCCCAGCAAAAAACAACACACACACACACACACGCAGATACTCAAAAGTAGAAGGTAAGATGACTCAAAAAACGGTTTCTTTTTCTGTCTTGTGGTAGTGTGTACTGAACCCAGGGGCTTCCAGCATGTTAGACAGGTGCCATACCACACCCTATTAACTCTCTATCTGCATCACAAGCCCTGCCTAGAACTGCTTATTTCATAATTACTTCATAAACTAGCACTAATGCAGATTACCTCAAAGTACTGTGAAGAAGTTATAGGTACCCATTTATGTGAAACAGAAAGACGGCAATGTCTGAGAAGCATACCTGATGTGCTAACCCCAGCACATTAAAAGCAAGCAGTCCTGCCAGAGAACCGTGGCTACCCAGACTGCCCCAGCCCTAAGAGCTTAGTCACTGACAATTATGCCTTTCCCCAGCATCAACATCATTAGAATTCGCTGAGTATTTTCATCACACTACTTTGCATTAAGAGATATCTAGACAGATCTCTTGCCTTCATCAAGGCATGCCTTCCTGGAACTGGTCAAGTTATTTGAACATGTGACAAAAGGCCAGTCATGGTGGTACATATCTTTAACCCCAGCATTTGAGAGGCAAAAGTGGATCTGAATTTGAGGTCTGGTCTATATAACGAACTCCACTCCATCCCAGGTTACATAGTAAGACCCTGTCACAAACAGAAAACTTACCACATGACAAACTGAGAAGCTGACAATGATCAACTTTTGCATATGTGATTTTTATGAAACTTTTTCACGATTCCTTCAAACAGGTGAGTCGACTGAGAGATGTACCATTTCTAAGTAACAGCAGTGCCTCATAAAGCAAAGTAAGGCAAGAATATGATGTAGGTCCTGATGAAAAGAAATCCAAAACAGAACCCCAACCCTGAACATTTTATATAGCAAAATGACAGATGTCAAAAACAAACAAACAAACAAACCAGAATCTAACTTGAAGGGACATCCACTGGTCAGTTCAGCATTAAATTAAAAAATTAACTGTGCTGCAGTAAGAACAACCTGCTAGAGCTGAATGGGCATTCCCCAAACTTACACAATGAAATCTAATCTTTATGTTACAACGTCTTAGGTGGGGTTTTATGGCAATACTTAGTAATTAGGTCATGACGGTATCGCACTTATCAAGAAACTAGTGCTCCAAGCTGACTCAGAAGGGGCTTGCTCTGAGCCTGTGAGATTCAACAAGAATCTTTGCAGAGCTGTAAGGCCCTCCCCAGAGCGCAACCATAACGGAATCCTAATCTTGACTTTCTAACCTCCAGAAGCATCAAAGTTTACAGTGTTTATGTGGCCTGGTCTATAATATTTTTCACAGCATTAGAGAAAAGGAACTACAAACAACTGAGTAAAGCTGGGAACAGGAGATGCATTGTTCTCCAAGAAAGAGCACATCGACTGTCCAGTGCCACACAGCCAGCCCTGTAAACACACATACAAGGACAGAGCAGGCTACATTTAGGAATATATATGTATACATACATATACGTGCAATAACAATCAGCGAAAAAAGAAGCCATCTATTTGAAGGAGCATGGGGAGGGGTATATGGGAAACTCTGGCGGAAAGGGAGAAATAGTCTAATTATAATCTTTTTAAAAAAATGGGTAAAGATTTGAAAAGCCATTTTATGCAGGAAGACACACAGATAACTAGCATATGAAAAGACAGTACTAAGAAAATATCCATAAAAATCACAAAAAGAGGGCTGGAGATGTAGCTCAATGCTGGACCATTTGCCGGAAGTCCATAGCCCTGAAACAGTCCTCAGCATCACATATACCTCAAAAAAGGTCACAAAAGATAACACCATTACCTACTGTACTGGCTGGTTTTGTGTCAACTTGACACAAGCTGGAGTTATCACAGAGAAAGGAGTTTCAGTTGAGAAGATGCCTCCATGAGATCCAGGTGTAAGGCATTTTCTCAATTAGTGATTAAGGGGGGAGGGCCCCTTGTGAGTGGTACCATCTGTGGGCTGGTAGTCCTGGGCTCTATAAGAAAGCAGGCTGAGCAAGCCAGGAGAAGCAAGCAAGCCAGTAAGCAGCATTCCTCCTTGGCCTCTGCATCAGCTCCTGCTCCTTGACCTGCTTGAGTTCCAGTCCTGACTTCCTCTGATGACAGCAGCATGGAAGTGTAAGCTCAATAAACCCTTTCCTCCCCAACTTGCTTCCTGGTCATGATGTTTGTGCAGGAATAGAAACCCTGACTAACACACCTACCAGGCTTACCTTAAAAACACTGACAAGGATACAGAGTACTGAAACTCTCATCCACTTCTGGTCTGAAAACCCAATGGCACAGGCACTTTGGTAAAGGTTGGCAGATTCTTATAAGATTAAATATATATTCACTATAGGATGTAACAATCCCATTCTAAGTTGCTATTGTTTTTCTCATGCTGGGAATCAAAGCCAAGGCTTCACACATGCTAAGCAAGTATATTACCACTAAACTATATCTACAGACTGACTCACTCTCAACTTCTGGTTCTTTACTAAGAGAAAAAGCAAAAGCAAACCAACCTAAAAAAACCTGTATAAAAATGTTAATAGCAGTTTTAAGATCAAAAGCTAAAAACAAATGTGCCTTGACAGAAGAATGGGTAAATGTGGTCCATCTATACAGTGTAGTATCAGAAATAAAATGCTGGATATATTTAATTTGGGGTGAACCTCAAGTAACTAGGCTAAGTGAAAGAAACCAAAGTGAGGAGAAAAAAAGCCCACATACTGTATGATGTCACTCATTTACTTTAGAAGAAGCAAACTAAGTTCAGTAACCAGATTAGATATTGCTAAGGGAATAGAGGAAAAATTTAAAACTAAAGATTGAGGAGTGTGTGTGTGTATGTGTGTTACAGCTGGCCTGAACTTTGTGATTACATAATCTGCACATGTTAAAACTTCAGATACATCAAAGAGTGAATTTGGCTATATGTTGAAAATGAACTTTTAAAAGAGTAAATATAAATAGGGTTGGAGAGATGGCTCAGTGGTTAAGAGCACTGACTGCTCTTCCAGAGGTCCTGAGTTCAATTCCCAGCAACCACACAGTGACTCACAACCATCTGTAATGGAATCTGATACCTTCCTTCTGGTGTGTCTGAAGACAGCAACAGTGTACTCACATACACAAAATCTTTTTTTTTTTTTTAAAAGAGCAAGTAATAATAATGATTCTACACAATTAAACTATACACACTGAAATGGCAGACTTAGCAAAGCTGTTTAACTCGGCAAGCTCTTGAATACCTGTCTTTAAAAAACTGCCTAAGATACTGTCTTAAAGGTCTCAATAAACCAGCCAGTGGTAAACAAATGAGAACCTGCTGTGGTCATGCTCATCTCTGAAGGACAGCCACCCCCATCATTCTATCACCAGGACAGAATATGCCTTTTACATGAATATGCATACAGAAATGAAGGACTACAGGATGTTTGGGCCTTTATTCTTAATTGCAAAAATTTGGTAGTTCAATCTTAAAAGACACTGAGCACTAGTTTTCATCTCCAATGGTATGTAGAAACTACGTAAAGACATTCGCTATGGTTTGTTTAACAAACCTGATGTTGTTTATAGAAACAAGATCATAAAACTTCATTTTCAATTTTTTTACAACCAGGTCAACACTCTTCTTTCAGAACGTGGAAGGCTTTATTCTAGGTCTCATAAAAGATTTTCCTATTCCATCATCTACATTCACACTCTTGCTGATGAATATGAGTTATGTTCAATGACAGAACTTACAGGAAAAAAGTCTTCCTTCCCAACTTGAAACCCAAAATTTTAAAACTATATTTCTGATACAAGCACCAGACATTTTTATAATATAAGCAAGCTATCGCCTTAAGCTGCTGCCCAAGGTAGAATTAAAAAATAAAAAAAAAAGTTACTTAACCTATAAAGTTAGTATGTATTCCCTAAATATCTATACATTTTAAAATGTTTCATTCTAATGAAATAAAAATTAAATTAAATCTCAGTTAAATTTTTTTACAGAGCTAAAGCTGTAGCTCAATGATGAACACCAAATATGGAAGCACAAGGCCTTGGGTTTAATCTCAGAAAGGGGGAAGAAGACGAGGATACTAATTCTATGTGGAAATAAAAAGGTTAGCTTCCCAATTATCTGATGATCAATTGAACCTCCATTTTCCTTCCCTAAGGATATAAAAGTGATCTAAAGTGAACCAAAATACAATAGTTTATATCAAAAGTGATTCATACACATTTTTATATAGTTGTAGAGCAATCAATATAAAACCCAATGTAAGAGGTTGGTTTATGCTCCAATATTTGGTTAATAGTCAAAGAATCCTAACTTTTAGTCATCTAAATCTAGCACTATTAGAACAAATACTACAGTGCCTCCTATATTAAAAATCAAGCCAATAGCTGGGCAGTGGTGGCACACGCCTTTAATCCCAGCACTTGAGAGGCAGAGACAGGTGGATTTCTGAGTTCAAGGCCAGCCTGGTCTACAGAGTGAGTTCCAGGACAGCCAGGGCTACACAGAGAAACCCTGTCTCGAAAAACCAAAAAAGAGAAAAAAAAAAAAAAAAAAAATCAGGCCAATAAAACTGCATACGGCCTAAATATCAGCAACAATTACATTCCACCTAATCTCTTATTATCTATCAATCAAATTATGAAACCTTTACAACACTTTAAGTGAACAATCAAAATAGTAATTTATTCATGTTTAAGGTCAAATTTCTCCTTTGAAAATATAAGGGAATGCATGCACTATACAATAAAGGTTTTTGCCAACTTCCTGAGGCCACAGATATGCAAACAGCATATAACTCATCATGACATCATTGATGCACCTTCGTCACCAGTGGCATCTTGAGAAATCTGAAGGTCTTCAAGCATCTCAGCCAGACTAATTCGAGGTGCTCCTTCATCATCTGTGTCACTTTCCACAGGGATGGCTGCATCTAAGGAAGTAGACATTAATCGGTCCCATATACAAATATGGAAATGTACAAACAACAACTCCTACCATCATCACTACTAACAAATCATGCTGTAGTAGAATCTCTCAGCTCTTATCTACAGCAAGTTTTCAAATACTGAATAAATTATAATAAATTAATAATGAGCAAATTAAATGTACCAGAGACAGCAATTTAAAGGATCAGGTTCAGGAACAACTGCATCATATGTATGTAGCAAAACAACATTTAATACATTTTACTGCTCCTTATTATCTGTTAGGTAAAAGCCTAACTACAATAGTTTATAAGACAAATAAGTCACTTACGAAAACCAAAGTTTTAAAACACCAAACACCCTCACTGATACTATCTGCACCATGGCTTCACCACTCCTAAAACACCAACCTCTGTAAATGTTGACATTTTTTCTAATTGCCTCATCTTCTTCAAGATCTTCAAGAAAATCTTGATATTGTCTGTAAGAAAAAAAACTTTGAGCACTGAACTAAGTAATATACTATTCACAAAGGACAAATATGGATGTTAATTAAGTAGATAGGCTGGAAAACAAATTTCCTTGCAACATTATATAACTGCCGGTGAAGGAGATGTAAAATCTAAGACAATGAAAAATTACCTCCCACCTCTACTCTACCCAACCAACCCAATTCTTATGGACAAGCAAAATATGTAGCTGATTAGACTACAGTCAATTTGGAATGTTGTTCTGTATTTTAAAAATGTGCCTGTGTATGTTTGTGTGTGTGTCTGTGTGCCAGCCAGATGGGTGAGGGAACTCTCAGAGGCCTAAAGAGGGCATTGGATAGTCTGGAACCAGAGGTACAGGTGGCCATGAGCCACCCAATGTGGGTGCTTGGAACTGAACTTCAGTCCTCTGGAAAAACAGGAAGCACTCTTAGCTATGGGAGCTATGTTTCCAGCCCAAGAAATAGGCCAGAGACAACAGTGTTGAGTCAGTTCTCTCCTTCAGTTTTTTATGTTGGTTCTAGAGGCTGGAATTCTGGTTACATGGCTTGTATAGCAAGAGCCTTTAGCTCCCACACCATATCAGCAGGCTAAGACTACAGTGGACATAGTCAAGTATGTACTTCTAAACAGTTTAATATTCTCTCTCTCTCTCTCTCTCTCTCTCTCTCTCTCTGTGTGTGTGTGTGTTTGTGTGTTTGTAAAATTCTGTTGCTTCCCAATAATGTAAACTCTTCCCTTAAAAAAAAAAAAGTTTTGTTTTGTTTTTGTTTTGTTTTGTTTTGTTTTTAAAACTAGCATCAAGAATTGAGGCCAAAGGCTGGAAAGATGGTTCAGTGATAATGGGCACTAGCTGTTCTTCCAGAAGATCCAGGTTCGATACCCAGCACCCACACAGCAGTTTACAACTGTAACTGAAGTCCTAGAAAAACAGACACCTTCTTCTGGCCTTGATGAGCACTATATGCATATGTTGCACAGATATAAATTAAGACAAACACTCATACACATAAAAATAAATAAAAATCTCAAAACAAAAACAAACTCAGGCCACACACAGACACATGTGTGCACACCCACACCCACATAACCACACACACAGAATTACGGCCACATTTAAATCATTCAACAAAACATTTTTTTAAACAAATTCTCACTTCAGCTCACTATCTGAAAAGTAATTTCTAATGTGACTGAACTAGATTTTTAGGCTTAAGACATAAGCAAATCATCTACTTGTGATATCAACAAGGTAACTGTTCATTATACTTGAACTTTTTAGCTAAATTATTTACATTAACACTATAATTACAAAGACAATAACCCAGGAAATAATTACTGAGCTTGTATAATATCGTATCTTTTTATGGATTCTCTTATGTAAATTCCTAGTTTCTAAGAATCTGAAGTTAATTTTTAGTGCAAAGATCTATTGGGTAATATCAATTTCTCTACAATGTAAAAGTAATATCTAAGGCTTTCCCTTGCAACTACTTTTAAGGCAAGCAGGACCTTTCATCATCTGTGTCCATGTCTTCTCTGTCTCTTGCAAGCTCTTTCAGTTTCCAATTTCTACGGCGCTGCCGTTTGGTACGGTCATAGCTCTTCTTAATTAACACCTGCAAACAGAAATATTTGCAGTGATGAAACACTGAAACATACAGTAGGGGAGAAAAAAACCCTCAAAACTTGGGCTTGCCAGGAAATCAAAATGATGGCAGCAGTTACGTTCCAGGAGAAAGGTGTAGAGGTCAAGAGCAGTGTCAAGAGGACTTTTAAAACTTTCACCATGTATGAGTATGCATTTGAGCATTATTTATCTAACTGTGAAAATTTCAAATGACTAAACATTAAATTTGTAATATCCAAAACCTGCACTGTTTTCTCCTCAAATTCCAATTTTCAGCCACCATTCCTACAGCCCATTTTGAAATATTGCAGATAAACACTTGTTTTTCATAGTAATAAGCACTTAGAAAATCTACAAGTCTTTTATACCCTTAATAAGTCTGTGTAGTGAAAATATAACATTTAAGAAAACTAGTGATCCTTTAATAGATACCAATTCTGAGGCTGGAGAAAGGACTCAGTGGTTAAGAGCATTTGTTACTCTTGCAGAAAAGCCGGATTCCATTCCCAGCACCCACAGTGGCTCCCAACCATTGCTAACTCCAGTTCTAGGAGACCTGACACCTGACCTCCGCCAGCACTGCACATGCCTGGTGCACATCAATACATGCAGGAAAGGCAGGAAAGACATTCATACACATTAAGTGAAACAAATAAATCTAAAAAGGAAATACCCATTCTGATTCATACCCGATTTTTTTTTTCTATTTTATAAACTGAAGAACAACCAGATGAAACAGGAACCTCCTATTACCAGAACTTCATTTTTGCTCATAGCTAAAGAAATTCATGATTATTCTAAAAAGATTAAGTAAGTCGAAATAGGATTATTATCCTTCATTTCATTCACTGCTGTTTATGAACTTAAACTCACATTACATTCTATACTTTTCACAGGTAAAAACTTTTTTCCAAGAGTTGACACTATGAAGATTATTTTAAATCCTAATTTGTACTGATAATGAATAATGGTCTCAATTCTAAATGCCCTGTGAAGTAGAGAAAATATATAAAATAAGCTAATTTAAGACTGTCTAAAAAAATTTTGTAAGTTCTCATTTCTAAGTATAAACTTCTTTGCACCCCATCACCAGCATTTGAGTTGTTTGGCAGTACTAGGTGATGGAGGCTAGAGCCTTATGTGAGGCAAGCACCTCATTTTATACGTCCTCTTGTCCATTCTGAGGTTTTCCTGAGACAGGGCCTTTTTTCACAAACTAGTCTTAAAGTCACTGTCTAATCCAGGTAGGTCTTGAATTTGTGATCCTCCCAACTCAGCCTCCTGAGTACCTGAGACTGTAGGCCTATGCCAACAAGTCTGGTGGTATCAAGTGTTTTTCTACGAAAACGAAAAATCAAATGGGGGAGGGGGTGCCGAATAAAGTTTAAGAATTAACATAAGAACAACAACAACAAAGCTAATCTAAAGCCTTACCACATCTGGAACTCTGTCTGAGTTCATTTTGTTGACATGCTCATCATTTAAGTTACAGTTGGCCAAATCAAATCTGAAATACAAACAACGAGTTAAGGAGCATCCTTTGTGTATCACTTTACTCTCTAAAGCACTATTCATATACATCTATCTTTCTAAGTGAAAGATTTTGTATGCTCCCACTTTAAAAGTTTTGAAGCTGAGTAGTAGCTCATGCCTTCAAACCCAGCACTACAGAGGCAGAAGCAGTCAGATCTCTGTGAGTTCAAGGCCAGCCTGGTCTACAGAGCTAAGTCCCAGGACAGCCAGGGTTACACAGAGAATCCCTGTCTTAAAAAGTCAAAAAGATCTTCTTCCAGCCTCTATGGACACCAGGCACAAACATGCATGCAGGCAAAACATACACATAGAATTTAAATTCATGCATGCAGGCAAAACATACACACAGAATTTAAATTTTTCATGACAGGATCACATTGCACTCTAAGTTTTTCATTGTCCCCTGTGGCTCCTCTTTCCCATACATTTGTTAAAGAAATAAGACAGACACAGCAGCCTTAACTTCACAATTCAACTGAATGAGTCTATTGAATGAGTCTGAATAGTTAACACAACAAGCAACAACCGTTCATTCTCTTGTAAATGGAACTCAAACTCTGAACAAAACATACTAGAACACACTGATGACCTCAAATGCATAAAGACTGCTGTTTAATTTTATGGATTCTGTCTGGCATACAGGCTGTGGTTGTTGGTTTTTTGTTTTGTTTTGTTTTTTTTAACTCTTTTAGTGTGTGTGTGTGTGTGTGTGTGTGTGTGTGTGTGTGCGCGCGCGCGCGCGCGCGCGCCTAGAAGCCAGAAGCGTTAGGTCCCTTGGAACTGGAGCACTGCGGTTGTGAACTGCCTAGTATGAGGACTGGGAACAGAACCTGGGTCCTCTGCAAGAACAGTACAGACTCATAACCTCTCAGCCATCTCTTCAGCCAGAGCTGTTTCCAAAAAGTGAAGTATTATCACAGCCATAAAAGCTACCCACTCTCACCAAAAGCTATAACTATTTATCTAACTATATAAATTCAGTGTTAATTGCCAAAATCTTTGAATAAATGACTCTCAGATGATAGCCCAAATGGAGTAACTATGGGCTTCTACTCAATCCATTGGTTTATAGTTATTAATAATAAAAAAAAACCTAAAAGGCTCTTAAACACTCTTAAATCTTTTGAAATTAACAAATTTATTACTTTAAATATTTATTGGCTCCTGAAGAAAACCTGCAACGCTATCTGGCAAGTTAAAATACAACAAAATAAAACAAACCCCAGCACCAGATCTCCAGGATTTAAAAGATGACCCAAGTGAGTCCGGCAAAAATACTGTTTATCTGTATTCATTTCAGATGTCTTCTGGATCCAGACTTCCCCAAGGGTGTGCTTAACAGAAAAGAAAGAAATCATTTCATGGAAAAATTAAATAATTGACTTTTTTTCTCATTTAATATGCATTTAAAACAGCTTTCAACTTTCCAGAATCCTAAAACAGTCAAAACTAACAAATTACCAAATCAGGAAAGCAGAAAATACTCCAAAGGAAACCATAAAAACAATCCAAAATTTGTATACAACATTAACATTGCCCCCCGAAAAGTATACACACACACATGTTAACATACACACATAAGTATTTTCACAGGAAAATGTCTTCATAGAGACTGGCTAACTCAAACTGAGCAAAAAATTAACAAAAAGGCAAAAGAATCCTAAAGCAAGAAAACAGTCTAAGCAAATGCCTATAAGACCCAAGACTTAAAAAGAAAAAAAAGAGTTCAGAAAAACCTATGAATTTCTCTAAAACACTGACACTGGAAACACAGGCACACACCCCAGTGGGTTGGAGAGCTAGCTCAGTAGATAGTCTGATGATGTGAGTCTGTTCCTCTGATGCAACTCCTTCAAGTTGCCCTCTGACGTTTACATGTACTTGTGCACATGCACAGCTCCCCTCTCCCCAAATAAAATTTAAAATACTCATCATCTCTTAAATACTCTCATAAAATATTTTAGTTTACCAAAATGTAGATGCCCTTTTAATTTAGAGAATATACAATAAATGAAGTCAAATGGCATTATTAACAAACAGTAAGAGATCCAGAAAGTAGCATATTCTACAAAATATGTACACTTTCAGGTTAAGAAGTTGGTATCATAACAAAACAGGAAGGCATTATCACTGATGAAAAGATTTAAGAATTATAATATTCATATAATTTCATGTGTGCTCCCCACCTAGATACTAGTCTGAACAAACCTCAAAACACTTCTGAGACAACAAAAGAAAGAAAGAAAGAAAGAAAGAAAGAAAGAAAGAAAGAAAGAAAGAAAAGATAATCTATTCATAGACCAAATGTTGTTCTCATAGTTATAATCTGATTAACTCAAAAGGATCTCTATGATATACAAGTATCTGTGGATGATTTCATATTTAGTAATGATCTGAAAGTCAAGAGATTGTCCACTTGGTTCTCCTCTAACAAAATAAAGAGGAAACATGACTTTTTTATATCTATAAAAAGAGAAAAAGGCCTTTTCCCAATACAAAAAGAAAAACATTAACTTATCAGACAGTAGTCCAGCAACCTTACCACAATGAATCCATTTTTAAATTTAATTTTATTTTTTGTGAGACAGGGTGTCAGTCTGGTACTAGACATGTAGACCAGGCTGGCCTCAAACTCAGAGCTCCAAATGCCTCTATCTCCTAAGTAGTGGGATTAATGGGATGCACTACCACACTCTGCTATGATGACTCCATTTAAAAATATATATATATTTCTTACTTGTGTGTGTGTGTTTAGTGTTTATGACAGGGGACATTGGCATATGCCATGGCACACAGCACACATTTGGAGGTCAAAGGAAAACTGTGTAATGTTGATTCCAGGGATTCATCAGACATCACTTTTATCTGCTGAGTATCTCCCTGGCCCCTCACTAACTTCATGAGTGTTTTATTGTAGCTGGTCCCCACATTTTACGATTACCAACAATTAAAAAGCAGAAATTTTTAAAAGAACTGAAGCAATATTGTCACAAAATAAGTAAAAGCAGATAGGTAGGTGCTGCTTACCTTTTTTGATACCACTCCAGCCCCCGCACTTCGCTTCAGATCTCGGACTACGCTGCATTCAATCACAATAAACTCTTCGAGCTGTTTAGGATGGCATAAACTATTGAAAGGATGACTCCAGAAAGTGTTTCCATCAACATCTGCAACTAAAATAAACAGAACACTCAGAACAAGATAACTGACAAATTTACAAGTCATCTAATGTGTTAACCAGAAATATGTAGATAACGAGCAGGCCAACAAGAACTGAAGTCACTCTAAGTCATCACTGATTTCTATACATGAGCACCAAGCCTCCCACGGCACAAGGGAAATGTCAGGTGTCAAAAATATTACATCTTATTTGTTACTATAATCTGAATGCCACAGACCAAATTCAGTTTTATGGTGATTCATTTGCTGGAATTTTATGGCAGAAAGTTATTGGTCACCCAGCTGCTTAGGTTATAAGACACAAAGCCTACTTTTGCCTAACAGGTAAGAAAATCCTTTTCTGCATTCTACAGACAGTTACTATTACTGCAAATAGACCTTAGCTGGTGATATGATCAGTGAGTTTCTGAAAAATAGCAAAATAACAGAAAATTGATAAGAAACAAGAAAAAGATGGAGACAAATACCCAAACTTCTATCACTATGTAGTCTCCCCTTTTAAAAAAAATGATTTAAAGATATCCTAAAAATGACCCGTAATAATGATAAAAAGTTAAAATTCTAATTTAAACTACATATCTCATTCAATAAATCACAGCTCAAATGTCCCCAAATTTAAAATAGCTGTTTAAAAACTAAAACTTGCAGGCTAGGCATATAGTCCCTGTTAGGCAGGGACTCTGGGATCAATGCTTGTGCACAGGCACACATACTTTTGGCAAAAGACTTAGTGACAAAAATTGCATGAAGCTCAAATTTTTCATAAAAATGAACGGAATAAAAGCATAAAATATCTAAAAGTTCACAAAATTGTTTCTTTAAAAGAGAACATAATGAATGCTTTATAATTCTGGCATTTTTAAAGTACTAAACTTTAACTATTAGTCTTCCAAAATAATATTATCAAGAATTACATTTGGGACTGGAGATGCAGCTTATTTAGAAACATGCATGCCTAGTATCCACCAGGCCTTGGGCTCAATCTCCAGTACTATGCAACTTGGTACCATGGCAAACCTCTGTGATCCCAGTACTGGGGAGGTAGAGAAAAGAGGGTCAGGAACTGAAGGTCATCCTTGAATATATAGATAGTTCAAGGGCAGCCGGGGAGGGGGAGGGAGGGTGGATACTAAACAACACAAATGCCTTGAGCTATTACGGTTTACCATATGGCCAAAATTGTTAAGATTCTGTTCCAAAGCTAAATTTAGTTCCAATCCTTACCTTGTAGGGTGTTTGGGTCAATGAGATGGATGGCACTAGTTACACGAATACAAATACATATCTGGCTCATATTTCCAAGACTCTGTGCCAGTTTTGGTGAAAGACAGACAACATTATCCTAAGCAAAAAGAAATAACATAAGGCTAATTAATAATAAATAATAAATAAGGCTAATTCTAAATTAGCAACCTCTGATAAACATTCATTAATAAACCTGATAAAATCATTCTTGCCAACCAAACTGTCTGTGTGTCTGAATGTATGCAGAATTACCAAGCCTGATGATTCAGCCTACAAATGACCTGCAGATTAAGAGTCCCAACTTCAAACTTCATGGTTTCTCTATACACTACACATTCTTAAGATAGGCCCATGTGTCTTACCTGAAATGTTCTTAAGAATCTTTTTTATAATCAGCCCTCCCTCCACATCCATGTGTTTGTTAAATTCATCTCAATTTAATTGTATATGAATGCCTGCTTGTCATTCTGTATGTTAATATAGTATGCATTCTAATCAAAGTATAACATTAAGAAGAGAGTGACTAAATCTCCTTGTGACTGACTTCTTCTGATCTTCACAAAACCAAATGTTTCTCTTAAAATAGCTAATGTTTAAGTATTTAATTAAAGATCAAAGATTTAATGACTGAAAAAGTCACATCTATATGTACAATTTCCAATGGAAGATGTTACATAATCCAACAAGGTTACTTGTATGTTTCTTAATGTATTAAAAGATACAAGTGGCTGGGCATGGTGGTATATACCTCTCATCCCATACTTGGGATGCAAAGCCAGAGAATCTCTGAGTTCCAATCAATCAAAGATTTAAGAATGAGACATTAACAATGAAAAATGAACTAAAAAAATAATCTTGGTCATAAAGCTGTATCTGTGCACTTCAAGGCTTTTCCACTGAAGTGGACTACATATTAACACCTACTCCAACTTTTGGTTGAATTCATGAGCTCCCAAAGACAAACAAATATATAATCAGCCTTCCATATCCATGTGCTCCATACCCACTAGTTCACCCAACTGTGCATTTTTTTTTAATTAAGCACTGCACCTGTACTAAACAGGTAGAGTCTTTTTGTTTTCCTTAAAAATACAGATTAACTAATAACCATTTACATAGCATATATACTATATGCTATACTATATATAGGTTTAAGTATTCTATAAGTAACATATACTACACCATTTTATGAGGAATTTGTACATCCCTAGAGTTTAGCATCTACAGGGACTCTTTAATTACCTACACATGCCACAATACTGTATCTCCTTTCATTGCACTTAATACACAGGCCTATATATACGCTGTCATATCTAAATTTGTACTATCCAGGTTTGTATTGTTTTTAAGTGAGGACTGTCTAAAGGTGGAAGTCGGGTAACTACTTTTGGCTAGAGCACGCTAGCGTCACTGGTTTTCATATATCATCCACACCTATGTGTACATCAGGTACATATACAAAACTCTTGCCCACACATATTCCTAAGTACCTCACTGTTTTTTTAACTATCGCTTCTTATAACGTGAAGTCATGGAATTATTGTATGTTCACTAGGATTCTAATATTTAATAAAAGTGGACTGTTAAATTTTACAATCAACTTGTTTTTGCTAATTTGTGTGTGTGTGTGTGTGTGTGTGTGTAGATGGGCACCATGTAAGAAGTGCTACAGTGGACAAGTGAGCTCCCTGGAGACACTAGCTAGACTACAATGGGTACACTCTGGAAAGGTATGGCCCTAGAGACTTCATCCCAGGACTGCTTCTTGCTACTGATGTGCTTCTCATGTTTGTCACACTCATTTATTTGGCTTGGTCTGAGTGGACACCAGGAGACCCTCATTGCCTGTAGCCTGGTGTGATTACCTCCTGGGTGATAGCCCACTCTGCTGGGCAAGTTTCCTGCAGATCAACGTGAGGTTGAAAGTTCTTGAGATAATACTGTTTAGACGAATCAATGATTTTATAGAATTCCTGATTTAAGTCATTTTAGGAAGTTAAGCTTAATATAATCTTGGCATGATAGGACAGTTGATAGAAAGTTTACAAAGTCAGCATCAAGACTAAAACGGCCCCTTCCACACAGAATGACAAGAGCAGCGTGAGGTAGAGAAAGGAGCACAGTGAGCATGTGTGCATTGCAAGCATGTAGTTATAGTAGCAAGAAAAATAGGCTTGGCCCAAGTGAACGATCAAAGAAAGCATTCACTGTAGGTTGGGCCTGGGTTTCTCGATCTTGTGATCTAGGGGTACGGTAACAGGTGTTAGGAGTGCGCCATGAAATAGAAAGGTTAAGAATAAAGAATAAACAACCCTAGAATGAGTACGTTATGGTTTGTATATGCTTGCCCCAGGAAGTGGCACTAATAGAGGGTATGGCCCTAGTGGAGGTGTGGCCTTGTTGGAGTAGATGTGTCACTATGAATGTGGCTTTAAGACCCTCATCCTAGTTGCCTGGAAGTGAGTATACTGCTAGCAGTCTTCAGATGAAGATGTAGAATCTCAGCTCTCCCTGCACCATACCTGCCTGGATGCTGCCATGTTCCTGCCATGATGATACTGGACTGAACCTCTGAACCTGTAAGCCAGCCCCAACTAAATGTTGTCCTTTATAAGACTTGCCTTGGTCATGGTGTCTTTACAGCAGAAAAACCCTAACTAAGACAGAGTGTAAGAACAGAAAACAGATGGTTAGGCAGTCTAGCTGATCAAGATGTCAAAAAGAGGTGACCTGTTCCTTAGCATAGAGAGAAACTTTGGCTTGCTTAAACTTTGTTAATCTATAACAGAAAAATGACTGCCTTTGGGATTACAATGAGCTTGTAGAAAGATAGATGAGAATTGTTTAGTTAGATATAAGTTTCAAAAAAATGCATACTCAACAAACAATCCTGTTGTAATTTCCTCTAGTGTGTGTTTTTTAAGAGTATGTTTTTGTGGTGATTATCTTTAGAAAATGTGTAACTTGTGGCTATGAGGTAATTTTCTTACATAGAAAAAACTTTGTCTTAAGGGGTATGAAAAGGGTTAAGAGCGCCTGTCTTTGCTTCAACTACTCTGTGTGTGTAAAATTTTCCCCCTTTTCTTTTTCTCTAATCACTAGTCACCATAGGCAGCAGCCCCCTTGTCCCCTGGGCGGTTGCTATCAGGACCAACCTGTCAGCTGCTTTCAGTACTGACCCCAATCACCGATGCCACAACTCACTGCCAAACTCAGTTTACCCTGTGGTGTCAAAGCTGGCCTTTGACTGTGTGTGTGTGTGTGTGTGTGTGTGTAAATTCATGTTCATGCAGGTGTACATGTTGGTATCAGAGGAGAACATTATGAAGTTGGTTCTCTCCTTTTACATGGATTCCAGGGATCCAACTGAAGTTGTCAGGCTAGCATACCAATCACTTTATAAAGGCTGACCCATCTCACCAACCCAATCTTTTCATCATAATACACCAAAATAAAGGGCATTCCAATTCATAGTTATAAACACATTTTGAATCTTTTTAACAAAGTTGAGCATGTCAGAAGTCATTGAAAGAAGTTATTCTTAATGTTTAGCCAGCCAATAGGAAACCAAGAGCAATAGATTACTTATTCTCTTATAAATAAGGATTAATTACATGAAAAGAAGTACCTTGCATATTGGAACAATTTCCACAGAAAAAGTACTCTTGTAATTGTATGTGTTACTATGAATATCCTGGGAGATTAATCTTTGTGATGCTTTGTATCTGTTAATTAAAAACAAAAAAACAAAAAAAATTATCAATAGAAAGTGACAGATCCATACTTTTATAAACTTGGTTTTATCCAAAGTTCAATGCCTTCAAATAGCTTCCTGGTGGTGTGGTTAGCTTTGTCAACTTGATATAACCTAGACTCATCAGAGAAGCACCTTCTACAGTCCAGAAAAGGACTGAGTTGGTCTATAAACATATCTGTGGAAAACATCTTAAGTAAGGAAGACCCAGACTCGTAGTGGCTCATTCTCTAGGCAGAGGGTCCTGAACTGTTTAAAGGAGAGAAATCATGAACATAAACAAGCAAGCAGGAAAGCTGGCATGTACACATTAATTTCTCTCTGCCCTTGGATATGATGTGACTCACTGATTTAATTAATCCATGATGGTAGACTCTAACAACTATAAGCCTAATAAACCCTTCCCTCCTCTAAGCTGCTTTCTGTCAGGCTGTTTTTATCACAGCAGCATACACGAAACTAGAACCCAGGACAAAGCCTGATTTCATCCATATTCAAACCTTCCTCAGAATGACTATACTCTAAGCCACACTAATGTACCCCTGGCTCTTTGTTCCTGCTCATCTTACCTTTCAATATAAACTCAGCTTACGAATATTTCTCCCTTCTTGAAGTCCTATCTCTTCTGCCCATCTCTATAGTTCAGCAGTGCAGTGCCTATTACTATGGAGGTTAGGTTAGGTTTAGCTACGAAAGATTCATCAGCACTCTTTAGCTGATATAAAATGGATAACTGCATATTTCATGACTGTTTAAATATGCATACTAAAATTTTAATTGTTACAAAGTAAGTTATCTAAGCCTGAAGAACAGATGGATGGATATGTATATATATGTATATATACATATATATATATATATATATATATGTGTATATATATATATCCTGTTCCCATATCCTTGGACTTACAAATTTAGGTGTACAACGTACCTACAGGGAACTGTACCCTGAAGAAACTCCACCATCTTCTGAGCATGTTGTTTTGAAGAATAATAGAAATCCAGACCATCTAAAAAAATAATAAGAACAATTCGGCAAAACAAGGACTTCCTCTACATGACCACATCACAAAATCACTTAAATCTATACGCAAAACATACTAGAAAAGATTATAGCCAGAATAGTTTAAGAATATCAATTAAGACTTGTTTGGCAAAAAGGCAGACAAAAATCAGATAAAATAAATGTTAACAAATAAAAACAAGATTCATACTAATTCACAAGAACAAAATTTAAGGCCAAGAGAGAAAAGGAAAAGAATACTTTATGTAATAAATGAAACAATCTGCCAAGAAAATAACAAATATTCACCTAGTTGACATACATGAAAAAAACTACATACTGAGACTGAACAACATCATCTACCCCAGTGCAGTATCATTTAACACTATCAACAAAGGAACAGGCAAATGAAAATCTACTGCTAAGAAGTACTTATGAGATACCTAAATAGGAACTCCATTTACCCATTAAAGGTCTAACAATATCAAGGAAAATAAATAAATTCACAGGACTTACATTTCTAGACATAAAATTAAGACATTATGGAACTAGCATAAAAGTATAAGTTCATGCAAACTTGAGACTGCAGAAATAGGCTATTACATTTAATCAGCATAACTTAACAATTAATGGCATTTTTTTAATAGAGGAAAAAAAATAGTCCTTCAATCCCCCCAAAAAAGATGAATTTAGGCATTTCACACCAATTCAAGAGCTAAGACCTATGAGTTAAAATTGTAAAGCACATTAAAAAATAGGATATTTTTGTAACCTTAACTGTCTAGAAGAGGTTTAGATCAAACGAATCACTTAGAAAGGACACTCTTCAACCGGCTGAGCTGGCTGCCTGCAGGCCTCGTGTACAGTATTACACATGCTTAGGTGGGTGTTGCTGAGGCAGCTGACCTCAAGTCACTCCTACTTCTCTAAGTAACCCCAATAAAACATTCATCAAGTTGGACTTTGGTGGCGTACATCTGTGACTCTAATTCTAGGGGCATCTAATGTCTTTTTCTGGCCTCTGTGGGCACTGCACCCACATGGTGCATTTACATACATGCAGGCAAGACATTCATACTTATAGAAATACATTTAAAAGAAAACAAGAAATAAGCATTTGCAAGAGAAAGTAACAACATCTAGAAAAGGAGGAGACAGTCTAGGAGAAAACAATGCAAATCACACAAGCAATACATTTACATGTAGACTGTGCCTCCTACCATTAGTCCTTAGTGAAGGAAAAGCCACAGGAAGTACCACTACAGACTCCCTTCTACAAGGTCTACAAACAAGGATGGTAAGCTACGAAAGGACAGACTCTGGGGCCGTTCAACACTTCTGTCAGGAATGTGAAGACCACAGCCATTTGAAAATATATATTATGGCAGTTTCTCACACATAATCATCAACATAAATTTCCCATATAACTCAGCACTCTGCCTTTAAGTATAGCCTCAAAGACAGAGGCTAAAAGATGTCTGAAGACGCCAATGTTACCTAAATTCCAGTGTGACATATGGCCCAACAAACAAAATTAAATACATAAATGAATGTAATGAAAAATTATTCAAGAGGAGAACTATCTGAGAGAGATCAATGTCTTAAAGGGAAATGAAATGACTTATGCCTGGGAGATGCCTAACAAAATAGCTTAATGGACAAGTTCTTCAAAACCACAGTTAATAAACATTGAAGAAAAGAAAGGTGAACTTTGTAACTTTCTCCAGTTAATTGATAACAAAACTAGACAGAGTACATAAACACAATGATTATACACGCCAGCCTAGGGATCAGCCAATAAATAAACTAATACACAAGAGACAACACTATGCCTACCAGTAATACAGTCAATCTCATTTATGGGATTTGGCCACTTCTTCATGGACAGTCACCACCAGTAAATCTGTATTTTAAAAAGTCTAACAATAACAAACAGCATCCAAAACCTATTGTTAACAGGAGTCTTGTGCTTGCTTCAGAATACTTATATTTTAAATTAATTTCAGAACTACAGATGATATCTCCATTAAATATATAAGTATGCTGCATCTACAGTAACTGCTATTGGCCTGCAATGTCACTCAGAGGCAAAGTCATACAAAGCCCACATGCCAATTCCTACCACCATCAAAGAAAACACACCAAATGAAAGACAGTAAACTGAGGCAGACCTTATAAACCACTATGAGATTATTCAAGTTTTAAAATTCTATTCAGACATTTCATTATTTGTTCATCCCTCTTTATTTACTGACTTCACACTGAATTCTATTTATCACAAATACCTCTCAGTATATAAGATACAAAGAAACAGTACTTCTAATTAGAGCAATTTTCCCCATACAGAACAAGGTTTTGATGAATTTTTTGTAGTATTTTACAACACATTAATGGAGTCAGTTGGCTTATTATTTAAGTAGCAAGATAAGCAACACAGACAGCAAGAATTAATATTAATATATCATTATATTCCAAGCACAAAGAATGACGTCTATCATAAACTAAATGCTTAATAAGTGAAGAGGGATAGAACATCAGGGAGAGGGTGGGAGGGGCGTAGGGAAGACACGGGCAGTTCTGGATACACACTATCCAGAATACCCACTAATGTCATGTGAGTTTAATTTCGGCTAACAGAAGAAAACTGAATTCCTAAGTTAGAGTAGCTAGCTATACTTCAAATATTTGCCACGTGTGGACAGTCACCACCACTGGACAGTGCAGACAGAAAATTAATGTTGCCTTCTTCTTATACATACATTTGTATGAATTTTTTAAAGAATTTTTAACATTTCAACTTCTGAGAAAGATGATTTTGAATAATTGAAAGAAAATTTTGATGCTGTTTCAAATTCTTTTAAATCTGAACTCACCATGAATCTCCTTGATACGTAGTGTATTCTGATGCATTCCATATTTCAGAATCAACTGTTCCAGATAGTAGAATGTTTTCTTGTGCAGAGTCTAAATATCCATGCATTATAGTATAAGTTACATGCCAAAAACAAGCATTTAGGAATATAGTATAAATACATATATCATCTACAGATATTGTGCACTGATTTTTCAAACAAAATATCCTTTAAAAATTAACTAAAACATAAAATAGTAATATATTTCCAAAGTTGAATGTTCCAGGAATCTAGACTCTGGTTATGCAAGGACTTAGGGAACTGAAGATTTTATCAGCTATTGAAAATGAGCAGTGATAAAATTCAAGATTCAGGATTCACTCATCATCTGTTTTCAATACCTTCTGCCTGACTTGGATCACAGCCTTCCAGAAATCCTTAGCTTCTACTCTGTGGCAGTCTCCACACATTTGGGACTGAACAACATAATCCACCACAAACACTTGCTGCAGGATAGCACCATTCATCACCTAGAAAAGAAAGCAATTGCACTCCTTCACTTCTAGCTGTTCAACAGTGAAAATTTTAATTTAAAAAAATTAGTACTTTAAAATGTTTTCTATGAATGCATTAAGGACATCAATAAGTCAAAGATAAAACTATAAAACTAAGTTATACTACATACTGGGGAGGAGGGGACAACCAAGGATTAAATATGGGACGTCATGCATGCTGATCAAGCCCTCAACCCCTGAGCCATGTCCTCTAGTGGTTATACTGTTTTAAGAAAGGGACATGTGGAATTCCAAGGATTAGATTATCTTTTTAAGTTTACCTCATGAAAAACTGGTTGTGAACACATTCTTTTAATAATGCAGAGGTAGGAATGTGGTCTGACTGTCCAGTGCTTGTCCCTCATACTTGAAGCCCTGGGTTTGACTCTCACCAGCACACAACGCCAGGCAAACTGGCAAACACCTGTAATCCCAGCACTTGGGAAGGAGAAGCAGGATGATCGAAACTTCAAAATCACTCTGACTATTTACTGACTTTGAGAACTAAATCCAGAAACAATTTTTTAAGTTGTATATACATGTATATGATATATATGTATACATGTATACCTATGTGACACACAAAGAATTCACTTTTAGAAGAACATATGGGTGATAAAAACCACCAAGGGTTAAGCATGATGGCGCACACCACCTTTATTCCAGCACTCAGAAGTAAAGGCAGGAGGATCTCTGAATTCAAACCAGCCTAGTCTACTAAGCTGAGGCCACCAAGGACTACCTAGTAAGAACCTATCTTAAACAAAAACAAAACCTTTATTTAAAGAGACTACTGAACACACTAATTCTGAGCAACTGTAGCTACTAGTCACCTAATCATGTCAGATGACCAAAAGATAACAAAAGACTAAGATTTAGATTGTATTCTTCCTTTTAAGCCATTTAGTCCATAAAATAAGTTAACAGTAGTCCTTCATTCTTGCACTTTAACCATGTTTAGAAAAAATGAACACCTTACCTCTTTCTGAATTGTCAATTTAACTTTAAGTCTCTTGGAATGGGGCTCAGTCCAAACAAAGCCTGCATCAACAAGCCGAACCTTTAAAAAAAAGGAAATGTAAGTCCCCGCCTGAGAGGTAGAAAGATGACTGAATACCTCATTAATAAACAGACTCACATCAGAGAGACTTAAACCAGCAGTGAATGGGAATAGATGCAAAGACCCACAGCCAAACATTGGGCAGAGAGCAAGCCAAAATTGGAGCTCTACAGGATCCCTCCCAAGGAGCTCAAGGAACCCCGTGGAAAAGGGATGAGGGATTGTAGGAGCCAGAAGTATGGAAGACACCAGGAGAACATGGCCTACAGAATCAACTGAGCAGGCTCACAGGGGCTCACACAGACTGAAGCAGCAATCATGGAGCCTGCACAGGTCTACACTATGTTCTCTGCATATATCTTATAGTTGTTGGCTTAGTGTTTCTGTGGGACTTCTAACAATGGAAGTATGAAGTATCTCCAACTTTTTTGTCTGTTCTTGGGACTCTTTTCCTCCTACTGGGTTACTCTGACCAGCCTTGATGGAGACATGTGCCTAGTATTACTGTATCTTGTTATTCTATTCCATGTTCAGCTGACACATCCATGGGAAGCCTGATCTTTTCTGAAAGGAAATGGAGAGAGTGGAAAAGGGGAGGTGGCAGGGGAATTGGGAGGAGTGGAAGGAGAAGAAATTTCTGTCAGGATGTATTGTATGAAAGAATAAAAAAGAAGGAAAAAAATTAAATAGACTCCTAAGATCTTTGAAGGAACATGTGTTTACTAACATCATTACAATCCATCACTATAAAAAGAAAAACAGTGGATCACTAAAACCATGGCAACAATAGCAGCAAATCAAAGGGCAACCCTGTACTAGTGAATCGAGCAAGAATTAAAAGTAGTTTTCAGAGGGGAAAAAATTATTTAAAGAAAAAAAAAAAAAAGTGCTGCTCTTCAAACAGAAATTTACTTTCATAAGAAAATGAACTAGTGTCTTTATTACCCAAAAGCAACCACACAAACATAAGCTTCAACTCAAGTTAGTATCTTTCTACATTAGTCTGTGGCTTCTTTATTTTTTCCTTTAAAGAATGGACATTTAGGGGAGAGATGGCTCAGTGGTTACAAGCACTTTCAGAGTACCTGGGTTCAATTCCCTACACCTACATGGAATTTCACATCTGTAACTCTAGTTCCAGGGGATCTATCTAACACTTTCACACAGACATACATGCAGGCAAAGCATCACTAACCATTAAAAGAAAATTAGAATGAGTTTCAGGGTTACACACAGAAATCCTGTCTGAGGGTGGAGGGATGGACATTCTTTTGGGAAATGTTCCCGTATTGACTACATAATTGTAATACTGCTAGATCGGGAGCTAAAAGCAGCTTGCTATTCTGGATACACTGAACATAATGCAGTAAGGCTAGAATGAAAGCTTTAGAACTAAGAAACAGAGAGAACAAGAATGGAGGCATTGTAATAATCAAAGTAGGAATCTGAGCTAAGAGGAACCAGAAATAAGCAAAGCAAGAGCTACTTAAAAGATAATACTATAGGATTGAATTGAATCCCTATATATTAGAAAGAGAGAACATACACTAGTACAATAGCCAAGTATGGAGCTTAAACAGCTAGGTATTACAATTTTTTTCTTGACACAAATAAACAACAGATTTAATGGAGAAAGATCCCCTCCTGGCATCTATGACATACATAAGTAGACAGTGTCTAATACTGGTCTGGAGGTACACAGAAAAATTTGTTAAATAACAGACTGAAAAGTATGAGCAAGCAGATTATAATTGTATCAAATACTATCTGGTGAGAACAAGAGTAGCCAAGGCAGATGCAGTACTCAAGAATAAAACTCACCTCATATGACTGAGTGAGCTACAGCAAATCCCAGCAGTCAAGAAATTAAGTCTGAATGATAAGCAGTTCCTAACTACCCTCTTTCCCTACCGCGCACACACACACCCCCGCCCACACCCCCAGTTAGTATCTGCAGGAGTTAGGTGGAAATGTACAGACGTACAGAGCACTAGGTAAGTCTGCCTACTCTTCCTAAAGCCTCTAACCTCCCCCTGCAGGAACGTCGAGACCTTGACATCCACTTCAGCATTCCCTTAACAGGCTCAGCATACTTGTTCTTAGAGAAGCGACTGCCAACTTTATTCCAGATACCTCAGTCTCCCTCTCATTTCCTACAATCTAATTTCCATATGGTTCTCCAGTCTCTTCTGTACCCATTAAACATTCTGAAATCCTAAAATCCTTTTACTACGCTCTCCACTTCCTACTCCTACTATAACAACAAAATCAATGGCGCATTCTTTTCCCTTTCTAGTCATCCTGACTACACTGCTTCACTCCAGGCAATTAAAAAGTGCAAGGGCAAGATGAATCAATAACTTGAAAAATTCCAGAACTTAGTAATAATACTGCTAGGGCTAGAGAGACGGCTCAGTGGATAAGAGCACTTGCTGTTCTTCTAGGGAACCCGAGTTTGACTCCCAGCACCCATAAATCTAATCACAACCATCCGTTACTCCAGTTCCAGGGGACCCAACACCCTCTTCTGACATAACATACAGACATATACGCAGGCAAAGCATCCATAAAATAAAATTTTAAAAACTCAACAAATTTTTCTAATAAAAAATACTACTGTTCAACAAAGGGTGTGTTTGTGTATTAAAATATTGTATGGGACTAGCAAAATGGTTCAGTGGTAGAGTATCTGACAAGTTATGGCAAAGACCCTTGGTTCAATTTCCAGCCCCCCTAAAAAACAAAAGAAAAAGAACATAAGAGAAAAAACAAACAACAGCCACCATAATAAAGCAAAACCTACAGCAAAGGATTTTCTGAAAATGGGTGTTTCAGTGAAAAAGTACAGCAATTTTAACTACTGACCTACCTTACTCAGAGGAGCTTTAATTTTTTTCAAACACAAAGCAAGAAGTTCCCTGGATTCTAAAGCACACTGTACCCATGATGCTGGTGGCTGAAAATATCTGAAAGAAGATAACATACTAAAGTTTGCCGCTTTTCAGAAAAGAAAAAAAAAAAAACAAAAACAAACCAGCAATTTCCATTAACAGACAGAATGATTCTGATTATTAACAGACAGAAATGATTCTGATTATTAAACAGGAGTAATACTCAAAGCTACTCTAAAGCTTTAACCCAAAGAGATTAAAACTCCATGAGACCAGTGTCCTTAGTTCAAAACTAACACTCTAATATTTGGAGAAAGCCAATCTGAGATACCTGTTATATATTTTGTCATTTCAATTAGTAAAACTTGAAGTTAAGAGAGCAATGAAGATGGCTCAGAGAATAAAAGGGCTTGCTGCCAGGACTGACAACCTGAGTTCACACAGTGAAAGGAGAGAACCAACCCCTATGAATTGTCCTATGACCGCCATATGCATACTGTGGCAAAGTGCACAAACATACAAAATAAATACATAAGTATTAAAAATAGAATAAATAAAAATATTCCAGTAAGAAGGGCTGGAGAGATGGCTCAGTAGTTAAAAGGACTCAAGTTGGGTTCCTAGCACTCACTGTCGGGCAGCCCATAAATGCCTGTAACTCTAGCTCTAAGGGGATTCAATGCCCCTGGCCTTCAGGGACACCAAACGTGCACACAGCTACACATACATAATTAAATAAAGACTTTTAAAAAAAAAATTCTAGTAAAGATGGCAATATTTCCAAAATTTCTTTGAAGGTATATTGACCAACAGTTAAGAATTATCTCAAATGACACTAAAATTATTTATTTTATACTTCTAAAATGTTTGAGAAACATTTTTCTCAAACAAAACCAGGAAAATTAGTATATATATAGAATTGTATATCAAAAGTTCAGTCATCAAGTTTCATTTCAATTTTTAAGCTGAAAAACACAAGTTTTCAAAATAAGCCTCAGTAAGCCAAGCATAGCGGTGCACACCTTTAATCCCAGCACTCAAGAAGCAAAGACACAAACTCTGAGTTCCAGGCCAGCCTGGTCTACAGAGCAAGATTCAGGATAGTCAGGGCTACAAAGAAATTTTGTCTTGAAAAAAACAAAATGAATTAAACCTCATTAAAGTAAAATACAAACCCTTTCAGTCTTCCAAGGCCTAATACACAGTAGTTATTAAAAATGTTCATTAAATACTTTCATATGAGTTATGTACATGTTCTCCTGCCATGGTTACTAACTGGTTAAACACTTTGGTTTTCCTGTTTCAAGTTCACTAAAACCCATTTGTTTACAGTATTTTCAAAGGTGTTTAAATTCTACTCATCATCTAATAAAAACTCTTCGTTCTAATTGAGATTCAGAGACTGTATCTAAGCACGACAGAAAACTAGTTGATAGAAAATTCAAAAAATACTAGGAGTCCTGCTTCTTGGTCTAGTACTTTTAATACCCCACCATGTATTCAATAATAAATATTCATAACAGACCAAAAGCCTCATACTTACCAGGCTCACACTCTGTAAACTCCCTAAAATAGTATACTAAATTCATGGGCTTATATGTGTGCACAGGGATTTGGGAAAATACATTTGAATTCTTACAGAGGTCCACAGACAACCTCAACATACACAAAGCAAGTGCTAAACCAATTTGGGAAGTCACAGGCATATAATTTTTATATTCATTGGCAAGGTTTATGTCTCTCACTAGACATATGGATAGATGTAAACAGCTTGTGCCAACAACTAAAGGAATGAAACTGAAGGAATAAAACATCAGCTCTCAGAAGGCATCTTCTACTATCAGATTCAGTATCTAGCACTTTTACTTTTATACAAATACTTTTATTATCCTTACCAGATTAGTAGGACAGCACAGTATAAAATTGCAAATTATTGGTAACATCAACTAGGTAAAAATTAATCTCAACAACACGTTTCATTCTGTGTACTTCTTTGTAATCTCAGCATACCACAGTGGCTCTCTGTATGAAGACCAACCTAAGTAAGTTATACAAGTAATGTACTGTACCTTTGACATTGTTTGCAGAAAGAAATGGAGACCTGCTTTGGAACACCTTGGCTGATGTCAACTTTACTTCGTAAACAGGCCACACAAATATTGGCAGGATTTGGACTGATTGGGACACCACATTCACAGCACAAACTTGAGAAAATAAAGCATAAGTTTTTCCAATTAGATTTTATAAATGTACTAGTCAAACAAAAACAAACAAACAAACAAATCCTGTCAAACCAGAGCCTTCACAATTCTACTGTTTAGCAAACAGAGATCAATTTCCAGCACACAAGAGAAAGCTCACAGCCATCCGTATCTCAAGTTCCAGGGGTCTACCCCTCTTCTGACGTCCATGGCCTCTTGCATGCACTTGGCACATACACATACACTCACACTCAAGCACACACACATAAACTAAGTTGGTTTGTTTGTCTGTTTTTTTCTTAAAAGACAAGCTGGGTGTGGTGGGAAATCTCTTTCATCTTAACAATCAGGAAGCAGGGCACATAAATCTTTGAGTCCTAAGCCAGCCTGAGCTTCATAATGAGAGCCTGTCTCAAAGAGGGGAAAAGGCAGAAAAGGGCAATCTTAAAGACAGAGTGAAGAACCCTGGAACACTGGCAAAAATCAAAGGGCTACAACTCTGAAAATGCTTAAACAATGCCCTGTGCAACTTTGCCATGCAAATGAACTTCATGCAATGATAGAAATGTCCTAGTCTCTCATCATCTCTTCTTTAAAATTAGGAAACTAAGAAAAAAATTAACAATGCAAATAGTATTAACATCAATACCAAAAACTAAAGTGCACTCCATTTCAACAATATGTAAGACAGCCAAGTGTGATGGCGCAGACCTTTACCCAGCACTTAGGAGACGGAGGCAGGCAGATCGCTGAGTTCCTGGAAAGTTGGACTTAACATGGTAAGGACTGTCTCAAAAGCAAAAATAAACAACCAAAAGAAACAAACAATATATGTAAGATCAATTTCTCTTCAGTCCTAAGACACATCTGACTAGGCTAGTTGGTGCCCTCTTTGTTCTGAGCACTAGCTCTACAATGTGTAGGTCCCATTTACTGGGACCCACAATGAGCAGGAAAGGAAAATGTACTTATAATATGAAAACAGAAAGTTTGTTTGGTTTTTTTTGGGGGGGGGGGGGGTTCAAGACAGAGATTATTAAGGAAAGGAAAGGAAAGCGATCCGTGAAGGGGTAGGGAAAACAGAGAAGCACAGAGGTAGGGCAAATATGAACACTGTCCAATGTTAAATATACGGACCCCCATCTATACACAAAATCATACTGAAACCCAGCATTTCATCTTAAAAATTAGTTTTAAAAGGAAAAATAGACTAAACACAGGACAAGAAGAATATCTATGCTTACTGATGCTCTAAACTACGGGAGTATACCTCCGGTGTACTGGAAGCAGAAAAAAATTTGTGAAGCAGGCTTGACATAACCTCAGCACTTGGGAGGCTAAGGCGGAAGGAACAGGCCCTCAAGGTCAGCCTTGGCTAGAGTGAATTCCAGGCCAATTGGGGCTACCTCCACCGAAAGCAGATGTCAACAAAACAACACAAAAAGTCTGAGAACTTCTGTCACTCGGGCCCACGGCTGCCCAAAGAAAACTATGATAATCTTCCAGTGGCAGCCACTAGCTGCACGTGGGCACTGAGCACCGTGGCTAGTATGACAGAGGAGCTGAGTGACACATGTCCCCTTGTGACCAGTGACTACACACTGCCGTGCCTCCCTAGAAGGACGTCTCGTGAGAGCTGTTCTCAAAGCACTTATGTTCTACATCGAACTTAAAATGGATTAGCCTTCCTATGTGATCACGACCTAACAGTTTTTCCCATCGAGAAAAGGACTTCTACCATTAAAAGTTTTCTCAGTAAGTTCTGTACGATCTGGAAACACTAAGGGATCAAGGGGGGCTCGCAACTCACATGCGTCCCGGGCTGCGGTCAATGGATTCTGTCATGTACTCCATGGTTCGGGACCTATTAATGGAAGGGAAGACCGGTGAGACTTAGATCAGGTCGAGTCTCTTGTGCTTCGAGGACAGGCGTCCTGCACACAAGACCCGGGGCCGGGAGCCGCCGTCCCGCACGGCCCTTCCGCCCGCCTGAGCGCCGCAGCCCCGCATGCGGCAGGCCTCTGCCCCGCACCCACGCCCCAGCGCCCACGCGGGCCGCTCGCGACCTGGGTACAGGGCCCGGCAGGCTCCCTCCTCCGGCCGCTGCTGGCGCAGGAGCCGGATCTCCTTCCAGACCTACCAGCACCTCTGTGACAGGCCAAACTACACGAAGAGCCGGCAACCCGCCGGCCGGGACGCGCTCTCAGTTACCTCAGTCACCCAACGCCACTAGGAAGATCTCGCGATAGGAAAACCGGAAATCCCGCGTGCGAAGGACTCCGGCGAAAGGAATGGATGGGCGGAGTCAAAGAATGCATGCTAGCAAAGGGCGGGGCCTATGGAGGGAGCGGGGGTCGAGGGGGGGGGGAACAGGGGAGGTATGGGAGGCGGGGCGAGCTGAGCAGGCTCGGAACAGTGGTTACAGCAGCTTGGTTCCTGTAGCCTGGTTCCTGTAATCCAATCCACCCGTTCCACCCGCCCCATATCTTTAAAAAACTCTTCTCAGCTCCTGGAGAGATGGCTCAGAGGTTAAAAACAGTTGTTCTTACAAAGGACGTGGGTTCAGCCGGGCAGTGGTGCCGGACGCCTTTAATCCCAGCACTTGGGAGGCAGAGGCAGGTGGATTTCTAAGTTCGAGGCCAGCCTGGTCTACAGACTGAGTTCCAGGACAGCCGGGGCTAAAAGAGAAAACCTGTTTCGAAAAACCAAAAAAAAAAAAAAAAAAAAAAAAGACCTGGGTTCAATTTCCAGCACTCACATTTGGGCTGATAGCCGAGGATCTGCCGCCCTCTTAACCCCGACATCACCCAGCCAGCCACAAACTAAGTAGCTTATATATACATGTGGGCAAAACATTCATATACATAAAATAGATGGACCTTTCTAAAAAACATGGCCACTATAAATGACACCATGGACAACCTAAGAATGTCAAATCGCTGTGATACTTTTAAATCGCAATTGATATTTTTTAAAAAAAGAAGAAAAAGAAAAACTGAAAACTCTCTACTATATTGCAAACACTGTACTTTTAATGGTAAGCAGAAAAAACTAAAACGTTTTTCATTAAAGAAAATTATTATTCTTAGAGAAATAATCCGGACATATTTTTCTCAGATGTGGATTCACAAAATAGATGAAAACAGATATATCAGCAACTGTAACAGAAACTGGTGTCAGAAGGGAAACCCTAACATTTCTAAGAATTTTTAGGTTTGAGTGTTTTGCCTACATGTGTATCTGTACTAAATGCATGCTGGATGCCAGAGGAGATCAGGAGGCAGCAACTGGTTGTGAGCCACCTTGTGGGTGCTGCAAACTGAAGCCATGCCATGTGAGCACAAATTTCTTAACCTCTGAGCCAGCTCTCAAGCCCCAATAGAGTCATTTTTATCTATCAGAGAAGAAAGAACCTCAGTTAAGAAAATGCCTCCATAAGATGGAGCTGTAGGCAAACCTATAAGGCATTTTCGTAATTAGTGATTGATGGGGGAGGGCCCAGCTGGATTGATATTGTCAGCATGAAAGAATCAACACATTATCTCCATTAATGGACTTAAGAGGCTAAAATAGCACACAATCATACCAACTAAAACAGAAGAAGCATTTGACAAAATATAAAACTAATACATATATATATTGACATATAAATATAAAATTCTTTAAAAAATAAGAACAAGAAAGTATCTTTAACTTAATAAAGAATAGTTACAACCTATACTGTCCCCTAAGATTAGGAGAAGTAAAAATATGTATTCCTACCACTCTTAGTCAGGATGGTAAGAGTCCAACCCACTGCAATAAGACAAGAAAAAGAAATTAAAAGTATGTACATAAAATTTAAATTAGAAAAAATGAAGCTGCCTCCAAAAGCAAATGGCATGATTGTTTATGTTGGAAATCCCAAGAACAGTTTCTAGAATGAATATGAGAACTCAACAGGATCTCAAGATACAAGAAAAACATACAAAAATGGCTTAGATATATCTTCATTCATATTTCTGTCTTTGTGTGTCATACATGTGCAGGTGCATGTGGGGGCCAGAAGAGGGCGACAGACGCCCTGGAGCTGGAGTTACGGGTGGTTTTAAGCTGCCCAACACAGAGGAGGCTGAGAACCAAGCTCTGGTCCTGTGAAAGAGTAGCAGATGTTCTTAACTGCTGAGCCACCTCTCCAGCTCCATAAAATCATATGTGTTTTATAAATCATTTATAACAAACATGGAAATTTAACTACAATATAAACTATAGTTACTTTTTTAAAAGATATGCCTAATTTCTACTAAAACAGACAAAGGTGTTAATCATGTTCTCCACTTTTAATATAGTGTTGAAAATTTTAGCTAGGGCTATAAGACAAGAGAAATAACAAAGGGAATACAGATAAGAAAGGAAGAAATCAAAATATTCTTATTTGCAGATGATATGATTCTATACATGAGAGACCTAAGAACGCCGACAGAAGCCTTAGAACTGGAGGCTGGGGAGACGGCTAGATCAGTAAGATGCTCGCCATGCAGGCATGAGGATCTGAGTTTGGATACCCAGCACCCACATTAAGAGGGGGAAGTGGCTAAGAGTCCACACTATTCTTGCAGAAGGCTAGAGTTCAGTACCCAGCACCCATATGAGCAACTCAAATGGCTTATAACTCCAGCTCCAAGGGGGTGCCTCTATCTTCTGTGGTTTCCTGCACTCATGCTAACCATCGCCACTATTCAGGCAAATGAGGCAAAGAAATTTTTTTATTAACCCTGCTGTAAGCCAAGAAGTGCATCTGGAGAATCACACCATTCCAGTTTAGGCTAATGACTCTAAGTGGACTCCAGGACCTACGATAGTAGAGGTTCTTTGTTTCCCAATGAAGAAGGTTTAAATTTTTTTTGAAAGTTTTTTTTTTTATTTTCATATTTTATTTACATTTCAAATGTTTCAGATCTCCCCTTTGGAACCTCCCCATTCCCTCCTACTTCCCCCTGCCAATATGGGGATATTCTCCAACCCACCCTCCCACTCTCGTCTTTCCTCCTTGTCATTCTCCTATACTGGGGGATCTAACACCCTCAGGCCCAAAGGCCTCTCCTCCCCCTGACGGATAACAAGACCCTCCTCTGCCGCATTTGTGGCCAGCACCATGGGACCATGGGTCTCTCCATGTATATTCTTTAGTTGGTGGATCAGTCTCCAGAAGTATCGGGAGGTCAGGCCAGTTGTCACTGTTGCTACCTCCCTAGGGCTGCACACTCCCTCAGCTCAGAAGGTTTAAATTTGAATTCATCTTATCAAATAGAAGTGGAAGGATTTCCTCTTTGGATTGGGCATGAAGTTCGTATTTGAAAGTTATATCTAGAGGATAGTTATATATTATTCATAATTGAACAAAAATGAAGGATACAAGAACCTATTCATTTTTATAGGTGAAGGGTTTTTTGTCTTAGGATTTTACTACTGTGAACAGACACTATGACTAAGGCAACTCTTATTAAAAAAAAAAAAAAAAAACAACAACATTTAATTGGGGCAGGTTCAGTGGTTCAGTCCAGTATCATTGAGGCGGGAACATGGCAGCATCCAGGCAGGCATGGTGCAGGAGGAGCTGAGAGTTCTACATCTTCGTCTGAAGGCTGCTAGCAGATACTGGCTTCCAGGCAGCTACAATGAGGGTATTAAAGCCCACACCCACAGTGACACACCTACTCCAACAGGGCCACACCTTCTAATAGTGCCACTCCCTGGGTCAAGCATATGCAAACCATCACAGGTTTAAAGGAAATATTACTGATGATCTTTCCATTCCACCTCATTCCCCCCTTGCCACACTCCTGTTGTCTCAGAGTTAAATGAATGGATACATTGGGAACAATATAGAGGACCAGAGCTGTGAGTCATTATTAATTCTTGCTATGGTAATGTCATAGATTAGCACTTACAGGCTCTGCATGCACCAAAGGCGTAGAGAGACACAAAATTAAGATAGTTCTGTAATAATAATAACAACAACAACAATACCATCACCGCCCATAGCAATGAATCTGAGGGGTTAGTATGACATGGGAAAAGGATGTCACCCTCCCTCCCTTTATGTGGAGGGAGGAGCTACTCATAACCATCTTTGGAAATTAATATCAGCATTGTGTAACATTTGGGTCTGGAAAAGGAATGTATAGAAAACTACTCCTAACAAAAAGACTATGTTTTCTTTTATTTATTTATTTTTTAATGTATCTTATCTTGTGGCTGTTGGCAGGCAGGTGAGCTGACCCCACCCCTCGCTGGCTGCAGCACTCAGGAGAGTGGGCCCCACACCTGCCTGCCTGCGCAGCACAAGAGAGAGCTGGCCCTGGTGGTATGGGCATGGGAAAGTTGTCCTGAGGAAGAGCTGGCCCCAAGGATGTGAGAGCTGATGAGCTGGCCTCACCCCCTTCCCATCTAGAGCACTCAGGATAGTGGCCCTACCCCTGCCCAGGTAGCACAGTCACAAGAGGTACCCCTGCCTCTTGCCCACAGTCACAAGCAGGCAAGCTGGCCCTGTCCCTCACCTGGGCAAAGCAGGAGAGCTGACCCTAGTGGCATGGGTGCAGAACTGGCAGGCTAACCAAGTCAGTTTCTACCTAGACCCTGATCCAGGGTTTTGAGTTGGCCCACCCCACATCTACCCCACCTATGAACTGCAGCATATGAAGGGGCTAGTCCTAACGATCCAAAGCTGCAGGAGGTCCACGACTCAGGGCAACAATAGGATATCCAAGAGGAGTCCCAGTGAGAATTCAGAATCGAGAGTCACAGAAGCCAGAAGCCTTGAACTAGACCAATGACTCATTGCAAAAACATTTGCATACAAAGAACACCCACGGTGGCACACTGCAGTTTCTGCAATGAGATGCTTTTTACTTTATTTCATTTTGCATTTTTCTGTTTCATTTATTTATTTATTTGTTTGTTTGCTTGTTTTCTCTTGGGGGGCCATGCAAGGACAGAGGGCAGATATAAAGGGGACAGGTACATGAGTAGGATTGGAGTGCATGCTATGAGATTCACAAAGAATCAATCAAAAGTTTTAAAAACATGTATCTCATTATGGCATCTGTTTGTCTTCTGTATTTATGATTGGCAAAAGTACTCGGAATCAATCTGAAGGATATATGTCTTATTCCAAGTCTTCTTTATTCCTGTTAATTTGAGCTTGGGAGCATCTGTGTTCTTTAAGCCCAGATTGGTGTTTGGATGCCTGTCGAGATGGCTTGTGCCTGGGAAGAAGCTCCTTCCATGTCTATGCTTTAATCATATGTTGGATCAAATGAAGGAAAGGATTGAAGAATGGTTGAACTAATCGTTGCCATTGTGTTGGGAATTGTTGCCTTTACTGCTGCTGCTGCAACTGCTGGAGTAGCCCAGTGTCCACATAGTCAAAACGTACCTTATATTTTAAAATGGCATTCTGATTCAGAAAAATTATGAAACATTCAAAAGCATATAGGTAGTACGCTGCATGCTGAAGTCCCTGATTTAGGTTCAGCTGTGATTGTTAGGTGATCAAGTCGTTAGCTTACAAAGACAGTTCATTAAGATGTGATCGAATGTGACTCAGTTCTGTACATTGCAATGAGGCCTTGTTCCCTTGGGTTTAAGTTAGAAAACATTTATTAATACATGGTAATTATAGTCAGATATTAAGCATGTTTGCAGAACACGTGCATGGACTATCTGGCAATGGATGATTGGAGAATATTGCTGATGGATTGGGAAAGTTAAATTCAATTTAACAATTTAATATTTCAAGCTCCTTCTGTGATGTAATGTTTATATTGACCGTTCGCTTGTTTTTGTAATTTTTAATGGCTCAGAAGAAATGACTCAACATCAAGCAGCTGTATTCAACACTATGTTACAAAATATGGCGAAACAAAAAGGGGGAGATGAAGGAGCTTTGCTGAACTGATGCCAGACAGCCCTTGAAAACAAGAGGATATTTGCAGAATTTTGGCAGAATGCTGCCTTCACAGTCCAACAAGCATTTCCTTGGCCAGGCTTAACATTCTTCACATTTATCATCTAGGAAACAAATTCAGTTAATAGCATATTAAAAGGTGCTCTTTGTCCAGGAAAAAGAGAAGCAAATGTTATAGATTGAATCTTGTCTACTATGTATTTTGTAATCGAAGTTGCAACAGTATAATGCAGTTAAGAATAAAGACTCTGAGGCTGGAAGAGGGTGGCAAATGTCCCTGGAACTGGAGTTAGAGACAGATGTGAGCCCCCCTCCCATGGGAACTGGGAATCGAACTTGGGTCCCCTGGAAGAGAGGCAAGCATTCTTAATTACAGAGCCATTTCTTCCACTAAGCATTGCATATTTTAAGCTGAACCTAGCAGATTTTTAAATCTGAGGCTTGATGTTTTTCATCTGGGTTATATTTTGCAGCATGTTCTTAATATCAGATGGGTGATGAAGTTGCAGGTATAATATTATCTCTAATGTCGCTCAGGGGAAAATACAAAGATAATTGCCTATGAGCTTCGTATTTTTCCTTAAGTTCTTTTCATTTTCAATACTGGGGGAGGGATTTTTAGGGATATTTTAGTGGAGTCCACAGTTAAGAGATTTTGATAGTAAAAATTCTTTGAATTCTAAGAGATTGTATATAATTAAAGGGGTTGAAAATTTAATAGTGAGAATTTGCAAAGACTGTGGGACTTTTAAAGTTATTTAAATCTTGGGGATGAATAAGAAAGTAAGGGTTGAAGCTTAATAGTGATGTGTTTGTGTGTCAAGTTGACAAGGGGTCAATTGTACTGGCTGATTTTGTGTCAACTTGACACAAGCTGGAGTTATCACAGAGAAAGGAGTTTCAGTTGAGAAAATGTCTCCATGAGATCCAGCAGGAAGGCATCTTCTCAATTAGTGATCAAGGGGGGAGGGCCCCTTGTGAGTAGTACCATCTGTGGGCTGGTAGTCTTGGGCTCTATAAGAAAGCCAGCTGAGCAAGCCAGGAGAAGCAAGCCAGCCAGTAAGCAGCATTCCTCCATGGCCTCTGCATCAGCTCCTGCTCCTTGACCTACTTGAGTTCCAGTCCTGACTTCCTTTCGTGATGAACAGCAGCGTGGAAGTGTAAGCTCAATAAACCCTTTCCTCCCCAACTTGCATCTTGGTCCTGATGTTTGTGCAGGAACAGAAACCCTGACTAAGACAGCATGCCACATTCCCATTTAGCTCCCTCTGCCTTGTATTTGTGGATTAAGATATAAGCTCTCATCTACTGCTCTTTGGCATGCCTACCTGCCTGATGCTATGCTTTCTTCTTGCCAGGATGGTTATGGAGACACTCTCCGAAACTATAAGTCCCAAATATACTCTTTCTTCTTTAAGTTGCTTTGATCAAGGTGTCTTATCACAGCAATAGAAGATAATTAAGACACTGTAGAAAAATATACATTAATAAAAATAAAACATGATCTACTGGAGTTGAATGGTCACTGCCAGGATTCTATGCTTATCCACCATAGGCTTTCTAGAAACAAAAAATTGACAAACTATCATTTGAAACATATTAACTGTAAGAATGTGAAAGCACTGTAGTAAGAGTTTAAGGATGGGATTGGAGCAATATGATAGCAGTAAAGAACCTTGGCTGCTGTCCAGGGAGCCTGAGCTCCGTTCCCAGTACCCTCTATACTGATTCTATCACTTGATCTGTGGATAGTGAGTGCTACAATTAACATTAGAATTCAGGTATCTAAAAAGGTATGCCAACTTTGATTCCTATAGACCCATACTCTGGGTGATACAGCTGTGTATGAGAGATCTATTTTCTATTTTTAAAGGAACAGCCAAGTGATCTCCACAGCAGTCACACTTGTTTACATTCTCAGGAGGGTTCGGGGTTCCCCTTTTATTCATATTTGTGCCAGCACTTGCATTTTGTTTTATATTTGATGAAAGACATTCTGGTTAGGAGATTATATTTTGTTTTTGAAGAATATAGTCTCTTCATTGTTAAAGGCATAATTTCACAATCTTCATTTTAAAAATAACTTGGTCATAATTTTAAGTGCATTCTTCTAATTAATATACCTTTCATCCTGGAGAGTATCTCTTTCCCTATATGATCTGAGTGAATAACGACCTGCTTATATACTGCTTATTTGTCTAGACTCAGGATAGTGACAACTCCAAGGGTGTGGTAATTAGGAATAAGTAGATAAACTAACATATACCTAAATCTCTTGGACTGCTGCACAGGGTGTTAATCAGGTGAAAGGTAGAGGAGGGCTATACCTGCTGGGGTAAGAGCGCCACCTCCCGCATCTTTGCATCTAAGAGGCCCAGTGAAAACCCCTTGTTAGTGAGTGAATGAGTGAATGAATATATCTCCTTTTAAGGGTAGTCATATGACCCATATTTCTTAGAGTCTCTCTAGGTTGTTGTGAACTTTTGCTGCTCTGAAAGAATATTCAAGGAGAAAAGGGAAAGTTCCCTCTGTCTTCCCTCAAGCATTTCCTTCTTCCCGGCCGCACTATTACTCTCAGCACTATGGAATAAGTATTTCCTGCCTGCGTGTCATGAGTACTGTACTGTGAAAATTTACAAAATTTTAAACTAAAGTTTGGAGTGGACCATATGCCTATAAGAAAGGCATTTAAGAATGGAGGTAAAGGGGCTGGAGAGATGGCTCAGCGGTTAAGAGCACTGACTACCCTTCCAGAGGTCCTGAGTTCAAGTCCCTGCAACCACATGGTAGCTCACAGCCATCTGTAATGGGATCTGATGCCCGCTTCTGGTGTGTCTGAAGACAGCTACAGTGTACTCATAAATAAAATAAATAAAAATAAATCAAGAAGAAAAAGAAAAAGAGGAGGAGGAGGAGGTGGTGGAGGTAAAAGAATCAAACTTTAAAAACAAAAGCAAAGTGGGGAAAAGACCTTAAACGAGGTGTGTTCTGTAGAGTAGGTTTTGCCACCCCAATCTCTGCTTTTCCCTGGAACTATATAGCATTTGTAAAACACAATGACAAAGAAAACATGCCATTTCAAAAGACATTGCTTTGATAATTAGGAGAGGTGGAAAGGGAAACATAACTGGAATGGACTCTGTTTGTATCTTTTTCCTCCCCCAACTTCAGTAATTTAACACACCATTTTCAAATTGGTACACAACGCACAAAATCTAATTCATGGGACTTTTTTTTTTTTTTAAAGTTGGGCCTAATATAAGCTTCTTAAAACTTCAACTACTACTTCTTCTTCTTCTCCTTCTCCTCCTCCTCCTCCTCCTCTTCCTCCTTCTCCTTCTTCTTTTGAGACAGGGTTTCTCTGTGTAGCCCTGGCTGTCCTAGAACTCACTCTGTAGACCAGGCTGGCCTCGAACTCAGAAATCCACCTGCCTCTGCCTCCCAAGTGCTGGGATTAAAGGCATGCGCCACCACTGCCAGGCTAAACTTCTTAAAACTTCAATTAGTTAGGATTCTGCTAGCAACCTCCACATGAAGATGTAAAACTCTCAGCTCCTCCTGTGCCATGCCTGCCTGAATGCTGCCATGTTCCCACCATGATGATACTGGACGGAACCACGGAACCTGTAAGCCAGCCCAATTAAATGTTGTCCTTTATAAGACTTGTCTTGGACATGGTGTCTGTTCACAGCAGTAAAACCCTAACTAAGACAGAAGTTGGAACCAGGGACTGGGGTATTGCTGTGATAGGCCTGACCATGCTTTTGTTTGGAAGAATGTGGATTTGGGGACTTTGGATTTGGAAAGTACTGGAATGCTTTAAATGGGGCTTAATGGGTCATTCTAGTAGGAATATGGAAGACTTTGTTGCTGAGAGTGATTTGAATTGTGCAGACCTGGCCCAAGAGGTTTTAGAGGAGAAGAATTTCAGAACATGATGTAAAGACTGTTTTTGTGGTATTTTGGTGAAAAAAGTGTCTGCTTTTTGCCCTATCTGAAGAGTCTTACCTGAGGCTAAGGTAAAGAGATTTTTATTAATTGCATTGACAAAGGAAGACTCTAAAAAAGCCCAACAGAGACTTCATTCTCTGGTTAATTATCATTAAAAGCATTTTAAATAAGCATAGCAAGCTTAGAAAGGAAAAATATAAAATCTATGGTTCACCAGGAAGTGAAAGGGAGCAGAATCCTGTGTTCTAGGAGATAACAGATTTTGGGAGTAATGACCTTGTGGCAAGATTCCACCCAGCCAAATTTAGATTCAGGCATGGTCATATAAGCCTTTAATCCCAGGAGGCCCCAAAATGTTCAAGGTGCCAGGGTTGTGGGTTATCTGCTGAGGAAAGCTGCTAACAGGGAGTGGAACCAGTCCAGGAGAAAGAAGTTTATTGCAGTCAACAAAGATGAAAAAGGAGTTGGAAATCTCAAGATTGCTTTGACATTAGACATGGAGATGCAGAATTTGGAGTTTGCCCAGCTGGTTTCCTCTGTTGCTTTGGGATTAGAGTTAAGTGATTAAATAAATCTCAGAAGAGACTTTGAACTTTGGACTTTTAACATTGTCAACATGGCTATAGACTAGGGGGACTTTGGAAGTTGGACTAAATGTATTTTGCATTATGCTATGTTTAGGTATGGCCCCCATAGACTCATATGTTTCAACAAGTCTATGGGGGCCGGGGGTGGAATGTGATGGTTTGTATATGCTTGGCCCAGGGAGTAGCACTATTAGGAGGTGTGGCCTTGTTGGAGTAGGTGTATCACTGTGGGCGTAGGTTTAAGACCCTCCTCCTAGCTGCCTGGAAGTGGGTATTCTGCTAGCAGCCTTCAGATGAAGATGTCGAACTCTAAGCTCTATCTGCCCCATGCCTGCCTGGATGTTGCCATGTTCCCGTCTTGATGATGCCATGTTCCTACCTTGATGATTCTGGACTGAACCGCTGAAACTGTAAGCCAGCCCTAATTAAATGTTGTCCTTTATAAAACAAAACAAAACCTTTCAATTAGTTATTCCATCATCTGATGTTCTTATTTCTGAGCAGTAGAAATTGACTCCAGCTTATCTAGCAGAAAAAAATTGTGAATATAATTTCAGTAGATCCCAGAATCCAAAGGAGTGGGAATGGCAGACCAGACTTAGAGTCCTGCAACCAGGAACATGAGCCAAAATCATGCAGCTAGGCAACTCACACAGGTGCCATGCTTGTGTAATACATGGCCAGTGGAGCTCACTACAGAAAATAGCCAGTGCTGTAACCCTCCTCATTGCCCATGCCACCCAGTTATGGAGCTATCTGAGAGTTCTTTGCAGTCCTGCTTCTTTGTATAATGTTTCCCAATAGTTCAGGAGAGACAAATCTGATCTACAGAGGGGAGATGTGATATTGTCAGCAAAGGGGAGAGGATGATGTCGGCAGAGGGGAGAGGATGATGTCAACAGA